>JAJTUV010002410.1:0-412426 GCA_021653895.1 Mastomys natalensis
GTGGTACCATGAGGTGCTGAGGAGAAGGTATATTCTTTTGTTTTTGGATGAAATGTTCTATAAATATCTGCTAAATCCATTTGGTTTATAACTTCTCTTAGTTTCACTGTGTCTCTCTTTAGTTTCTGCTTCCATGATCTGTCCATTGATGATAGAGTGGGGTTTTGAAGTCTCCCACTATTATTGTGTGAGGTGCAATGTGTGCTTTGAGCTTTAGTAAAATTTCTTTTATGAATGTGTGTGCCCTTGCATTTGGTGGATAGATGTTCAGAATTGGGAGATCATCTTGGTTGATTTTTCCTTTGACGTGTATGAAGTGTCCATTCTTATCTTTCTTGATAACTTCTGGTTGAAAATCAATTTTATTCGATATTAGAATGGCTACTTCAGTGATTTTCTTGGGAGCATTTGCTTGGAAAATTGTTTTCCAGCCTTTTACTCTAAGGTAGTGTCTGTCTTTGTCGTTGAGGTGGGTTTCCTGAATGCAGCAAAATTCTGGGTCCTGTTTATATATCCAGTCCGTTAGCCTATGTCTTTTTTATTGGGGAAGTGATTTCATTGATGTTAAGAGATATTAAGGAATAATGATTGTTGCTTCCTGATACTTTTGTTATTAAAGGTAGAATTATCTTTGTGTGGCTATCTTCTTTTGTGTTTGCTGGAAGATTACTTTCTTGCTTTTTCTAGGGTATAATTTTCGTATTTGTGTTGGTGGTTTCCCTCTATTATCCTTTGAAGGGCTGGATTTGTGGAAAGATATTGTGTAATTTTGGTTTTGTCATGGAATATCTTGGTTTCTCCATTTGTGGTAATTGAGAGTTTTGCTGGGTATAGTAGCCTGTGCTGGCATTTATGTTCTCTTAGGGTCTGTATGACATCTGCCCAGGATCTTCTCACTTTTATAGTCTCTGGTTGAAAGTCTGGTATAGTTCTGATAGATCTCCCTTTATATGTTACTTGACCTTTTTCCTTTACTGCTTTTTAATATTCTTTCTTTGTTTTGTGCATTTGGGGTTTTGATTATTATGTGTCATGGGGGATTTCTTTTCTGATCTAGTCTATTTGGAGTTCTGTAGGCTTCTTGTATGTTCATAGGCATCTCTTTCTTCAGGTTAGGGAAGTTTTCTTCTATAATTTTGTTGAAGATATCTACTGGCCCTTTAAGTTGGGAATCTTCACTCTCTTCTATACCTATTATCCTTAGGTTTGGTCTTCACATTGTGTCCTGGATTTCTGAATGTTTTGGGTTAGGAGTTTTTTTTCATTTTTCATTTTCTTTGACTGTTGTATCAATGTTTTCTATGGTGTCTTCTGCACCTGAGATTCTCTCTTCTGTCTCTTGTATTCTGTTGGTGATGCTTGCATCCATGACTCCTGATCTCTTTCCTAGGTTTCCTATCTCCTGGGATTTCTCCCTTTGTGATTTCTTTATTGTTTCTACTTCCATTTTTATGTCCTAAATTGTTTTGTTCAATTCCTTCACCTGTTTGGTTGTGTTTTCTTGTAATTCTTTAAGGCATTTTTGTGTTTCCTCTTTAAGGGCTTCTACTTATTTACATGTATTCTCTTGTATTTCTTTGAGGGAGTTTTTTATATCCTTCTTAAAGTCTTGTATCATCATCATGAGAAGTGATTTTAAATCTGAATCTTGCTTTTCTGGTGTCATGGGGTATTCAGTACTTGCTATGGTAGGAGAACTAGGTTCTGATGATGCCAAGTATACTTGGTTTCTGTTCCTTACGTTCCTTTGCTTGTCTTTTGCCATCTGGTTACTTCTAGTGCTACCTTCACTCACTGTCTCTGACTGGAGCCTGTCTGTACTGTTATCTTGGTTGTGTCGGAATTCCTCAGAGACCAGCTGTCTCTGTGATCTTGTGATCCTGAGATCTTGGTTGTGATATCTCCTGGGAGTCAGGCTGCTTCTGAGATCCCGAAATCCTGTTGTGCCCAAGCTTCTGAGATCCTGTGATCCTATTATCCTACGTTCCTGGGTATGTTAGAGCTCCTGGGAGTCCAGCCTCCTATGAATTTTGGGGGACTGGGTACAGAGCTGGCACTCTAGGACTGCTCCCAGCACCGGGGCAGACTGGAAGGCACCTGTAACTTTTATTTTCATAAAATCACTAGTCCCATTATGGGTGCTCCACATTCATGAGTTTATCTAATTGTAATTGCTTCGTCAAAGCCTCATCTCCAAGGATTACCGATATGTAAATTTGGAAATCAAATTTCTACCACAAAAATTTTGGGGAGACACATGCAAGCATGTATGATAAAGGGGCATGTACCACACACACACACACACACACGTGTGTGTGTGTGTGTGAGTGTGTGTGTGTGTATAAAATTGATCAGGCCTATGTATCATGAGCTATATCAGAGAAAATAGTATTTTTATTTTTTATTTTAAATAACTTACTTGAATAAAAGTTTACCATAACTTTTAAGAGCTGTTTTGTCTCTTCTATGGTCATGTTACTCCATTTTCCAGGTTAATTGTAGTATAAAAATAATTTTTATAATATGATGCTACTGAAAATCTATCAGTGACCAGGGTTATGGCTCAGTGGGTAAACGTGCTTACTGTGCAAGCATGAGGACCTGAGTTCAAATCCTCAGAATTTATATAACAAGCCAAGTGTGGTTGCATGCATTGTAAGCTCAGTGCTCGGTGAGGAGACAGAAGAATTGCTGGTACTTGCTAGCCAATAGCTTACCTCTAGATTTAGTTAGAGACCCTATCTTAAGGGAATAAAGTGAAGAGAGATAAAGATTCCCAACATCCTTTCTGGTCTTTCTATCACACACACACACACACACACACACACACACACACACACACAGAGGCATGTAAACATATGCACACATACACACAGCACATTAGAGTTTCTTTTTATATATTTTATTTAAAATATAATACATTACTTTGCCTTTTCTCTTTCTAACCCCGCCCCCAGCACCTCTCCAGATCTCTCCTTCCGACTCTTATGTCTTTTCCAACCTGAAATTGATAACTTCTTTTTCTTTGATTGTTTTACACACACACACACACACACACACACACACACACACACACACACACTCTTCTTCTGTCTCCTCACCCAGCACTGAGGTTACAATGCCCACATACACACTCACACACACAATAAAATACAACACTGCTGAGTCTGATTTTTGTTGTTTGTGTATATGTGCTGACTACTTCATATTGGATACCTTAAGGCTCATATTGGAAAGGCTAATTCTCACCCTTAAATGTCATTAGATCTTGTACCTCTTGATCAAGGATTGACGCCCAGGATTTTTCTCCTTTGTTTTATGCTTTCTTGTTATTGTTTATTATTTTACTTATTTTATTAGCATTTTAAAATGAGTGATGATTTTTACAGGGGACTTCTTGGTATTCTGGCTCTTATAATTTTCTGTCCCCTCTTCCTTCCTTGAGTCATAGATACAAGAACTGTGATGCAGATGTATCCATGGTGCTGGCTCTCTGTAATTTGTTGATCCCTGCATTGTATCAGTTTGATTTCTCTGATGGTTCCATTTGCTGAAGAGAAAGTTCTTTGAAGAGGTGGTAGCTACATTAGCGTGTTGATATGGTAAGACTTAGTGAATGTAGTAGAGGAATTATGTGCCCAAGAAATACAGTCAATAGATTCTTTTATTAGATCATATTCATTAGCCCAAGGCATTGGCTAGGTTTCCAGTATCAGGCATGATTTTATACTGTTGAGTGATGCTTAAATAAATTTAGAACTGCATGAGTGCCAATTATTGTACTCACAGATATTATTTGTTAGGCATGCAGTGTTTGTTGTGTCTTATGAATAGATGGGTAGGATAAAATCTTGCTTGTCTCCCTTCTGGTACCATGGAAGCTAGACTGTAGGAAGGAGCTTTCAGGTTAGATTCAACTAAAATCATCTGTAACCTTGTGTCCCGAGTGTGTGGTTTCTTCGGCAATAGAGGCATTACTTCAATCTCTGAGATGTAACCAAGGACTATGTTAATAGTCGGTATTGTTTAGGAGTACTTAGACTATCCTGACCAACCATTAGAAAGGATGTTTCTTATTTCTGACATGAGGGATTTTGTTAAGTCTATGGTTTTTGTAAGGCATTGTCAGTGCAAGTGGGATGACTTTCTTTTATATATAACATAATTTTAGGTAAATATAAAATAATACAACTGCTGAGGCTCTATCAAACAGCCTTGGTGTTATCTGCCCCCTCATCTCTCCCCTTTTCTGAATTGCCTGACCTCCCTCCTCTCCAGATGGGGCTCCCTGCACATTTTTCCATTTCTCACTTCATATAATTTGTATCCTTCTATTGTTCTCTCAAGGCGGACCCTCCCTCCATGCTACTTTATATTTTTCTGGCTTTTGAGGTTACTCCATGTCATATACTGACATCTGAAAATTTAGAGCTAGGAACCACTGATGAGAGAATTTTCTTTCCCCTTCCTTTCTCCCTCCCTCCCACCCTCCCTCCCTTCCTTCCTTCTTTTTTTGGTGGGGGGGGAGTTGATACTGTGTTTCTTTGTGTAACCCTGGCTGTCTTGCAACTCACTCTGTAGACCAGGCTGACCTTGAACCTAGACATCTGCCTGCCTCTGCCTCCTGAGTGCTGGGATTAAATGCATGCTTTACCACCACCTGGCAAGAGAGTTTCTTATAATTTGGTAACTCTCATTCTCTTGTTGTTTTTATGACAGAGTCTTTTGTGTAGCTTAGGCTGGCCTTCAAGTGGATATGTAGCTGAGGATGATGAACTTCTTTCTGGTCCTGCTTCTACCTCCTAATTGCTGAGATTACAGGGATATGACACCATACTTGGTTTATGTAGTTCTAGGACCTATACTCAGGCTATGTCTATGTTAGATAAGCACTTTATCTACTGAGCTACATCTCAGCTCCATAAATGATAAATTTGTTGGTATTTGTTGTCTGTGATAATTTCAAGTAGCTGAGGCTGGCCTTGAACTCCTTCCTAATCTTCTAATTCTGCCTCAGCCTGACAAGTGTTGTGATGACAGATAAGTGCAGCCACAACCGGCTCTACATTTTTGTTTTCTGATGGCATTTGATTTTGCCTCACAAGTTGCTGCCTCACGGCATGGCAAACATGATGCCTGCAGTTTTAGCCCTCCTCTCTTCCCTCTCCCTTGCTAAACCATAAGACTATATTCCTAAAGCTAATCCCCAAGATCTATTCCTTTATTTGGCCACTCCCTTTTGCCCGAATAAAACTCCAAGGTCCAGCTACCAACATATCAAGGATCAGCAAATTGAAATTCATATTTGGGCTATCCTGGCTAAGAGGTCCAATCAGGACTTACCAACTTATCCTAACACAGACCTCCCCACTTTTTCTCTTTAAAAATCTACTCCTGGAAAAAAAAGAATCCATGCTGTCTGCCTTTGTCTGATCCAGAGGACCCCCATCCCTCTAGTGTAGTAACTCTCCTTTGTACTGAGAACCCGGTGTCTGGGTGTGGTCTTACTGACTCTGAGGGGCCCCCTTACTTTTGGTGTCTTGAGACTTGGATCAGGACTCAAATTGGTCTACAGGATTCCCAACCCAGTTCTTGCACTTATTGTATGATCCAGTGCTTGCTCCCTTCATCCAACATTAGCTAATTGGTGAGTTTTCCCTTACTAGCATTCCTAAACATCCCTAGGACATTGGATTATGACAGTTGAGTGTCCAGCCTCCCCACTGTATTGTGGGGCTGGGAAGAATGCACCCCACCGTGGTCTTCATGGACTCCCTCCATGGCCAGTAGGCAATTTTATTGTTTGGCTTGGTTGGCAGTGCCCTTTTATTTTTGGTGGCTACTATGCAGGGATCCATTGTCTGTTCCTAACTGTCAGAAATTCCTGTCGACAAGTCCCAGATTCCTCCTGGAACTACTGTGACCCTCTTGTGGTGACAGAGCTTGGGTGAGGACCCCTCCCTTTGGCCATGTGAGACCTTAGGGGCAGCCCTGGGCTCTTGACCTTGGCTACCTGCCACCACTAGCAAAGGGCTTCCGCCTTCTCCATCCTGACTGATATACCTCTGGGATGTCTCCTAAAGACCCAACTCACATGTGACATTACTGGTGCATTTAGCACTCAAAAATGGACCTTATACACCTTAGATATCAAACAACAACAATAGCAAAACTTTACAATATTTTGGGCATGTGGATAGAATGAAGGAAATACTCCTTTCCTGTATCCCCTCTCCTCTACCTGTCCTTGCCTGCTTCTATCTCTGGTCCATGTTTTCCCCTTACATTTGCACTGCATTGTAGGAACACCATGGCTGACAGAAGGTTCAGAGCTTTGGGCACACCCTTTCGGCTGGGTGCCACCTTCCTACATCCCTGCTGCCACTAGAAGGCATTCAAGGCCTCCACCTGCCTGGCTCTGCAGCTACAAAAGCCCTCCCCTGCCATTCTCCCTGCTGAGCAGCTCCAAAGCCCGCTGCTGGAGATCACTGCCTCCTGCAGCTGCTACTGCTCCCCTCCCATCCTGAAGCCAAATTCCCCACCTTTGATAGCCCCTTACTACCCCACAGCTGCTCTTAATTGCCTTTTCAAATACCATCTCCCACCTCCCTCCACCCATCTCCCAACCTCCCTCCACTTCACAACTTAACCCTTTCCCTGCGGACCAGACCTAAAATCATACATACTAGATAGATGGTCTTCAAAACTCTTCAGAGAGCTGCTGAACATGACATTTAAAATGCTTAAGGTTTCCATTATAGAGACATGTCTAGAAAAATAACCCCATGGTTTCCAAAGAAGACAGATAGGACACCACTCCACTTGGACTGTGATAATGCTAACCACTGGGATAAACTGCCCCACAAGTCATCTGCTGCCAGAGTTTTGCTCAAACTAAACATTCTGGGGTTAATTGTCCTACTCTGCCTAGTCAAAATAAGGTCAATTTCCCCAAGTTCTTCTAAAGGGAAATTCTTTCAAACCTGGGTCTGATAGTCGCTGGCCAGCTGCCTGTATGGCAGCTGAAGACTTACTACCACTGCTCAGCCATGGAGAACAGGAGAACCTAGGGCAACTGTCTAGGTCATACATAAGCCCCTGTTGTTTAACTGACACATAGGCCATTTGAATTATACCTCCCTCTATAATTTTTCCTCTTCAGAACTCTGATGATTTTGACTGACCTGCCTAAACCTATACCAAACACTCCCAGGAGCCTAGAGCCTCACTTAGGTCTTGTCACACTCCTCACTCACTCCACTCACCCCTCCCTTATCCATAGTTGGGGTACATAGCCAGCCCTCTAGACCCTCCAAACTTCACCCTTAATTTGCTCCTTCAAAGACTTTCCTTTTCCTTACTCCATTGTCCTCATTCCCTTATTGAAGTAGAAACTGAAGGGTTCTTTGGAAAGTCGGTTGGATGGTATTCTGCTGGGGCAAACATGTGAAGGAACCTTTCTTAAAGTGGACACAGGTGTGAAAGGTTTAAGGCCGACTCCTGAAGGAGTCTTTTCTCTGAAGCAGACACAGGAGAGAGGATGGATGTTCTGCTAAAGCAAGCATGTGAAAGGACACATGATAAATAAGGATAAATAAGGACACATGTTTGTTAATAACACACATGTGTTGGTTTGCTTTCCATTGCATAGTTGAGCTGCATTTGAGGACTCCATAGAGAGAAATGCACCAAAAACTTCTGGTAGTTTACTGCAGTTTCTAGCCACTTCTGTGGACTCCGGCTGATTCGATGCATGTGCTAAGGCAAGCCCCGTGCAGAGGTAAGGCATGTGGTGGACACATGATGTTTGGAGGATATAAATAGGACTCCATGGAGTGACAACAGAGCTTGGCTTGCTGGTATAGCTAGCTGTGCAACGCTTGTAGGCCTCGCCTCTTCACTGATCTTCGCTTCCCTGAGAGAGGCACAGCCGAGAACTTTTCCTGGTGTTTCTGTTAGTCCCTCCTGCTAACTTCAGCCGAGGCTGAAGCCTGGCTGTCTCTGCTAGGTTGTGTCACCTTTGTTGCTAACCCGACTCTAATGAATTGGGCTGCTGATGTATCTGTGAAGTGTTTGTGAGTGGATCGAGCTGCCGCTGCCTGCTAACCTGTGAACTGAACTGTCGATTTCCAGACAACATAGGAGTTGCTTCAAAGAATCTTTCTTTTTTTCTTTTTCTCTTTTTTACATTCCAGATTTTATCCCCCTCCTGGTCCACCCTCTGACTGTTCCACATCCCATACCACTTCCCCCCAACCCCAGTCTCCACCTCCCCAACCCCCAGATCTTTCCCCTCCCTGGGGCCTTCAGTCTCTTGAGGGTTAGGTGCATCTTCTCTGACTTAACCCAGACCCAGGAGTCCTCTGTTCTATATGTGTTGGGGGCCTCATATCAGCTGGTGTATGCTGCCCAGTTGGTGGTCCAGTGTTTGAGAGATCTCAGGGGTCCAGGTCAATTGAGACTGCTGGTCCTCCTACAGGGTCACCCTCCTCCTCAGCCTTCAAAGAACCTTTCTAAAACAAGTCCACTTACCCATATCCTTTCTTTACCACTACCTCTGGTGGGTGGTAGATTACAAGGAAGGTTAAAGCATTTAAGAACCATCACTAAAAATAAAGTTTGAAAAAAAATTAAAGTTACACTTCATGCTCCATTCCCTTACTAGAAAAAGGTATCATGTGTAAAATTGACATGAGTTTTGCCTTCTATCCCAACAGTAGCTCCCAAGACATCCCTACATCTCTCCTGTTCCTTTCCTCAGTCTCTTTTTTTTTCTCATTCATAAACAAAATCAATTTTATTTAGTAAAGCTCTTTCCACATTTCCAAGGTAAACGGCTACACACAGTGGAGTTAGAAGCATCCCAGGATGACCAAAGTATGTGTGCAAGCATGTCATCGGCGCCTCCGAAAACCTTTCTTCTTCCGACCTTTTCTTGGGTATCTTCTTCCGTTTTTTTAATAGGATTCTGGTCCTCATCGAGATGAGCAGTGCCCCCTGTCAGAGCACTGATGTCGCTGAAGTGTGTGAGGGAATGAAGCTGTGAGCTCATGGCACTCGCTCGCCTTCGCAGTCCTTTCTCTCGCTTGCTAACACTTAAGCACCATCATGCTTTCTTCATAGTTGATCCTATGCTGATCCTCCTGACTCTGACGAGTGACATGAGGGTGTCGCGCTTCGCGGATTTCCTCTGGGGCATCTGAGTACTGCTCCTTCAGCTCACGGATGACAGAGCTGCTCAGAGCCCGTCTCTTGGCTTTCTCCAGACGCTTTTGTTCCCGTTCAGCTTCTGTCTCATCATAATGTACTGGAACCAGCGAGGTGGGACTATTTCTTAGATGCCTTTTACAGATTTCTTCCCTGAGGCCTCAGACTGGTCCTCCTCTGCTTCACTTTCCTCCTCATCCTCAGAGTTTAACTTGCTCATCATATTGCCGGGATGAGGCTTAAAACGGAGCGGGTCATTCTCACTGAGGCTGCCTGTCACTGCAGTCTTGACCAGTTTGTCAATTTGATACTTGAGTTTTTGGTCCAATGGACGAAGTTTTTCTAAAACCGTGCGAATCTCCACCAGCCTCAACACTGCGGGATGTCCCTGCAGAGATCCTCCAGAGGCTTTGTCCAGGCTGAGGTGGCTCAGATCCATAAGGTACATGAGCAACAGCTGATCTTTCACTTCCAAGAAGCTCAGACCCTTCTCTGTAGAATACGTTCCAGCTCGAACTTTTGTTGTCAGTGCTTGTACTTGTGCAGTGACAGCCATCACTTGCTCCTGGAGGTTTTTCAAAAGTGTTATCGAACTTGACACGTCTGACTCCAGCACCTCACAGAGTCCTTCCTTTCCGGGAAGAAGCAACGAGACAGCCCTTTCCTCAGTCTCTACTGTACACTCTCCCACTCTTCAAAATCCCTAAACTCTATTACACTTAAAGACCCTTATGCTTACATCCCCAAACCTCCAATACTCACTTCCCTTACCAGCCCCATGTTCAAACCCATCATTTGATTCCTTTTATCCAAGCAGTTTCTATGCCCCAGCTCTTTTACCTACCACATCCCCTTCACTGTATACATCACACATATCACACATTTCACTCTAATACTAAAGCCCTTCTAGCTCTCCCCAAACCCACCTGGCTCTCATCCCAGCAGACAAGACTTTTTTTTTTTTTTTTTTTAAAAAGAGAACTGAACCCAAACCTGCAAAATGCCAGCGTCCTAACCACGCCTCCATTCAAAGACCCCCTATCTTTCCACTCACCAAGTTATAAAGGTCTAAAGCTGTAAGAGTCTAGGAAAATGTTTCAAGGTGTGTAAATACAAATTGTAAAGGTCTGAGGATGTAAAACCGTCATTGTTATAAAGGGTTAAGTTCCAAGGCTATGAAAGCTTCAGTGAGTTGTGAGGGTCTAACAAAATCATTTAAGGTTTATATAAGTTCTTCAGATTTCTTTCCCTCTCTCCATGCTATGGCTTTTTATTTACAATGGTGATTTCAGTCTAATATATCTAAAACTTTTATCTCTTTTTATAGGCTTAAAAAATTCTTATAAGCTTCAGGGGAAATCAATTTGAATCACTTGTCACAGTCTAATGGACTCAGATAACCAACAGCCTACATTTCCCCACGTCTATTCCTGTGGGTGGGATTGCTTTCTCTCTCTCTCTCTCTCTCTCTCTCTCCTCTCTCTCTCTCTCTCTGCCTTGTCTTCTTTCCTTTCCCTGGTCTTGGGACTCCTTCCCCAACCACCAGGACTGTGGGCCTAAAAGTTTTAAAATATACACCCAAGATAAACATTTCCCCTAACTCCTTTAACTTTACCTTCTGTCTCTAGTCTATCCATCACAGCAGGTTTCAAATTAACTACTGCTTCAGCAACTCGCCAGCCGGAGCTGTTCCTTCAAATCTACATCCTAGATACCTCCAAAATGCTAGCCTAATGGTCAGTCTCACAAACTGCTCCAAACACTGCCTGTATTTCCTAAAGCCAGATGGTCCCACAGAGCCTGGACAGCAAATCCTGATCTTCCAGACTTTGACTAACAACATTCAGTTTCCTTGGGTCCTAATAGCAACACCCCGATTACCAGAAAACCAGACTAAGGCCACTTATCCGACACCCAATGATACATAAAACAAAAGGTGGAAATGAAGGGCTCTACAATAGGCCTGAGCATGGCAAACATGGTGTGGGCAGGTCTTGCCCTCCTCTCTTCCCTCTTCTTTGCTAAACCATTAGATTACATTCTTAAAGCTAGTCCCCAAGGTTTATTTCCCGTATTTGGCCACTTCCTTCTGCCTGAATAAAACTCTAAGGTCCAGCTATCAAAACATCAAGGTCCAGCAGATCAAAGTTCATACTTTGGCTACACTGGTTAACATGTCAATAAGGACTTGCTAGCTCACCCTACTACAGACTTTCTTTTCTCCTTAAAAACCTCTCCTGCAAAAAATACACGATACCTGCCTTTGTCTGATACAAAAGCATACCCACTCACCCACTGTGCTTGTCCCTCCAGTGTGATAAAACTCCTTTGTGCTGAGAACTTGTCTGGGTGGGTTCTGTACTGACTTGATTCTCCCCCTTTCTCTTGTCCCCTTATACAGGTTTCCTAGTAAATGGTTCTGCATGAAGTCTTAAACTTCCCGTTGATAATATACGTGAACTAATATAGTACTAATATAGTAGAAGGTAGATGGACAGCTAAATAATTAAGGACTGCACTAGGGAATTTGACAGTCTCGATTCAAATTTTGACTTTACTTTAAAACCTGTGTGACTATGGACAATTCAACCTTTGCATGTCTCAGTTTCAGCATCTGTAAATTGGGTCCTGACATACCCGATTTCTTTTTTCTTTTTTTTTTTTTTTTTTGGATTTTCGAGACAGGGTTTCTCTGTGTAGCCTTGGCTGCTGGAACTCACTCTGTAGACCAGACTGGCCTCGAACTCAGAAATCCGCCTGCCTCTGCCTCTGCCTCCATAGTGTGGGATTAAAGGTGTGCGCCACCACTGCCCGTCCATACCTGATTTCTTATGTGAGGATTAAAATGATACATATAAAGAATGTGGCATGAAGATTGTTAAGCAGGGGCAGCTAGTCATTTGTATACCCCCAAGGGGCCACTTTTGTGCACTCCAGGAGAGCTCCCACTGAAGAACTCTTGCTATAGTCCTCCTGAGAACACCAACACTTCTCAGGGAAAATCTACTGTTATCCCCTGCTCCTCAGTCTCAGCCTACTCCATACCCAAAGGGTTTATTTTACCTGTCTTGGGGCAAATTCATATAAATAGCAATCACTTTCTAGCTCCCTAACTCCTGGGACCATCTGTTTCCCGGAAAACAGTTCCCGTTGACTTTTTATCTGGATGAGGCAATGCTCCCCCCATCCCCCCAGGAAACTACCCTTGGATTCTGCTGTGGAATATGAGATGTCACAAAGCCTGGCACCTCTTATTGTCTCACAATGGAATTATATAAGTCCTTGTTTTCACAAACCTTAAGGGACATATTTTGCAATGCATCCCCTTGGCTTGAGTAAGGGAAAGAACTCCAATTTGTTCCTTTTGAGAGGTGGAGAAGAGGAAACACTTACCCCACCCTTTTTTCCCCCAGAGAATTACTCCTCTTATGTATAGGCCTCTCCAAACTCAACTCCTGTGAATAGAAATTGAGTAATAGGCTTATTCTCTGTCACAGTCCTCTTAGTGTGTGTTTGTGGGTTTTTTTTATTTTCGAAAATAATGTTGTAGTAGTGATACTCATTTATGTTCTCCATAATATTTATATTTTCCCTTTCCTTGGCACAGAAATGTGTTGCACATCTGTTTCTACATTGAGGTCCAAAAAAAGCCATATGCCTTGCTTATCCAATTACGTTAATCAGAAACTTGAACCTATGACTCCCAGTGTCCATGAAGTGAAGTGCTATGATTTGTCATCATTAAGTCTGGGATGCTAAATGAACAGGATGATCAGAAGTCCTTGCTGATAATCACCAGTACTGCTGTAGGAATGAGAAATCAGTTTAGTGTTTCAAACAGCTTAGATTTGGGGATGTTTCCTGGTCCATGGGGACAAGAATGTAGTTAACTTCAATTTTTTTTTCTTATTTTAGGTCCTCTTTGTGACATTCAAAATGAATGTTTTCCATTCGGTTTAGTTAGTCTTACAATTTCTTCTTGTTACTGCTATCATCTTACAACTGGGACTCGTGAAATTGGATATACAAAAAAACTGATCAAAATATCAAGGAGACAAAAAGTCTGATTTGAAGTCTTGGTTCCAACACTGGCTTTATATATCTGAGCCTCACTGTTCCTTAATAGAATTGGTTCAGATGGATGACAATGTAATGAAGTGCTACAATAAAAACACATAAAGTTGAGCAAAGACTAATACTTACACAGATGAAGTTAAAAAAACGAAGACAAGGCAGATTGTAAAGTATTGAGAGGAATAATGAAAAACATTCATCAGAAATTCAAAACAAAAAATATAAAAAATAATTCCAACATTCAAATAGCTCATAGTTTTATAGTAAATTTAGGCATAAAAATTAAGTTTAAAAAAACAAACAGAATAAGAAAACTTGTTATAAATAATTTAATATACCAATGTATCTAACACATAAAATATACAGATCAAAATAATCATCAGTCAGAAACTTTCTGCTATACCAAGCAGTTATATTGTGCGTAAAGTTTTAATTTCACATTAGACCAAATATCTCCAGTTGCTTTCATTGTTATAAAAGTCTTTGCATGTCCATTTTCCCCAATACTATTGCCAGTCGTGTGAAATAAAAAATCAAGGCCAGGTTGTGAATAATTTTTCTTCTTTGTTTTATTGTTTTGATGGCAGAGTCCAATAACATTGGATATTTCTTATGATTTCTTCCAATCTATACCTCCAGTGCTAGGATTACAGACATTGCTGTTATGCCCTATTAACATTTATTCTATTTTTACTTTCAAACCTTATTTTAGTTTTTGAGATTCATAATGAGCATGTATCTACATCTCTCCCACCCCATTCTTCCCCCCTCAAACTTCTCCCATGAACCCCAACCAATACTCAGGACCCTTTTAAGTTGTTATTGTTACATGATTCAGACCTACAGTATCCAATCAGTGTGCTTATGTTACTGTATCCAGGGTTAACCACTTGAGTTCAACAACCTTTTTTTTTTCCTTTTTTTAATTTTATTTTTTGGCTTTTATTTATAACCCGTCCAGTCACCCCTCACCACAATCCATCCCCATCTTTGTTTTTCTGAGTACGCCCTCCTCTGTAACCCCCTGCCATTTAAGTCTTGAGAGGTAGGTGTTCCTCTCCATTGAGGCCATGATGAGGCCAGCTAGAAGACATATATATACGGCTGCATGTTTTGGGATAGCCCCCCCTCCCGAGGTTTGAGACCCCATGGAAAACCCAAACTGCACCTTTACCAACATATGTTTCAGGGAGGCTATGTAGCCCCTTTGGGGGAGATCTGTGTAGACTAGGTAGCTCCAGGTTGGTGATTCGTCTCTGAAAAGCCCAAGGGTTCAGTTGGTTTACTTGTTGATCTTCCTGTGCAGTTCCTATTCCTTAGGCCACATCTTCCCCCTATTTTTTTAAGGTCCCCAAATCCCTCCCCTGTTTGCTGTGGATTGTCTGTATCTGCCTGGTCAGTGCTGGTTAGAGCCCCTAGAAGACAGTGCCCTGTTGTTCTCAGGCTGGAGGTTTAGATCCTGGGAGCTTGGTTTTAATTTTTGATATATTCTAAAAAGGACCCAAAAACCCCCCCACTTTGGTCTTCCCCCTTTTCTTGAGTTCATGAGGGTTTTTGTGTTGCATCTTAGGTATTGTGTGTTTTGGGGTCAATTCCCCTTATCGTGAGTGCATACCCTGTGTGTTCTTTTTGTGATTGGGTCATTCACTCGGATGATAATTTCTCTGCTCCCTCCATTGTTTTAAGAATTTCATGGTCATTATTTTTAATGGCTGAGTAGTATATTGTGTAAAAGTACCCTTTTTTTGTATCCATTTTCTGTTTAAGGAAAATGGGGTTTTTTCCAGCTTTGGTATTATAAAAAAGGCTGCTATAAAACATAGTGGAGCATGTGGCCCGGGGGGGATGTTGAAATTCTTCGGGTATATACCCCGGAAAGGGGGATAGCTGGGTCCCAGAGTTCAGACAAATATGGAGGAGCTGTCTCTAAAAGAAAGAAAAATTTTCCTCTCTCTTAGCAGTATACACTTTTTGTAGTTCTTCATTGGAGAAAGAGACCTGGGAGTTTCTTCTGTCCATACAGGAAAACAACTGGGTGTTTTCATTATATTTATCTTGTTTAGGCAGTAGTTCAACGTATTGTTGAGATTTCCCGGGGGCAGCTTCCTGTCATGCAGTATTAACCAAAATCTAACATAGGCTTCCTGAAATTTTGGTCTTGTAATCTTTTTTTCTTGAGAAAAATAAGAGGGATGTTAACTAATTACCCCAAAAAGCATAGCCCTATGACATAATAAACATTAATAAATGATTTAGAAAATCATTCTGTAAGTACAAATTCTCAAAATCTTGTATTTTATACAAAAAAATACACAGGTTTTGTTTGAGACAGAGTTAAAAGAGTCAGGGGGGGTTTCAATCTGATCTTTCTGTTCCCGATCCTTAAATGTTAACCAAATTTTACCTATGTGCCATATGCTTTAATAATATATACATTATCTTCAATTAAAAGAAAATAGGGGCCCGGAAACTGTTCCCCTTGCCTGGGGTGGGCCCTTTTGTGGTCTGCTCCCCTGTGGAAACACCCATCCCGAGAAAATCTAGAGGGACGACCCGCTCCAAGGGAGAGGAAAAACCCGATCCCGAGAACCTAGAGGAACCCCATGCATCAGAGCAGAGAAGGACCCCACTCAAACCAGAGCAGGGAAGCTTAGGATAAAGGGAAACAGAGCCCTCTGGAATCTGAGGAGATCTGCACAAGCAAGATAATGGAAAGACAGACTCCAGTCAGGGGCACAGCGAGAAGGTAACACTAGAGTCAAACCCGATGGCGAAAAGGGAAAGGGAAGAAACAAGAACAGAAAACCAAGTTTGGACATCCTCAGAACCCCGTTCTCCTACCATAGCAGCCCCGGATACCCCATCACACAGGAAAAACAGGGGCTCGAATTTAAATCACTTTTTCATGATGTTTTATAGAGGGTTTTAAGAAGGACATAATTTAAATCCCTAAAGAATACAGTAGAACACAGGTAAACAGGTGAAACCCTTTAAAAAGGAAAAAAAAAAATCCTTTAAAGGGAATTTCAAGAAAACACAACCAAAAAGGGGGAAGGAATTGAAAAAACCATCCAGGATTTTAAAATGGAAATAGAAACAATAAAGAAATCTCAAAGGGAGACTACTTGGAGATTGAAACTAGGAAAGAGTTTAGGAGCATAGAAGCAAGCATTTACCAAAGAATACGAGATAGAAAAG
The DNA here is from genome assembly GCA_021653895.1 of Mastomys natalensis. Taxonomy (NCBI): domain Eukaryota; kingdom Metazoa; phylum Chordata; class Mammalia; order Rodentia; family Muridae; genus Mastomys; species Mastomys natalensis. The sequence goes on from JAJTUV010002410.1 coordinate 16,480, forward strand.
AATTCATGAAGAAGATACCATTTGGAAACCTCGACAAAAAACAGTTAAAGAAAATGAAAATGCAAAAAACTCCTAAACAGAACATCCCGGAAATCCCAAAACACAATGAGAAAACCAAACCTAAGGATAATAGGATATAGATGAGAGTGAAGATTCCCAATTTAAAGGGCCAGTAAAAAATCTTCAACAAAATTATGAGGAAAATTCCCCAACTAAAGAACAAGTGCCCATAAACATACAGAACTACAGAACACCAAACAGACTACAGAAAAGAAATACCCCGACACATAATAATCAAACACCCAAATGCAAAACAAAGAAAATACTAAAGCAAATAAGGAAAAGGTCAAGTTTAAAATATAAGGCAGACCTATAAGAATTACACCAGACTTTTCACCAGAGACAAAAGCAGAAGACGGTGTGATATCATACAGACCTAAGGGAAAACAATGCAGTTTTGACTGCTAACCCAGCAAAACTCTCAATCCATTGATGGGGAAACCAAGATATTCAAAAACAAAACCAAAAATTTTTACAATATCTTCCACAAACCCCGCCCTTCAAAGGATAATTGAGGAAAAAAACCACACAAGGAAGGAAACTACAACCTAGAAAAAGCAAGAAGTAATTTCCAACAACCCCCAAAAAGGTATACACAAACATTTAATCACCTCTAAACAAAAAAAAATAGAAAACAACAATCATTTTTCTTAATACGTTACATCAATGGACTCAAACTCCAAAAAAAAAGGGCTCTCAGACTGGATACATAAACAAGACCCAAATTTTGCTGCATACCCAAAAAACCTCGTGAAAAGACAGACACTACTTTAGAGGGAAAAGGTGGGAAAACAATTTTAAGCAAAAAGGTCCAAGAAACCTGGAGTAGCAAATTTTAATATCAAAAATCGACTTTTTAACAAAAGTAATCCCAAAAAAAATAAGAAGGACACTTTTTTTCTCATCAAAGGGAAAAAACTACAAGATGAACCTCAATTCTGACATTACGCTCCAAATGCAAGGGCACCCAATTCCTAAAAGAAACTTTACTAAAGCTCAAAGCCACATGCACCTCACACAAATAGTGGGGGATTTTTAAAAGTTCATGGGAAAAAGAAAATAAACAAAGAACATTGAAATTACGGGTATGAACCAAATGGATTTAACAGATATTAAGAACATTTATCCTAAGTAAAAGAAATTCCTTTTTCTCAGACCTCATGGGCTTCTCCAAATTTTGACCATATTTAAAGGGCACAAAAGTCCTAAAAAGATACAAAAAGATTGAAATTTAACCTTGCTTCTATAGATCACAGATTAAAGGGGTTTTGATAAAGGGCAGAAAAAGGGAAAAAACCCCCTGCATGTGAAAACTGAACATGCTCTACTCAAAAAGATGACTTTGTAAGAGAAAATACAGAAAGAAATAAAAACTTTTTGAATTAACGAAAATGAGGGAAAAATCAACCAAACTTGTTTGGGGCTCCCTTTAAAGCATGCTAAGAGGAAAACTCTAGCTTAAGTGCCCAAAAAAAGAAATTGGAGGGGGAGCACACATTAATAAAAATTGACAGCACACCTGAAAGCTCTAGAACAAAAAGAACAAAAACACCCAAGGGGGTAGGGTCAGGAATAACAAACTCAGGCTGAAATCAACCGGTAGAAAAAGAAAGAACTATACAAATATCAACAAACCAGGAGTTGGTTTTTTGGGGAAAATAAAAATAGATGTTTAAATTTTCTTAAAACCACAAAAAGCATAGCCTTTTTACATAATACATACATTAATAAATGATTTAGATAATCATTCGTTATGTACAAATTTCCTCAAAATATTGTATTGTTACAACAAATACACAGGTTTTGTTTTTAGAAGAGTTTTAGAGTCCACTGGTTTCAAAAACCTGATTTTTTGTTCCAGATCCTTAAAAGTTAACATTGTACATATGGCCATCATGCTGAATAAATATATACATTTTCTCAAATTTAAAAAAAAATAGGGGCCCGGGAAACTGTTTCCCCTTTTCCTGGGGTAACCCTTAGTGGTCTGCTCCTGTGGAAACACCGATCCTGAGACTTTTAAGGGACCGATGATCCAGGCAGAGGAAACACCTGACCTAGACAACCTAGAGGACCTACGCTCCCGAGCAGAGAAGGACCTACTGCATCCAGACAGAGGAAGCTTAGGGTCACAGGAACACAGAGACATTGGAATCTGAGGAATCTGACCAAGCAAGAAACTGGGAAAAACAACTCCATCAGACCCCAGCAGACAGGTAACACTAGAGTCAACCAGATGGCAAAGGCAACGCAAAACACAAGCAACAGAAACCAAAGTTACTGACATCCTCAGAACCCCGTTCTCCTACCATAGCAACCTGGATACCCCATCACACAGGAAAACAGGGCTCAGAATTAAAACACTTCTCATGATATGATAGAGGATTTTAAGAAGGCATAAGTAACTCCCCCAAAGAAATCAGTAGAAACAGGTAACAGGTGAAGCCCTTAAAGAGGAAACACAAAAATCCTTTAAAGAATTTCAAGAAAACACAACCCAAAAAGGTGAAGGAATTTAAAAAAACCACCAGATCTAAAAATGGAAATAGAAACAATAAAAAAATCTCAAAGGGGGACTACTCTGGAATTTAAAACGTAGGAAAAGTCAGGAGTCTAGACGCAAGCATCACCAACGTACAAGAGATAGAAGAGAGAAATTTATGCAAGAAATACCCTGGAAAAAATCGACACAACAGTTAAAAAAAATGCAAAATCAAAAAGCTCCAACACAGAACATCCAGGGAAATCCAAACACAAAAGAGAAAACCAAACCTAAGGTAATAGGTATAAATGAGAGTGAAGTTCCCAATTTAAAGGGCCATAAATATCTTCAACAAAATTATGAGGAAAAATTTTCCCCCAAACCCAAAGAACAAGATGCCCCCTAAACATACAAGAAGCCTACAGAACACCAAACAGATAGACCAGAAAAGAAATACCCCCCGACACATAATAAAAAAACACAAATGCACAAAACAAAGAAAAAATACTAAAAGCAGTAAGGGAAAAAGGTCAAGTAATATATAAAGGCAGACCTATAAGAATTACACCAGACTTTCACCAGAGATATAAAAACCAGAAGATTGGTGTGATATCTACAGACCCTAAGGGAATACAAATGCCCGCCTAGATGCTATACCCCGCAAAACTCTCAATCACTATAGATGGAAAACCAAATATTCCATAAAAAAACCAAATTTGACAAAATTTTTCCCCCAAACCCCGCACTTTTAAAGGATAATTGATGGGAAAAAACCAACACAAGGAAGGGAAATACAACCCAGAAAAAGCAAGGAAATAATTTCCAACAACCCCCCAAAAAAGGAGCTACCAAACATAATTCCACCCCTAATAACAAAATATAGAAAACAACAATCATTTTTCCTTTTAAAATCGCTTAACATCAATGGACTCAACTCTCCAATAAAAAGACGTTTACTATCAGACTGGATACAAAAACAAACCCAGAATTTTTCTGCATAAAGAACACACCTCGTGACAAAAAGAACCCACCCAGAGTAAAAAGGGGGAAAACAATTTTCCAACAAAGGTCCCAAAACAAGCTGGGTACCCCCTTTAAATCAATAAAAAAACGAACAAAAAAAAAGGGGACCATTATCAAAAAAAAAAAATTCAGAAAATTGAAAAAGGGAACATACAAAAAGAAACAAAATTAAAAAAATCGAACCCCTTTAAAAGTTTTAAACCAAAAAAAAACTTGAAAAACGGTTTTAAAAATGGATTTTCAAACAAGAACCCATTTCCAAAGTAAAAAAAAAAGCAAGGACCCTCAAAAAGCCAATAACCAAAAAGTCCCCCAGTCAAATTAAAATTCCCCCCAAAACCCAGAAAAGGTGGTTTTAAAGGCAGAACCAGGGGCCCCCAAGAAGGGGAAATAACAATTCTCTCAAAAAACTTTTCCAAAAAAATAAAAAAAAAAGAAGAAAAAACAAAAAGGAACAAAACCAAATTTTCCCCCTTTAAAAACTCAAAAAAACTCTACCTAAACCAAAAAAGAAAAAAAGAAAAAAACTTCAGAAACCAAAGCTTAGAAAAAAGATGCAAAATACTCAATAAAATTCTAGCAAACCGAATCCAAGAACACATCAAACAATCATACATCATGATCAAGTGGGCTTTATCCAGGAATGCAGGGATGGTTCAATATTCGGAAATCCATCAATGTAATCCACTATATAAACAAACTCAAAGAAAAAAAACACAATGATCATCTCACTAGATGCTGAGAAAGCATTTGACAAAATTCAACATCCCTTCATGGTAAGTCTTGGAAAGAACAGGATTTCAAGGCCCATACCTAAACATAGTAAAAGCAATATACAGCAAACCAGTAGCCAACATCAAACTAAATGGAGAGAAACTTGAAGCATTCCCACTAAGATCAGGGACTAGGCAAGGCTGCCCACTCTCTCCCTACCTATTCATATAGTACTGGAAGTCCTAGCCAGAGCAATTAGACAACAAAAGGAAGTCAAAGGAATACAAATTGGAAAGGAAGAAGTCAAAATATCACTATCGCAGATGATATGATAGTATACTTAAGTGACCCCAGAACCTTCACCAGAGAACTCCTAAACCTGATAGACAACTTCAGCAAGGTGGCAGGTTATAAAATCAACTCAAACAAATCAGTAGCCTTCCTCTACGTGAAAGATAAACAGGCTGAAAAGAAATTAGGGAAATGACACCCTTCACATAGTCACAAATAATATAAAATACCTCGGGGTGAACCTAACCAAGCAGGTGAAAGATCTGTATGACAAGAACTTCAAGTCTCTGAAGAAAGAAATTGAAGAAGATCTCAGGAAATGGAAAGATCTCCCATGCTCATGGATTGGCAGGATTAATATAGTAAAAATGGCCATTTTGCCAAAAACAATCTACAGATTCAATGCAATCCCCATTAAAATATCAACTCAATTCTTTACAGAGCTAGAAAGAGAAATTCTCAAATTTATATGGAATAACAAAAAACCCAGGATAGCGAAAACCATTCTCAACAATAAAAAGAACTTCTGGAGGAATCACCATCCCTGACCCCAAGCTGTACTACAGAGCAATAGTGATAAACGGCCTGGTATTGGTACAGGAGACAGGAAGATCAGTGGAATAGAGTTGAAGACCCAGAAATGAACCTACACATTATGGTCATTTGATCTTGACAAAGGAGCTAAAACCATCCAGTGGAACAAGGACAGCATTTTTAACAAATGGTGCTGGTTCAACTGGAGGACAACATGCAGAAGAATGCAAATCGATCCATTCTTATCTCCGTGTAGGAAGCTCAAGTCCAAGTGGATAAAGGACCTTCACATAAAACCAGACACACTGAAACTAATAGAAGAGAAGGTAGGGAAGACCCTCGAACACCTAGGCACAGGGAAAAGTTCCTGACAGAACAGCAGTGGCTTGTGCTCTAAGATCAAGAATTGACAAATGGGACTACATAAAATTGCAAAGTTTCTGTAAGGCAAAGGACACTGTTAATAGGACAAAATGGCAACCAACAGATTGGGAAAAGATCTTTACCAATCCCACATCTGATAGAGGACTAATATCCAATATATACAAAGAACTCAAGAAATTAGGCTCTAGATAACCAAATAACCCTATTAAAAAATGGGGTATGGAGCTAAACAAAGAATTCTCAACTGAGGAAATACGAATGGCCGAGAAGCACCTAAGAAATGTTCAGCATCCCAAGTCATCAGGGAAATAGAAATCAAACAACCCTGAAATTCCACCTCACACCTGTCAGAATGGCTAAGATCAAAAACTCAGGTGATAGTAGATGCTGGCGAGGATGTGGAGAAAGAGGAACACTCCTCCATTGTTGGTGGGATTGCAAGACGGTGCAACCACTATGGAAAACAGTCTGGCGGTTCCTAAGAAAATTGTACATATCACTACCCGAGGACCCAGCTATACCACTCCTGGGCATATGCCCAGAAGATGCTCTAACACATAAACAAGGACGTATGCTCCACTATGTTCATAGCAGCATTATTTATAATAGCCAGAAACTGGAAAGAACCAGATGCCCTTCAACAGAGGAATGGATACAAAAAATGTGGTACATTTACACAATGGAATATTACTCAGCTATTAAAAACAATGAATTCGATAAATTCTTATATAAATGGATGGAACTAGAAATATCATCCTGAAGTGAGGTAACACCAATCACGAAAGAGACATACATGGTATTCACTCACTGATTATGGACTTTAGCCCAGAAGCTTGAAACACCCAAGATCCACTCACAGACCACATAAGCTCATGAAGAAGGAAGACCAAGTTGGGGGGGGGCTACAGTCCCTCTTAGAAGAAGTAACAAAATACTCAAGGGAGCAAATATGGATGCAAAGTGTAGGACAGAAACTGAAGGAGGGGCCTTCTGCAGACCATTCCACCTGGGTATCCATCCCATGTGCAGTCACCAAAGGTAGATGATGATGTGGGTGTCAGGAGGTGCATGCTGACAGGAGCCTAACATAACTGTCTCTTAGAGGTCTGCAAGAGTCTGACATATTCAGAGGCAGATGCTCACAGCTAACCATTAAACAGATCATGGGGTTCCCAACAGAGAAGATAGAGTGAGACTGAAGGAGTAGAAAGGGTATGGGACCCCATGAGGAGAGCAAACAATACCAACCAACCAGAGCCCCCAGGGTCTAAACCACCAGCCTGGGGAGAGCTTAGGGAGGGACCCATGGCTCCAGCTATATATGCAAGGGAGCTATATATAAGTGGGAGAAGAGATTCTTGGTCCCATGAATGCTGGACATCGTGGGGGGGTTGGTATTCGAGGGTGGGGAGGTGAGGTTCTGGGGGAGGGGGGGTGTGGGTACACCATCATAGAGCAGGAGGAGGGGGGAAGGGATAGGGAGTTCCTGGGAGGGAGGGGGGGAAAGGGGGGGTAAGGGGAAACACTTGAAATGTAAATAAAAGTTCCAATAAAAAAAAAAAAGAAAGAAAATAAAGGGGCTGGAGAGATGGCATGTAAAGGTAATTATTTCTTTGAAGAGGATCTGGGGATCTGGGTTCAATTCTCAGCACTCACATAGTAGCTCAAAACCAGCTGATCTGACATGCACATTAACACATATAGCACATATATATGTACACAGGGAAAACACCATATATATAATAAAAAATATATATGATTAAATATATTAATTATATTTAAATGTAATTTATATATTTTAATATATATAAAAATAATATTATATATAATTAAATATATATATGATTTTAAAATAAATATGATTAAAATTTATATTTGTTTGCATGTATGTTTGTGCACCAACTGCATGATTTTGCCCAAGAGGTCAAAAAAGGATTGATTTCTTGGTACTGAAATTACAGACAGTTATGAGTCTCCATGTGGGCACTAGGAATGAAACCTAGGTCATCTGGAAGAACAGCTTGTACTCTTAACCAGTGAGCCATTATCTCCAACCCTATAAATAAGATTATTGAACCCAGAAAGGGTACACTTTAATTAATAGAGACGAGACGAAACAAAAGACCTAATTCAGGCAGAATGAGGACTTAGTAAAGCTTATCCTCTGAAAATCAAACTGATAAAATTATTTAAAGAGCTACTTCAGAACTCTAAACATTACCAGAAGTATGCAATTGAGAGAAAAGTATTTGCTTGGGAAAAACTATTCAGCCTTAGTTAAGAACATTGGGATCGTTCCACTCCAGGCACCCCTCTCTTTTTCTTCCTATCCACTTATCTGAGGTCTATGATAATCATAGTCTTTGATGCTGGGTGGAGGTAGCTAACTTGATATAGAATTTTGTTCAAACCCAAATGTCCAGGGTCTTTTTTGTAAACAGTGGTGAAAAAAAACCAGTATTATAACTTCCAAGAGCTGGACTTGGTGTAATTTAAGTTTTGGAAGAGTGAAGCAGGAACGTCATGAGTTTAAAGCCAGCCTAAGCTACACAGCAACCTTTTCTCCTGTTTAACTTTTCATTCTTTATTTCTTGTATCAGTAGATAAAACAAACAGTATTCTCCAAGTGCTGATTTAGAGGTGTTAAGAAGTACCAGTAAGTCTCACAAAAAGTAATATTCAGTGACTTCTTTACAGCAAATTTAATTCTTATTATAAGTGACGTACAATAATAATTTAATGCAATAGGCTAAAAGAACACAAAAGTCTGCATATACTGAACTACAAAAGTGGTTCAAATATCAACATTGGTTTTAATGAAGCATGCATTTCCGCAATGAATGTACTTACAGGTACGCCAATAAACACTACCCCAAATACTGTCTTGCTATTGGCTTTGTAAGTGCTACCTTTCCTGCTACTGAGAGCATATATTCTTAGAAGCTTTAATTTCATTGAGGAAGATAGGTCCACTAAAATTTAACAAATATGTTATAAGCCCCCAAAGGTTTTAATCAAAAAAACACTGTGACACAGAAGCACTAACTTAAGCTTTTAGTTTCTTAAAAAGAATACTGCTCATTAGAAAAGGATATTAAAACAGATGATCTATTAAGACACATAAACACGCTTATAAAATGTGTTTCTTAAAGAAAAACACAAATGCAACAGCTCTTCATACCCAAATACCACCAGAAGAGAGCTGGTCTACCAGGAGTGCTGACACACCTGTGGGCACAGGTAAGACCACCACTTCTGCTCAAATTCCTAGCTCAAGAGGGACCTGCCCCAGAGCCATCAGGACACAGAAACCAAGGAACAGGTGGGGACAGAATCCTTCCAGTTTCCATATGCACCCCAGAGCTGACCCTGTGCCACAGCTCTTCATACTGAAATTTCTCCCAGAGAGAACTGGTCTCCCAGGAGTGTGGACACACAGGCTGCAGGAGGGTTAAGCCACACTCAGAGACAGCAGATCAGCTAACGCCAGAGACAACCAGATGATGAGAGGCAATGGCAAGAACATAAGCAACAGAAACCAAGGCTACTTGGCATCATCAGAACCTAGTTCTCCCACCATGGCAAGGCTGGAAACCACAACACACTGGAAAGACAAAACTCTGATTTAAAATACATTTCATGATGATGATAGAGGACTTTAAGAAGGACATAAGTAACTCACTCAAAGAAATACAGGAAAACACAGGTAAACAGGTAGAAGACCTTAAAGAGGAAACATAAAAATCCCTTAAAGAATTACAGGAAAACACAATGAAACAGGTGAAGGAATTGAACAAAACATCCAGGATCTAAAAAATGGAAATAGAAACAATAAAGAAATCTCAAAGGGAGACTACTCTGGAGATAGAAAACGTAGGAAAGAGATCAGGAGTCATAGATGCAAGCATCACCAACAGAATACAAGGATAGAAGAGAGAATCTCAGGTGCAGAAGATACCATGGAAAACATTGACACAACAGTCAAAGAAAATGCAAAATGAAAAAAATCTCCTAACCCAAAACATCCAGGAAACCTAGGATACAATGTGAAAACCAAACCTAAGGATAATATGTATAGAAGAGAGTGAAGATTTCCAACTTAAGGGCCAGTAAATATCTTCAACAAAATTATAGAAGAAAACTTTCCTACCCTAAAAAAAAGTGATGCCCATAAACATACAAGAAGCCTATAGAACTCCAAATGATTGAACCAGAAAGAAATTCCTCCTGGCACATAATAATCAAAACAAACAAATGCACAAAACAAAGAAAGAATATTAAAAGCAATAAGAGAAAAAGGCCAAATAACATACAAAGGCAGACCTATCAGAATTATACCAGACTTCTCATCAGAGAAAAGGAAAGCTAGAAGATCCAGGGCAGATGTCATACAGACCCTAAGAGAAACACAAATGCCAGCCCAGGCTTACTATACCCAGCAAAATTCTCAATTACCATAAATGGAGAAACCAAGACATTCCATGACAAAACCAAATTTACACAATGTTTTCTACAAATCCATCCATAGAAAGGATAATAGATGGAAACTGCAACACAAGGAGGGAAACTACACCCTAGAAAAAGCAAGAAAGTAATCTTCTTTCAAGAAACCCAAAACAAGCTAGCCACACCAACATAATTCCACATCTAACAACAAAAATAACAGGAAGCAACAATCATTATTCCTTAATATCTCTTAACATCAATGGACTCAATTCCTCAATAAAAAGACATAGACTAACAGACAGGATATGTAAACAGGACCCAGCATTTTGCTGCATACAGGAAACACACCTCAGTGACAAAGAAAGATACTACCTCAGAGTAAAGGGCTGGAAAACAATTTTTGGAACAAATGCTCCCAAAGAAACAAGGTGGGAGTAGCCATTCTAATATTGAATAAAATTGACTTTCAACCAAAAGTTATCAAAAAGATGAAGAAGGACACTTCATATTCATCAAAGAAAAAATCTACCAATGAACTCCCAATTCTGAACATTTATGCTCCAAATGCAAGGGCACACACATTCATAAAAGAAACTTTACTAAAGCTCAAAGCACACATTGCACCTCACACAATAATAGTGGGAGACTTTAACACCCCTCTCTCATCAATGGATAGATCATAGAAACAAACAAAACAGAGACACAGTGAAACTAACAGAAGTTATGGACCAAATGGATTTAACAGATATCTTTAGAACATTTCATCCTAAAACAAAAGAATACACCTTCTTCTCAGCATCTCATGGTACTTTCCCCAAAATTGGCCATATAATCAGTCACAAAACAGGCCTCAACAGATTCAAGAAGATTGAAGTAATCCCTTGCATCCTATCAGATCACAATGGACTAAGGCTGGTCTTCAATTAAAACAAGAACAGTAGAAAGCCCACATACCCGTGGAAACTGAACAACGCTCTACTTAATGATAACTTGGTTAAGGAAGAAATAAAGAAAATTAAAGACTTTTTAGAATTTAATGGAAATGAAGGCACAACATATCCAAACTTGTGGGACACAATGAAAGCAGTGCAAAGAGGGAAACTCACAGTTCTGAATGCTACAAAAAGAAAACGGAGATAGCATACACTAGCAGCTTAACAACACACCTGAAAGCTCTAGAGCAAAGAGAAGCAAATACACCCGAGAGGAGTAGACGGCAGGAAATAATCAAACTCAGGGCTGAAATCAACCAAGTAGAAACAAAAAGAACTATACAAAGAATCAACAAAACCGGATTCTTTGAGAAAATCAACAAGATAGATAAACCCTTAGCCAGTCTAACCAGAGGGCACAGAGACAGTATCCAAATTAATAAAATCAGAACTGAAAAGGGAGACATAACAACAGAAACTGAGGAAATTAAAAACATCAGATCCTACTACAAAACTTGAAAGTTTGGATGAAATGGACAATTTTCTAGACAGATACCAGGTACCAAAGTTAAACCAGGACCAGATAAACCATCTAACAGTACATAACCCTTAAAGAAATAGCAGCGGTCATTAAAAGTCTTTCAACCAGACAGAGTTGGAGCAGACAGGAGAAGGAAGCAAAAGGGAGGATGAACAGGAGGACTCAGATTCTGCCTGGCTTTACTTAGCTACAGGTAGCTATAATATCACATAGGGCAGTCTGAAGCAGTCCTAAGGCATCACCTAATCCCCCCAAACCCACAGGAGACTGGACTCACAGGAGCTCAAACATGTTCCAGAGTGTAGGGGAGTAGGCCGCAGTCCCGGAAACAGGGAGCAATTTGGGACCCGCAGGAACGGAGGAACTCCCTCAAGGCCAGTGGCACAGGACCCTTTCAGTCTACGCCTGCTCCCGGAGCAGTTCTAAGGCGTCTGAACTCAATCACCCACAACCCAAAGAAGGCTGGACTCCCAGGAGCTCTAACATGCCCAGGAACATAGGATAATAGGATCGTAGGATCTCAGGAGCTTGGGCACAACAGGATTTCAGGATCCAAGAAGCAGTCTGACTCCCAGGAGCTATCACAACCAGGATCTCAGGATCACAAGATCACAGAGACAGCTGGACTCTAAGGAGATCTGACACAACCAAGATAACAGGACAGACAGACTCTAGTCAGAGACAGTGAGTGAAGATAGCATTAGAAATAACCAGATAGTGAAAGTCAAGCACAAGAACTAAGCAACAGAACCCAAGGTTACTTGGCTTCATCAGAACCTAGTTCTCCTACCATAGCAAGTACTGAATACCCCATGACACCAGAAAAGCAAGATTCAGATTTAAAATCACTTCTCATGATAATAGAAGACTTCCAGAAGGACATAAATAACTCATTCAAAGAAATACAGGAGAACACAGGTAAACAGATAGAAGATCTTAAAGAGGAAACACAAAAATTCCTTAAAGAAATACAGGAAAACACAATGAAAATGGTGAAGGAATTGAACAAAACCATCCAGGATCTAAAAATGGAAATAGAAACAATAAAGAAATCACAAAGGGAGACTACCCTGGAGATAGAAAACCTAGGAAAGAGATCAGGAATCATGGATGCAAGCATCACCAACAGAATACAAGAGATAGAAGAGAGAATCTCATGTGCAGAAGATACCATAGAAAATATTGACACAGCTGTCAAAGAAAACACAAAATGCAAAAAGTTCTTAACAGAAAACATCCAGGAAATCCAAGACACAATGAGAAGATCAAACCTAAGGATATAGGTATAGATGAGAGTGAAGATTCCCAACTTAAAGGACCAATAAATATCTTCAACAAAATTATAGAAGAAAACTTCCCTAACCTAAAGAAAGAGATGCCTATGAACATACAAGAAGCCTAGAGAACTCCAAATAGACTAGATCAGAAAAGAAATTCCTCCTGTAACATAATAATCAAAACCCCAAATGCACAAAACAAAGAAAGAATATTAAAAAGCAGTAAGAGAGTAAGAGTAAGTCAAGTAACTTATAAAGGCAGACCTGTCAGAATTACACATAGAACTGTTATTGGACTATGTTTTCATGCCCCCCTCAGCTGTAGAGGATAGGAATGAGCTCACATCAGTTTATTCATCACAACTGGATATTGCTATTTGTTTATATGCCTCTATGGAGAAACATAGTTTGTCTTGTGTGATTTGTACATTTTAGTCTTGTGACTCATCTTCATCCTCAGAGTACAAATACCCTGAGGCTCTGAATAAAGCTGGCTATTGGCCGAGACAGTAGTCCATCTCATTTATAGCCTCCATTCTCTCAGGTTTACATGACCAATTAGAGTGATAAATACTGTAGAATCGAGAAAACAATATCTTTAATTTGTACTTAACCTTGTCTTCCAATTGACTTTGTGTTGTGTCATTTCAGTGATGAGCTCTATGACAAGCTCTTTTTTTTTTTTTTTTTTTTTTTTTTTTGGTTTTTCGAGACAGGGTTTCTCTGTGTAGCCCTGGCTGTCCTGGAACTCACTCTGTAGACCAGGCTGGCCTCGAACTCAGAAATCCGCCTGCCTCTGCCTCCCAAGTGCTGGGATTAAAGGCGTGCGCCACCACTGCCCGGCTATGACAAGCTCTTTAAGACTATTCACCAATGCAATGTAAGGATTATGGTCATCCCTAAGCCTATACATTATATAACATAATCATAAGGGAAGAAAATCTCTCTTTTACTCTATCTACATTCTGCTAATACTCCAATTTCTTCATTTCCTACTCAAAGGTGGGTCTTCCTTCTTATTTGCCATCCTAGCATCCTGCCAACTTAAATGTCATTCAACTAATGAATGGATAATGGAACTATAGTACATATAAAAATAGAATATTATTCAGCTGTAAAGAAAAAAATGAAATCATGAAAATTTCAGGTCAATGGACATAAGTAGAACATATGTATCATAGTGATGGAAGTGTCCCAGACCCAGAAAGAGAAACACCACGTTTTCTGTTGTGATTCTTTTTTTTTTTTGTTTTTTTTACAAAGGCGTCTTGTTTATTCTTATCACCATCATTGACTCTCAGGGTTCACATTTCCCAACACCGCTCCTCTCCGTACAGTAGTTAATGTGCAGTCTCACTTGTGGGCCTGGGAAGGGAGGGGGCTTGGCTCTGGGTGGGGAGGGCATTGGCACTTCACATGGGCCAGTGGGTGATGGCCTGTCCCCATGAGAGGCATGGATGGGTGGGAGGGTAACCACTGGGTTTGCCCCTACTTGTCTTTCCTGCTAAGTGGGTTACTTTTTCACTCTCCTGGGTGCTTGGGGTGGGGACCATGCAGCTCTCAGGAGGGCAGGGCAAGCAGCTGACCGCCAGAGGAGGGGCGCAGGGGTGGCTCCTGAAGTAAGGCACAACCCTGTCTTTGGCCCTCCTAGTGAGTAGTTTTCTCCCCTGCACCCCTGGGTTTATACTTCCCTCACCCCAAGCCCCGGGAGTCAGGGCCACCTCCTGAGGTGCTTGGAACCAATGGGCTCTGCTGCCCACTCTACAACAAGACCTCTCAGTCCCATGGAGCTGCCCCCTTAAGCCTGGGCAGGGAGCACAGCCTGCCCTCACCATGCCAGGCTCAGCTGCTTGCCAAGTCATCAGAGATTGTGCTTTGGGATGTCTGCTGGGGAGGTGGGATGCCAGGCCAGGCCAGGGCGGGGGAGGGGGAGGGGGTATGACTAAGGTGCTTGTGCTTTAGCTAGGGATGTCTACTCCCTCCACTTGGCCACCCAGGGCTAAGGTACTGGGGGTCAAGTCAGACCCAACACCCCACCCTCACCATCAGATGTTAAGAGGGATCATGGCAGATTAGAGGGTGCTGCTGGCCTGGAGACAGGTCTCCAGATCTGACTCAAAAGGCTCCATCCCACCTTCTCCAATCCTGCAACCCCCTGCCTCTGAAAAGGCAGCTAGACTGCAGAGTTGGGGAGAGGGAGGAGGTCAGGGCTAGAACAGAACCAGTGAGATGGCAAAAGGATGTTAATGGAGGGATTAACAGAAACCCTGTGCTCACATAGCAAACTCAGACACCCAAAAGATTGCTCCTGGAGATCTAGAGTGGAAAGGAGTGCGGCCAGAGAAAGCTCCACAAACCAGTAACGGCGGATGTGGACCCTGCCCTGCCTCGTCCCCCAGGAGTGGGCTCAGCTACTCGGGACCTGTGAACATCCTACAACTGTAGTCCTGGGAGAGAGGGAGCTGGTTGGATCCACAGGAGTCCTGGGGCACTGGGACTGGGCCCCTGTGGAAACATGCACCCACATTACACAACACACACACATTCAGTTTTCCCTGCATCCTGCCTTCCACAGTCCAGGGACCCAGGGAACCTCAGACACATTGCCATTGATTTGAAAAATAAAAGGAAATCTTATACTTCAATATTTCATTCGCTAAAAAAATGTTTCAAAAAGTTATGTACAGGGGTTGGGGGCTGGGAGCCCTGCCCAGGGTCGGGTGGGAGAAGGGCAGCAGTCTCCCAGCCTGCTCCCTGGTTCCGACCCTGGTCTTGCTGCCTCTTGATCTTCCTGTTTTTAAAAGCAAACACTCTACGCAGGCACGCACGCACACACGCACGCACACCCACAAATTCTGCCAGACTGGAAACCTGTCCTGAGACCCTCACCTGCCCGCAGGAGCACTGCTCTCTTGGAATGACCTCTTGGGCTGAGGGGACCCACAGAGGCAGAGCAGGGTGGGGCTAAGAGGGGTGTGGTAGAGGCGTCACAGAGGGTCACTTCTAGAGCTTCTCTAAGCCTTGTGGGCTTGCTTCCTCAGTTTGTCAAGTGGACAGTCCCTCTTGGCCTCACCTACCCCAGCCCCACGGTGCAGGGACAGACGAGAGGGACAGGAAGGCGCTTTTGGAGACATGGAAGCACTGGGGGATGGTGGGAGGGGTCCAAAGAACCCCTGGGCCCATGGGAGTCCCAAGCAGCCACAGTGAGGGGCAGGCTCTTCTTGAGTCCTGCCCGTCCCCTAGCGGGCCTGGTGCTGGGAAATGCCTAAGAGGAAGGGGAACCAGGGCTCCCCGTGAGTGCTGAGGAAGGTCACAGATCCCACCTGATGGCTGTCCTCTCTTGACCCAGCCCAGCTTGCTTTGGGGAAAGGTGTGGGATGACAGGGAGGCAGAGGGGCTGGGAGCATGCAGCACCCCTGCAGGATCTGGGGGAGGGACAGACAGTAGCTCGTGACTAAGGTGGAGGGGGTATGTGTGTGACAGGAGGGAATGTGTCATCCATGGGAGGGTCCTGGGCAGGTACTGGAGGACCTCCGCTGAGGGGGCTGTCTGTGTGGAAGCTGTATTCTCTGCCTACCAAGTTCTGCTCTCCTCATGGTCATTGAGAAAGCTGCTGTAGGCACTGCCCTCTGCTAGGTACAGTGGCTTGGCCTTGCTCAGCCAGCTCTTGCATCCGGATAGAGGGCATGGAACACCCTCTCACAGGTCCTGGGGAGGGACAGACAGTAGATCGTGACCAGGTAGGTGGTAGGTGGGGGTGTGACAGGAGGGGGAGTGTGACATCCGGTAAGGGGGTGTCACATGTATGTTACTGGAGGACCTCAGCTGAAGGGCCGGCCTCGCCATCGTGGCTGGCTGTCTCGAAGCTGTGCTCCACGCTCATCATGTCCGGTTCTAGCTTGCCGGTGTCGCTGATGAAGCTGCTGTAGTTATCACCCTCCACCAGGTGCAGCGGCTTAGTCTTGGGCAGCCAGCTTTTACGTACCACTCGGCGGGCATTGGTGCACATGTCAGCTGCAATGGCATTCATCTCGCTCTCCTTGAAGTTGGGGGCGAAGTTCTGGCAGTAGTACTTGACAGCATGGAGGACACGACTGTCCAGTGGCTTGCGTCTGGGGTCATTGGTGGAAGAACGGATGCCAGTGCCACAGCTATTGGCCAGAGTGTTCCGGTCAAAGAAGGAAGCCAGGAGCCGCCGCAGCAAGACCTTGTGCCGCGTGCCTGCACTGACATGGCAGTTCATGAGTTGTGCCTTTGTGATGCATACATTGGTGCCTGTCACGAGCTCCAGCTTCTCTGAGGGGTCACCTTCATCGTAGAGCTTTGGGTGGCAGCGGTTGCCGATCTGGTTGATAAGTTCAGCTGGGAGAGATGCCAGGTCTTGCCGCACTCGAATGCGACTGCGGGACTCAAGGACCACCTGCTCAGGAAGGGCCTCTACCTTCTCAACCGACTGGCCCACGTTCAACATACTGTACATGGTGTACATGTTGCAGATCTGACGGTACTGCTCATCTGTGCCCTCCTCACCCGCGTCTTCTTCTTCGTCCTCCTCATTGTGGTAGGAGCTGGGACTGTCACTGGTGTAAGCACTGGAGGTACCTGGACTGGTCCGCTCTGACATGCTGGGCCCACTCACACATCTCCCCACTGCAACCACAGCCACTGCTGCTGTAGCTGTGGCCACTGAGACTGGCTGGGGCATCCGGTTAGGGGCCAGGTCTGATGTGGAGAACTTGGCCATCTTGCGGCTGCCATTGCTGCTGCCACCACTGCCTCCAGCCTCCTTCTGGCTGCTATCCCACAGCCTCTTGGCCATGGGTGTGCATTGCACTGAGCCCAACTCCTGTTCTGTCTTGACCCGTGACACAAGGGGCAGTGGTGTGCTACAGGCTGGCCAGCCCAATGTCTGTGCTACAGGACTCTGAGGATCTGAGGATGGGGCCTCCTCCGGGTGCAGGCCCTGGGAGTCGCAACTTGGAGAGCTAACTTTGAGGAAGAACTCAGTGCCTTTCTCCATGATCTCCTGGATCTGCAGGAAGCCAGCTGTGTAGATGAGCAGGAACTGGTCCCCCATGTTCATGCTCAGCCGGCCTGTATAACAAAATGTGAGGATCTGCTGGAATGACTGTGGCTGCACAGCGGCCGCAGTTCTACCACAGCACTGCGGGGCTGCTGTTGAATAGGTCCCGGAAGTAGGAACTGCTGGCGGCCAGCACAGCACGATGGGCTTTGAAGGCATGGCCCTTAACTACCACCAACACGTCACAGTAGAGTCCCTGTAGCCGCTGCTCATTGAGGCACTCAAGGATGCTGTTGCCAAAGTTTTGGATCTCCATCTGCAGGGTCTGTGCCATGGCAGCAGCTGCGCTGTGGCCGCGCTCCGGGGCTTCCCGGCGGGCTCCGCAGCGGCAGCTGGGGCCGGACCTGGGCCTGGGGCGCGCCCTCCTGCTCCTCGGCCTCGGCCTCGGCCTCCGCCTCTGCAGCCTCCGCGGCCTCCGCCTCAGCAGCAGTGGTAGCCGCGGCGGCCATTCATTGTGGGCCAGGCCCTTCTCTTGTGATTCTAACTTCAAGTCTTTAGATGTGATTGTATAATCTAGAATTACTATAAGAACCAGGAAAATGAAGCAATAAGAAAGTAGGGAATGTCAGGACATAGGTGCTATAAAGGAGGAAACAGGAAAGCAGGGAGGATTTAACTGGAAAGGGAAGCGGAACAATACAGAGAGGGTGAGGGAGGGAGAAAGAATAAAAAGCACTAGGGATGTTTGAAAAAACTACAGGAAAACATTTCTCGTCTACTTAAAATGCATATATAGTATATATAAGTGTGTGTGTGTGTTGAATTAAGTTGTTCCTCTTGGAGTGATAATGCTCCCTGTCCCCGAGGAACAATAGACTAGCTAACAAAAACTTTAGTGCCAGGGATGGAAAATCTTCTTTCAAGTTATTGGTTAGGGAGTCCAAGAGACTCCCAAAATGATATAGTCTACTGGTATTGTCCTTGGTTGCCTCTCATAATGAGAATGTAAGACTCTATTGCTGCAGATACCACACACTTTGGACACAGGACTTAAAGAAATAGAGTTGAAACTGACCTGGAAACTTCTTCTCTGAGGACTAACTTTCATAGTATTTGAAGATGCTATCTATGCAACCTGCCAAAGGAGAAAAGCAGTCAGTAGTCCTGCCCAGTTGTAAAGCTATGAATAACAATGACCAACATGGCAAGATATACCAAAGAGTGCAATAACAGCACATATAACCTCTGAGTAACCAACAGCTGTCTAATTGGACTTAAGGCACACTCAATAGTAGGGAATTTATGCCTGGTATTGTAAAACACACCTATCTATGGCTGGAGAGGTCATGAACTCTAGAGGAGAATCTACTACTGTCACCTTTCTAAACCAGTATAATATCTAACTGCATCCTAAACAGTTTTCATTATAGTTACAGGTAAGTGTAGCTCTTTTGCCTCATCAAAGAAGCTTCTTTTTGCAGCAGATGGAGATTATCATGGAAATATACAAACTGGTAAAAATCCAGAGAACAACAAAAATGGATGCAACACAACTCCTAAAAGTAAGTCTCAGGAAACATCATGGAAGAGGGGCTAGAAAGATTGAGGGGGGAAGGGGAAATATGGGTCAGAAAGGATTAAGGTAGGGGGATAGAGAGTAGGGAAGATCAGGGTCCTAGTTAGGTTTCTAACATTACCAAAATCAATTTGGGAGGAAAAAGGTTTATTTGTCTTATATATCTCCAGTCACAGTTCATTGAAGGAAGCCAAGTCAGGAAGGAACTCAAGGCAAGAAGCTGGAGGCAGGAACTTTGAGATCATGCAGTAATAATGCTTACTGGTTTGATGGCCAAGGCTTACTCAGTCTGATAGACTATGCCATGGGTGGCACTGCCCACAGTGAGCTGGGCCATCCCACACCAACCATTAAGCAATCATTAATGCATCATGAAGTTGCCTACAGGCCAACCTGACTGAAGCATTTTCTCAGTTTGAGGTTCTCCTTTTCATGTAGTTCATGGCAAGTTGACAAAAATCTAGTCAGTACAAGGAGGGAGTATGGGGAGTAATAGCTAATACTAAAAGCATTTGAAAAAATCCACATGGAAACTTACTGTTATAGAAGCTTCCTCTTAATACATACGCACATAAAATTTAAATGTTGTCAGGTGATACTGAATCTTCCAGTCAGAATAGATCAAAGATATAGATCAAAGTGGCATTAATCTGGAAGCATCATTCCTACTAAATAGCTTTTATAGTGCTGGAAGGTCCTATGCTGCTATGACGGGAATAAAATAACAGTCTTCTCCAGCTGTGAGTCCAGCCAGCTACAATAGAAAGTGGGCTGACAAGATATCCTCACTGGTGCAATAGGGCACAAATATTATCAGAGTAACAAATCACTTTATAATTAGATTTAAGGCCTTGCACAATATGGAATTTATGCCTGGCACCATTAAAGGGTCATGAACCCATGGATATATATATGTCGTAGGAACATATGGGACATGGGAAACACAAGAAACAACAGGCAAGGCATAGTGTCACTGCCAGAATCCAGTTATCTTACTACATCAATCCCTGAATAGTCTAGAACAACAGAAGCACAAGAAAAATAGCTTAAAAACAAATGTTATGAAGATGATTGATGTTCTTAAGGAGGAAATGAATACATTCTTTAAGGAAAAATTTAGGAAAACACAAACAATTGGAGGAAATGAATAAATCCCTTAATGAAAGAGAAGAAAAAACAAACAACAGTTGAAGGAAATGAATAAAAACTGTTCAAGACCTGAAAATGGAAATAGAAGGAATAAAGAAACATAAATCAATGGAATTCTGGAAATGGAAAATCTAGGTACATGAACAGGAACCACAGATGCAAGCATCATCAATGAAATACAAGAGCTAGAAGAGAGAATCTCAAGCATTAAAGATATGATGGAAGAAATAGATACATTGGCAAAAAGTGTTATATCTAAAAATTCCTGACACAAAACACCCAGGAAATATGGGAAACTATGGAAAAAACCAAACCTAAGAATTATAGGAATAGAAGAAGAAAATTTCCAGCTCAACGGCCTAGAAAATATTTTCAACAAAATCATAGAAGAAAAATTTCCTAACCCAAAGAAGGAGGTGCTTATAAAAGTACAAGAAGCTCCAGGTTCCATATCCCCAATGTAGTGAGTCACAGCTAAGGTCACCCCCATTGATTCTTGGGCATTTCCCTTATCTCATGGCTCTGTCTTGTCCTGGAGATGCCCCAAGAAATGCATGGGAGATGGAGCAGAGAATGAGGGAATGACCAACAAATAACAGGTCCAACTTGAGACACATCCCACGGGCAAGCACTAATCCCTAACACTATTAAGGATACTCTGTTATGCTTGTAGACAGAAGCATGTTGTCCTCTGAGATGCTACACCCAGCAGCTGACTCAGAGAGATACAGACATTCACAGCCAAATAGTGGATGGAGCTGTTGACTCTAATGGATGGAGGAAGGGGATACGAACTCCACAAGAAGACCAAGAGAGTCAACTAACCTATACCTTTGGGACTCTCAGAGCCTGAACCACCAACCAAAGAACATACATGGGCTGGACCTAGGCCTCCCTGCTCATATGTAGCAGATGGGCAGCTCTACCTTCATGTGGATTCTGAAACAACTGGAGCAGGAGCTATCCTAAAAGTTGATGCCTGTGGGATATGTCCTACAAGCTGGGCTACCTCCTCTGGCCTCAGTGGGAGAGGGAGCACCTAGTCTTGCAGAGACTAGAGGTGCCAAGGTAGGGGATACCCAAGGGAACCCACCCACTCAGAAGAGAAGGGGAAAGGGGATGGGGGAAGGATTGTGGGAGGGGGTGACTGTGAGGGGGCCAGTGAGTGGGATGTAAAGTGAATAAGTAAAAGAATAAATAAAATTTAAAAAGTACAAGAAGCTTACAGAACACCAAATAGATGATGGAACCAGAAAAGGAAGTCCCCTCACCACATAATAATCACAACACTAAATATTCAGAACAAAGAAAGCATACTAAAAGCTTCAAGGGAAAAGGAGCAAGAAATACATAATGACAGATCTATTAGAATTACATCCAACTTCTTTTTTTTAAAAGATTAGTTAATTAATTAATTAATTAATTAAATGTATATGAGTACACTGTAGCTGTCTTCAGACACACCAGAAGAGGGCATCAGATCACATTGCAGATGGTTGTGAGCCACCATGTGGTTGCTGGGAATTGAACTTAGGACCTTTGGAAGAACAGTCTGTGCTCTTAACCATTGAGCCATCTCTCCAGCCCCTACACCCAACTTCTTAATGGAAACTCTAAAAGCCAGAAAAGCCAGCACAGATGTCCTGCAGACTCTAAAAGACTGCAGATTCCAAGCCAGACTATGATCCCAAATTTTCAATCACCTTAGATGGAGAAAACAAGATATTCCATGACAAAGCCAAATTGAAACAATATCTATCCACATATCCAGACCTACAGAAGGTACTAGAAGGAAAACTCCGACCTAAGGAGGTTAAGTACACCTATAAAAACACAGGCAATAAATAATCTCACACCACCAGAAACAAAAGAAGGTAAACACACACACACACACACACACACACAAACACACATGCACACACACACCTCACTGCCACCACCACCAAAATAAAAGCAATTAACAATCATTGGTCATCAATATCTCTCAATGTCAATGAAATCAATTCCCCAATGAAAATCCACAGGCTAATAGAATGGATGCAAAAACAGGATCCATCTTTCTGTTGCATACAAGAAAGACATCTCAATATCAATAGACATTACCTAAGAGTTAAGGGTTGGAAAAAGATTGTCCAAGCAGATGGACCCAAGAAGGAAGTTGGTGTAACGATTCTAATATCTAACAAAATGGACTTCCAAACAAAATAATCAAAAGAGATAGGGAAAGATGTTTCATATATCAAAGGACAAAACATAAAGATGATGTCTATACCTCAAATGCAAGGGTATCCATATTTTAAAAAGAAACATTACTAAAGTTTAAATCACACAATGAACCCCATACATTAATAGTGGGAGACTTCAGCATCACACTCTGACAATGGACAGGCCATCCAAACAGAAACTAAACAGAGAAATAATGAAAGTAATAGAGGACCTAACAAATGGACCTAACAGATATCTACAGAACATTTCACCGCAACACAAATGATACACTTTTTCTCAGTACCTCCAAGAACAGTCTCCAAAATTGACCACATACTTGGTCATAAAGCAAGTCATGACAGATACAAGAAAACTGAAATAATTCCCTGTATCTTATCAGATCACCATGGATTAAAGCTAGACTTCAACAACAGAAAGCCTAGAGGCCCTTGGTCCTGTGAAGGCTGGATGCCCAGTGTAGGGGAATGCCAGGGTGGGGAGGCAGGAGAGGGTGGAGGAGCACCCTCATAGAAGCAGAGGGAGCAGGAATGCGATATGGGGTTTCTGGGGGGGGGATGGGGAAAGGGGTAAATAAAATATCCAATAAAAAAGAGAAAGTCTACAAACTCATGAGAACTGAACAACTCTATCCTGAATAACAAAGTTAATTACAAACTGTTTTAAAATTATTTTATTTATTATTGTTGTGTGCATGCAAATGATTTGCATGTGTGGGTGTGGGCACATACTGCTATGGTATGTACCCGGAGTTCAGAGGACAACTGAGGAGTTGATTTTTTTTTTATCTTGTTCAACCTGTATCAAACTCGGTTGTCAGGTTTGACAGCACATCCATTTACAGGTGAGCCACTTCACTAGCCGCATTCTCTCATTTTTATATTTATATTATCTCAGGTATTTTATGCTTAAAATAAAAAGAAAGAAAAAATGTTTTTTTTTTTTACTAAGAACATGAAAATTCATGTTCAATCCCCAATACTTTCCTGAGCCCCATCTTATAAAATGGAAAATGATGAGTTGGCTTCCTATCTAGCATTGAGGGAATTATAAAAAATATTCATATTTTAAATTTTTAAGTTTTGGGTTAAGTTAAAGCATGCTAAGTTAAAGCAATATTAGTCACTGTATATTAAGTGGTTATATGTTTTATGGTTATAAAAAAATGCCTGAGCTAGGAAGGAGACTCAGAAATCCAAGTTTTAGAATGTGGAAATTAGATCTATTGAGGTTATTTCAAAGCCACATACAAATAATGTCTGTCTGAGTTTTATGAGAGGATCATACTTGTATATTATAACACTGATAAAATTCTGAGAAAAAGACACAGAGGGCATTTCTATTTAATATATAAGAAGGGGTAAGGATAACAAAGCTTTTTTTTACATTCCTGCTTATGTTGAAATTCACTGTGCTTGCTTCTGTTTATCAGTTCTTCATTTGAACTGTATATAAAGCTGTACACAGTCAAACTCAAAACATTTTGTCTTCTCCATGTTAGATCTCTACTTTCAAGTGCGTCCCCTTGCCAAAAGACACTCTTCCCCATCTTACTCACCTGAGTGAATCTTACTGATCATTACAGTCCAGTTCCAGTATCAGACCAGGTTTTTTAATTTTTAAAAATGTATGTGTGTGTCTCTCTCTGTTTGCATATACCACATGTGTAAGTGCGAAATGGGCGTGCAGAAAGAGGGCTGCCTGCTGTCATGGGTGCTGGGAATTGAACTCAGGTCCTCTAGAACAGCAGTATAAGCAATAAGTGCTCTTAACTGCTGGGCCATTTCTTCAGCTCCAGGCCAAGTTTCTTTGTGCTTTTCATAGAAGTATGTCCTTTTACTTTACGGCTCCTATTTTATTTTTAAATTATACATTCGTAGCAAAAGTGCTTGTATGATTATTGTATGAGGAGAAACAAAGTTCTCTTTTGTCAGTCATTTCATCTTTGGTGCCTAGTGTGGTTGCTGAAACATAGGATATACTCAATGACAATTTGTTGTCTTAATCAAATAAAGAACAAAATACCTATTGTAGCATCAGTAAATTCAACTCAGCCATAGCAGCTTAGATAATAAATCATAGGTTTTAAATTGTAGGAAGGACCCTTTAATATAATAGCTAGTATTTACTGGGCATTTATACATGTAGCAGTTAGCATTTTAAATATTTTACATGCATTATCTCAGTTATTACTTAAGTCCTATGAAAGAAGCATTGTGTGTGTGTATATATATATACACACACAGACACACACACACACACACACACAATTTATATGTTACATGTTGGGAAACTGAGATAAACCTTGTTAGCAAGAGAAGCTTATATTAAAATCCAGTCTGTCTGATTTCACATTTCATGCTCTTTTTTAAAAAAGATTTTTCAAACTTTTTATTTTATGTGTGTATGTGAACTTTACATTATGCACCCTAATCCCCCTCATCTTCCCCTCCCTGCGAACCTGCCCTTCACCCTTGCATTGCCCCCAACAGAGTGTGTCCCACAGTATTCCTTTTTGTCCACACTTCCTTGCTTGCAAATGTTTATTGCAGTGAGTCATTGGTCTGGTATGAGGTCTCTGGTTTCTGCTACTCCGTCAATAATGGAGCCTCAGTGAGACTCCTCGAATATCCTGCTGTTGCTCTGTGCCATAGAGATCCTGTATAAAGTTTTGGATCTGTAGAACGGGCACTCCAGCATTGATGTGGTACATTTTGGGGTGGACCAATTGAAAACTCTGGATCTGGGCCTGAGAGGTATCAGAGATGGTAATCGCACTGGCTCTCATGCTCTTCTGGCCAGCTCATCTGTAACTCGGACAACCAGTGCCAGCCCTACCCTGCTGCCCAGGAGAGGGGCAGGGCCTGCCCTCCTGAGTGCTGCAGTCAGTGGGGGACATGGCCAGTTCTTCCATTCTTGTAATCCTGGGAACATTTTTCATCTGTCACAGATGGTGAGGGATGGGAGAGGGAAGGACAGTGTCTCTCCCTTGTCTGTGCCACCTCCCAGCAGACAAGAGTCAGAGCTGGCTCTCCTATGCTTACCTTGGGCCAGGCTCACTTGTAACCCTCACATCCAGGGCTAGCTCTACTGTGCTGCCCAGGCAAGGTGCAGGGCCTGCCCATGTCTGGGGCAGGACTAGTATTCTCTCATGACCCCAGTGCCAGCTCTCCCACTTGTCCTAGGTGGCAAGGGGCAAGGGTAGGGCACACTGCCACATGGCAGACAAAAGGCAGGGCCAGCTCTCCCACATTCACACCCTTGAGTACGGCTAACCCTAAACTTCCACAATGTGCAGGGCCCGCGCTCCCAAGTACTGTGGCTGGTATGGGCAGAGTCAACTCTCCTGTTCTCGTGCCTTTAGAGCCAGCTCTCCCATGATGGCGCCAGTTCCACACAGCCCTTAGACATCAATATATTCCCAGTAGCATCCCAGACTAGGAACATCTGCCTGGCCTTTGGTGGCAACAGACCCCTGCTTCTGCAGAGCCGTGGACCTGGACATGGCCCCCAGTGTCAGCACAGGCCATGACTTCACCATGGTTCCAGGTGGCATCACCAGCTCCTCACATCAGGCTGTTCCTCACTGCCCTCGAGTCTCCAGTTCTGCCTCTCTTCATTGTGAACGCATTCTTCTCTTTCTTTCCCATTTCTCTACCCCGTGCTGGCTACTCTTAGTGGCACCTGGGGTCTCTGAGTGACCAGGGTAATTTCAGGAGTGATCTCAGGAGTGCAATGCCCCACCAGGCAGGGTCATCTCGAGCATGGGCTGCCCCACCCCCCGGCCTGAGGGGTGCCAGACTGGTGTTCATCTCAGGCTAGCTCCCTGTCTGGGCCCCATGGTACCAGTCTGGTGGTTATTTCAGGCTCGCTCCTCTACTGGCCCACCCGAGTGACCATCTGTCTTGGGCTTACCCCTGCTTGGGGCCTGTGGTCCCAGTCGGGGTTCTTCTAGTATCAGACTTGCTTACCATCCTGGGAGTCTGTCCAGGCCTACATGGCACCAAAGTGGTAGTTATCACAGGCTCGCTTCCCATCCCAGGAAATGTTAGGCTACTAAATATTCACATGTCTATAGGTCAGAACACAGAGCTTAGACATAGCCCCTCTCCTATCTGCCACCCAATGACACACATGTGACACAGCAGTCACATCTGCAATGCCTCCAGGGTCAGGGATTTTTTTTTATCTCGACATGTGTAGGACCCCGAAGGGCTGCTATGCCCTGGCTGAGACTTTCTGTGTGCTGCTGTCTACTAAGTAACATTCTGTGGTTCCTCTAAGATCAAAAAACATCCTGACTAAGGCATGGTGCCCCAGGAAGGGAATTCACACTTGACATCCAACAAACATCCTGTTGAAGAATGATGCCCCAGAAAGGGAATTTACAGTTGATATCCCATTGCCCCCCAAATGAGTTCCTGTTTTTTCCTGAGTTTGTGTTTTTCCTTCCCTGGCTTGGTGTATATATTGAACCTGCCCAGTAAAGGCATTGTCATTCTCTCACAACGGATGACCAGAGTCTGAGTCTTTGTTTAATCCCCCAGGCCTACGCCTGAGCTTGGTACCACGGGCAGCGCTGGAGCTGTCAGTCATGAGTTTAATGCTAAGCCATGTAGTCCAATCTTATTTCCAGATGGGAAAATTGAAACATGGAGGAAAATGATTTTTTATGTGTTTAAATGAAATTTAGTAGCAAAGCCAGGAGTCCAGGTTTCATGATTAATAATTTGCAGCTTTATGTCACCCTACTTTCAACATTAAATTAGTTCTAACAATAGTTTCATATAATAGCTTTTCTAATTTTATCTTCAAAATGGCATCTTTCTCCAAATGAAGATCTAAATCTTTTCGAGGTTGCTTACTAATTTTCTTAGTTGGAAGCCAAATAAAAAGAGAAATATTTGCAGCATCTGAAGTGACCTCTAAAAACCAAAATAAGAACTATGAAGATGGAGCCAGGTATGGTGGCACACACCTTTAACCTTAGTGCTTGGGAGGCAGACATAGGCAGATCTCTGTGAGCTTGAGGCCAGTGTAGTCTACATAGCCAGTTCCGGGTCAGCCAGGGCTGTTGCACAATGAAAACTTGTCTAGAAAAACTAAAACCAAGAAAAGGAAAAAAAACAAACAAACAAACAAACAACAAAACAACAACAAAAGAACCATGAAAAGAACCATGTAGATGTATGTGCATGAATCTAATAAACAACCGTAGTTGTTAAGCAAGACTTGACTTTATTTTTGCTAAGACTTCACAAGTGCGTTCTTCAATCTTCATGACAAGTCTGAGAGGGATAACACTGTTAAACTAGAACACTAGATTATGTAGTTAAACTCCCCAACGCTGCTCCCTCCCTCTGTGTGTGTGTGTGTGTGTGTGTGTGTGCATGTGTGTGTTTGTGGTATTCTGGGCTCAAACCCAGGTAGTGTGCTCAATCACTGAGTTACACTGCTAGCACTATACTTTGGTTTTTGGGCAGAGACTTTGAAACACAGAGATTAAAGTAATTAATCCTAAATACCACTAGCATGCTCTGACACCTGATTCCCAAATAAGAGGAAGAGTACAAGGCAAGATATTTGGGAGTGACACTTGGTGACATTGATTCTGCTATTACAGTGGATAGAGATTTTTCCATTCCAGGTTCTGATGAACCGTAGCAATTTCCCTTTGTATGTGATTGTTATTTTAACCTGCTACTGGCAGATGGTTGCTATGGTGCATACCTATAATCTCAGTACTTTAGAGACCAAGGCAGGAGGAGTTCCAGTTTAGTGCCTCAGGCTACATAAGGAGGCTCATCACAAAACAAAATCTAGAGATGGAGATGTGGTTCAGTGTGGGACCTGGTTACCTATAAGCACCCACACTGAGCAACACACAACAGCCCTAACTCTAGTTTTGGGGAATCTAACACCTTATTGTCTCCTCAGGTACCTGGGCATATATGGTGCACATCCAGAAAAGCTTGTTATGTACAAGCTTCGGTAGGTACAGAAAAGTTTTATATGTGCATGCTTTAACATATAAAACTAAAAACAAATGTCAGTGAAAATGTGGGGAAAGAGGAACTCTCATTCATTTTTGCTATGACTGCAAACTTGTACAGATATTCTGGAAATGAGTGTGGCAAATTCTCAAAAAGCTAAAAATAATTTTGGTTGTTATTAGGGACGAATTAGAATGAGCAACGAATGCAAAAATGCTTTTCTCCATCATAATCCTTGATTTCAAAGAAACATTTGTAGTTTGGTAAGACTGAGATGTCGGTTTATTATTTTTTTGTGACTAGGGAATCATAAAAGAAATTATGTGAAGGAAGGAAATACAGGATGGAGGCCAGATAACACTAAGGATGTTTGAAAACCTAAAGGGAATCACATGACCTAATTTTATCAAAACACACAAATACAGTTTGAATATCACTTAGAGGTGGTAATGTTCCCTTCAAAGCCATAAATTATTTTTATAAAAATCCCAGTAATAGGCACGAAAAACTTCCTTTCAAATTGTTGGTCAGGGGAGTCCAAGATCCTGTTAACAATATAGACCATTGCCTTTGGTTTCTTCCCAGAGGCTAAAGGTAAGGGCATATTACTGAAGATACCCTTTAGACACAGGGGTTGGAGGAACAGAGTTGGAACTGGCTTGGAAGCCTTTTACCTAAAGAATGGTTCTCATACTATAGGAGAGTACAATGTAGGCTGCCAAATGGAGAGGAGCAACCAGCAGTCCAACCTAGCTGAAAAGCCCATGAGCCACAACAATTGATAAACTGGTAAGATAGCTTCAATAATGCAATAGTATCACTCTTATTTAGGCGGGGGAAGCAAACATCTAATTGAACTAAAGACCTTCTCAACAGGAGGGAATTGTCTGGTACTATAAACCTAGCCAACTAGGGTCTGGTTATAGACCTTACTTCTGTCAGTTTCCTAAACCAATATGATTCCTAGTTTCTAAATAATTATCTTTATATCTGCAGATATGTATAGCTCCTCTACCTAATCAAAAAAGCTTGTTTTGCATCAGATGGAAACCATTACAGAGATCCACAACTGGTAAATATAAAGAGAATCAGTGATTGATTGTAGGATGCCCAGCCATAATTGATACATCTGCAATGCAATCCCTACCATTAAGGCTCAGTGCAAATCAGGTAAGAAGGGGCAGAAAGACTGTAAGAGGCAGAGGCCCAGACACACATTAATAGATCATGTCCCATAGATATGACAGGGGAAAGTGCACCCATGGAGTCTCAACAACATGGTTTTCTGAACAAGAATAGCATAATGACAATACCAACTTGACATGTCAATGAGAACGGGGAAACTTGACATGGTCCCAGTCCTAGATGAAGAGCCACAGGTAGTTAATGGCTGCTGAGAGGGGGATAATTCAGGGACAAACTCCCACTTGAGTCAGTAGGTTTATATACTTATGTATGCATGTGTGTATGTATGTATGTATATATGTAACAGTAATAATTCAAGAAGAGATCAAAAATTTGGGATGGTAAATATGGGAAGAGTAGGAGCGGAAAAGGCAGAGCAGAAATGATGTAGTACTCATGTATGTAGTTCTCAAAAGACAAACTGTAAAAAAATGGGGCTGGATGGCTTCATATTTAAGAGCACTGGCTGCTCTGCCAAAGGACCTTGGTTTTGTCCTTACACTCATGTGGTGGCTTCTAATCACCTGTAACTCCAATTCCAGGGTTAGGGTCCCAGCACTTACATGAGGTTCACAAGTATTAAAGAACAGCTGACTCCATTTTTTCTTTTTTAGTCAAACAATAGACTCTGATTTATTTTCTATATTGTTCTTTTTTATTGAATATTTTACATATTTACATTTCAAATGTTATCCCCTTTCTTGGTTTCCCCTCCAGAATCCCCCTCCTCCTATTCCCCATCCCCTTGCTTCTATGAGGGTGTTCCCTCTCTCACCCACCCACTCCTACCTCACCGACCTGGCTTTCCCCTACACTGGGGCATCAAGCCTTCACAGACCAAGGGCCTCTCCTCCCGTTGAAACCAGACAAGGTCATCCTCTGCTACATATGCAGCTGGAGCCACAGTCCCTCCATGTGTACTCTTTGTTTGGTGGTCTAGTCCCTGGGGGCTCTGGGGAGTCTGGTTGGTTAATATTGTTGTTCTTCTTATGGGGTTGCAAACCCCTTCAGCTCCTTCTGGCTTTTCTCTAACTCCTTCATTGGGGACCCATTGGTGCTAAGTCCAATGGTTGGCTATAAGCATCCATATCTGTATTTGTCATGCTCTGACAGAGCCTCTCAGGAGACAGCTTTATCAGGCTCTTGTCAGCAAGCACTTCTTGGCATCCACAATAGTGTCTGGGTTTGGTGTCTGTATATGGGATGGATCCCCAGGTGGGGCAGTCTCTGGATGGCCTTTCCTTCAGTTTCTGTTCCACACTTTGTCCCCATATTTCCTTTAGACAGGAGCCCTTCTGGGTTAAGAATTTAGAGATGGGTAGGTGGCCCCATCCCCCAAACGGGGGCCTTGCCTAGCCTCTGGTCTCTACAGGTTTTCCCTCCCCTTTGTTGGGCATTTGAACTAATCTCATCCCTTTTGGGTCCTGGGAGCCTCTTGCTTTCCTGGCATCTGGGATTTGCTGGTGGTTACCTCCAGTTCCTCATCTCCTATATTGTTCTTAATGGTGTTTTTTCTCCTCTCAAATCATGTCCTCAGTTAAAAAACCAACGCTATTTTTGACTTATTCTTCCTCAATAATCTTGTAATTCACATGTTACAAATTGATTCCGTTGTTGCATTCTATGTTACAGGAACTATCTGATCATAAACCCACAAGTATTTTTCCCATGATCATAAAAATAATGCAAACTCCACTTTTGTATTCGCTTGCTTGCTTATCATAAAAAGGCCCTCCTGCTCTTAGTTTGGGAAGTTTTCTATAAGTTTGGGCCTGACCATAAAAAATTAAAATGTTTTACCTTGCAACATCTTGGTGTTAGCTGCTGAATTTTGACACATAACACAAGCATTCATATCTTCAGTTCCAGGGGACTCAAAACCATCTCTGATCTCCATGGGAACCAGGTACACATGTGGTGCACACCCATACATTTGAGCAGAACACTCAAACACATAAAGTAATAAAATAGAACTGCCAAACAACTGAAATACCACCCATAAACAAACTGACCATTGGGTATTACTCCATTTAAACTATTAAATTGAACCTATCTATTTCATTTGTGGACAACTAGAGAAAAATAGGCATTTTACACTTAAATTACTTGTTTTCATAAAATTTAACAAACATCCACCACAAAGACAGTTATTTATTTCACATAATGTCAGAATTAATATTTATCATATTTGTAATGCATTGTATGTAGTCAGTATGGTTTTGCTAGAAATAAGTATCTTGATTTAGAAACCAGGGCTCATAAAGGGATGGACACAAAAGACTTTACCAACTTTCATGGGATTCTTTGAAAATTATCATGTCATCTTGAGGAAGTGAACTGTAATTCTCTGTCCTAATTTTCTTATATGTAAGATAGAGAAAATACCGTCTTTGCATGGTTTTGAGAAATTGTTACATTCTCAAAAATTCGTGTACAGTAGCTGTCACATAGTAGGCCATTATAATAATAATGATAGTTATTGTCTTGTTATCATTGTACAAAGGGTAGATTAAGAGATCTTATTGTAAGTGAGGAAAATGCTTTATAGGATTCATTCTTCCACTCAGTATAGTAGTTACAAATCTGCATAACCTCTGAAATTCTATCAAATTCTGAGTACAGTAAAATTTTGTGGATAAGACTCACTGACATAATTACATATCAAGGTGGCTGTAGCGTGAAAAGTTTAGTAACTACACTCTCAACTATTTTCAAATTTAAAACCATTAGAAGCAGTACCATAATAACCTGCTATGGTCTAATCTGAATTGTCCAAAGGCTCATCTATTAAAGACTTGTTTGTTAGTTAATGAGCTTTTGAGAAGTCACTGGGTCATGATATTTCATCAGTGGATGAATTCTTCATTGGTGAATTCTTCCCATGATATTATTGGGAGGTTGTAGAAACTACGAGGTAGAGCTTGTTTGGAGGAAGTAGATTATCAGGGTGCATACCCAAAAAGGATAAATTTTATCTCCAGGTGATTCTGCATTTTGTTTCTTGCTACCATGAGGTAAGTGACATTGTTTCTACCATACCTTTTCCATAAAGATGTTCGGAAAAAAAAAAAAAAAAGAACAAAACAACAACAAAAGAAACCAAAACAAACCCCACTAACAATAGGAGCAAGTTACCATGGACTGAAACTTCTGGAATCCTGGTTTCAGTTTCCCATGACGCATGTTGAAAGAGAAAAAGCCAATATAATATATTTGAAATAGAGACTGCCTCACCATCTTTTGATGCTAAAATAATCTCTGAACTAATAGTGAAGAGTTTAATTCTTCAATATTTTTATATAGCAAGTTAAAATTTCTGTGATTCTACAAAATTTCTAGGTATAAAATTCAACTGAAACTCACTAAATTAAGACAATGATGAAATAGCACAGGTAAAATACCATTAAAAGCTTCATTGAAGTAGTGACAATGGACTTAGAAAGGTACAAGTATTTAAAGTAACCAGATGGGCATGAGGTCATAGGTGAAGAGTTGCTGACATGGGTTACTAGGTGGATGGCAAGATTAATTCACTGTGATAAGGTACACTCAGATGGTAAAAAGATTATAAAATAGTATTAAATAATTCAGTCTGAGGATGTTGCAGAATGTTCAATAAGATGGCGAGTCTATAACTGGAAATGAATATGCAGGAACTTGGGAGACATTTGTGGAAAATCAAAGGGTAGTTGGAGTGGTGAAGGTGGATCTGTTCCAGTGAGAAGAGGGGCACTCATTCATAAACAGTTTTCAGCTTCCTTAAGTAATGATATTCAAAACCAGGGAAGTGGTTATTGGCTTTTGTGTGCCACAATGACTTGTGGTTAGCCAGAGCTCTAGGCTCTGATGAGCAGTTCGAATGTCTGGGGACATAAAAGAAAAGACTAATTTCTTTTCTAGACACAGCAAGTAACATACTGGGAATAATGTAGTGGGACAGAAGCTGGGAAGTCCTGATTAAAATAAGTAGTGACCATGGCTGAACAGTAAATAGGATAATGTGGAAACTGTAGGGAATTATGGAAAATCTGACATTCTTGGGTACCAGGCAAATCAGCATTTATTACTTTCAACAAACAGCTTTTACACTTTGAGAGGAATGTTTCTCTGCAGACTCCATCTGGACCACAAATGAAGAATACCATTTATTTCAACATTATTTGAAGAAGGGACAAACTAGAGAATAATTCCCAAATTTGAGGGACACACAAAAATCTAGCCCAGTGCTTCTCAAACGTTTCTATGTACACAAATCACTCAGGGATCTTGTTGAAATCCATATTCGGATTCAGAATGGGCACAGAGCTTGGCATTCAGCATTCCTAACAAGCTCCCAAACAATGGTAATGATGTTTGTCTTACTCAAAGTGTTAGTGTGTTTCAGTTCTATGGCAACTTGACATGGATTTGTGCATTTGCTCTCCAACAGGATACCAACTTCTGGTAATTCTTTTCTTTTTCTCTCTGCTGGTTTGAAAGGCAGCTTTATACCTTGATCCAAATCCAAATACACCCGGGCTTTTAGTTTGCCTATTTTTGCATTTTACTTTTTCAGCAATTGATTTATGTTTTATAACATTCTGAGATAGATTATAAGAAAAACTGCTCTCTGACTAGAGACAGTTTGAGAAACACTGCTCTAGACATTGAAGAACTGTTTATTTAAGATATAAATTCAATTAGAAATGTTTTTAATTCTGTTACATATGATTCTAAAGCAGTATTTTAAACTTTTCTTTTATTTATTCCATAAACGATAACAAAACTCAGCTAGGTAACATTATGACAGTTTCACCATACATTCAGTCACAAATATTTTAAAACTTTTTTCAACAAGAACAACAAAACCAGAGGTGTTACAAGAATAATTTACAAGAAATTCTATAAAACAGCAAGAAGCTCACAAATGTTCATTTTCTTTTCACAAGATCACTACACTCTTTCACAACATATTTTCTGTTACAAAATTCCCAACAAAAGTGTTTTTTCTTTGTATTGTGGTTTCTAAAAACCAGAAACTTTGAAGTAAATATCCTTTTATTAGCACATAGTGGTGCAGAAAAAGGAAAACTCTCACATACAGACACTTCACAGCACTTTTCTAAGAAAAATATACACTTACAAAATATGTTACAAATTGGCACACTTAAAAATATACAAGATTTTGTAGGCGTCTTAAGAGTGATCCTTAAGCTTTATACTTCAATTGACTCTACAGATTATTTATAAAGCTTAATTCTAAAAGAAAAAGGCAAATAATTTCCTAACTTTAAAGTTGCAGTGTCATGTGTCAAACAGAAACAGGTTACATTCATAAAAAGGGTCTCTAAATGCTTTTACTTTAAATTTGCTTAAATGCTTAAGGGGCTTGGCGAAGAAGAAAAATGGGGATAATCATTTTCTTTAGCACCATAAAGCATTTCACTTACTGAAGAGGTGCATTCAGTTCTATGGAAACTAAAGACTAGTGTAAGTACATTCAAAACTCTGTAGGCAGCAAACTCCAGTCAGTGCTACAGCTATCCCAGTGGAGACTCTGAAGCTCTCTACCTCCCTGGGAGTGAAAAACAAAAGGCCCCTTTTAGTTTTCATTCAAGCCTTTGTCCTTTGTGCTGTAAAACTAGGCATCGCTCAAAGAGGCAGAATGATTTCAGTATCTCCTTCCTCCCTCCCTCCATTCCTTCCTTCCTGCCTTCCTTCCTTCCTTCCTTCCTTCTTTCCTTTTTTCCTTTCTCTCTCCATTCCTTCCTTCCTTTCCTCCCTTCCTTCCTTGAGTATTTCATTAGTTCATTTGTTCATTCATTTGTTTCTTCCTCCCTTCCTTGGTTCTTCCGTTTGTTTGTTCATTCATTTATTCCTTTCTTCCTTCCTCATCCTCCTTCTTTCTTTTATATTTTTATTTTTCAGACTGGGTCTCACACTATAGACCAGACTGGTCTGGAACTCTCAACAATCCTGCCTAGGATTACAGGCATGAGCTACCATGCCTGGTTATCTTTCTTCATTTTCAGTGGGTTGTCCTTGAGACTCAGAGAGCCCTGAGCTTGATGGATACACAGACATCCTTTTCATATCGTATGGGTGAGTGTTTCTTTAGTGTCTTTAGTATTAATTTACCCAAACACTGATTTTTAAAAGCCTCATTCATTCTTTAAAGCTTTGTACTAAGCCACTCTCTTATAGTCCTTCCCCAGTGTCTTATCGTTTAGCTATGATTCTCAAACTAAGAGTGCACCTCAAGTATCATAGAGCTGCAATGGGATCTCTGCATTATGACTGTAGCTACTGTTCAATGTTGAATGAAAACTGTGTCTTAAAGGGTAGCCTGCATAGTCATCAAAATAACCCCATACTGGCTGAGGACTCTCAAACTGTGTTTCCCAAACTAAACATTCCAACTAATTTCTTTCCTTTACTTGGGTCTTTGAGAAATCTCTATAAAATCCCTGGCCTACATTGTGTTGACAAGATCTCTATTTGTCATGAAAATGTTTGATTTTGGTACTAAGCCTTCTAAACATAATATTGGCTTAGTGAATTTTATGATTAGAAAACAAAACTTGCATTAGCTTTATTTTACAAAAGGAGATACTTCTGTTATGATTGGCAGTATTAAAAAACCCTAAATGAAAATGAAAACTCTTTAAATTTGACAACTTTTCAGTCAAACAGGAGAAAACAAACATTTCTAGTTCTAGCAACAGCTAGGACTAACTAGTGTTCCATTGACCTCTTCAGCACAGAAATCCAACTCTAACTCTCCTCATTTCTCAGAACTGTTCTGAGTGCATCTGTAAATTGTAGATCTCCAAAACACTATTTCAGTTTGGTAAAAGCAAGGCAAAGAGGTCCTTGGATATGCTTTTCTCCTTCACGCAGTAAACACTAATTCAAACCCACTAAAATGGAAATTTACTAGAACTGCAAGACCTCACGTGAAATAACACAGGATGAGCGTTGATTACAGCGTTTGAAGCATCCTTTATGCTTCTCTCTTACACACACACACATACCCTCCGTTGTGTTCCCCACCCCCCAACGATTCTTCCCAGCAAAGAAAAGAGTCAGAGAAGGTGAAAATTTTTGTCACAAAAGCCCACCTAGCACCAAGGACTTCAGAGAGATGGCTAAAGAAGTGATGAACGAAGTAGTGCAGAAAGTTTGAAAAGATTTAGGAAAAGATAAGGCCTTAACACATAATTGCACAGAGCAGCAAGAACTCAGCAGGGAAAGCTGTGAGGGAGCAGCATATGTGAAGCAGCTGATATCTGAGACACTGGAGAAGCATCGAGGATGGCCACAGGCTCAAGCTAGTTACTCTAGTCCCAACACAACCCTCAAAGTCTTGAAGACCCTTGGCTGGGGCCATTGTATCTGCACCCTGCTCCATGTAGTACAGCACCTGACCACAATAAGAGATTGGACCTATTATTATACATCTTCAAGAGAAAGCAGTTTCCATCTTTTCTCAATGGTGTGTGTGCATGTGCTCGTGCGTTTGTATTTTGAGTGAATAAGACTGGGAAGGTAGTCTCTAAACTTCCAAAAGAGAGCCTCTAGCTGAAGTTTTTAGTCTTTGACAGTTCGGGATATTGAATAGAATACTATACAAGAAGAAAAATTCTAAGACTGATAAAAGTCAAGAAAGAAGAACAAGGGAGGCTAGAATTTCCAGGAAAGTAAAGATTAAATGAGATTCCAATGAGGAGGCATTAATAGGACACAGCTTCTCAGAAAGGAGAGGTTAGAAGGGAGTAGTCAGAAATTTCAGACCAAGGAAAATCCAGGGTTTTTGAGTTGAAGAAATCTGTGATAGGGCAAACCACTATTTTCATACATTGGTCCTCACTCCACTAAGGCAGCTGGTTAAGTAAGAGATCTCCAGTAATTTTGGCCTACTATGTTGTGACAGAAAGGAAACTAATTCTGAGAGCAGAGGCAGGACCAACAGAATGCAAAGGGCTCAACAATGCAGAGCATAGTGTACTAAGACAATAAGCATCTCTGCCTTGGTCTATTGCTCACTCCTCAAATTCACTTTCTTGTTATGTTTCAGTACAAAATGACTGGTTACAAGTCACTAGTTTATATGTTAAAAACATACAACGCATGGCAGGCCTATAAGAAGGTGCTTTAAAATGGCAGTTCTCTTTGGAGAAAGATATGAACCATGCCCTAAAATTGGCCCCTAGTGGGCTCCATAGGAGCAACTGAAAGAGTATTCACTCCAAAGGACTGATGATAAAGTTCTGACAATGAAACTGTTGGAAACAGTTTCAAGCTATCCTACCCCATTCTGACCCCATTCTCCAAAGCTGAACATCATGATGCTTAAAAAAAAAATCTGGGACAACTGCCCCCCATATTTACTTGTATAAAAACACATTATACTCATAGAACACTTTCTCTTTATTTCTTCTTTAATTTCCACTTTTTGGTTACATAGAAAGCACTCCATTCCTAAAACCAAGCAAGATGACTTTGAGGTCTGGAGTCTTGGGGATCACAATACAGGCTGAGTTGGTGATTCTAAGCAAAAATTCAACTGCAAAACAAGACAAACAAAATCTAAAACTGAACAAAGACCAGTTCCTAAGGAAGTAGCCATCACATTGAATATAAACAGCTAGCTATCAGAGTATCAAGAAAGAAAAGCAAGTGTTCTAGTTTGATTATTTTCTCTTTTGGATGGCCACTGTAGGGCAAGAGACTTGTTTTAGCTGGTGCCTTTCCACTAAAGAATCTTCCAGGGCTCACTGAATACATGGTCAAAGCTTAGGAATGTGCCCGAACTCTCCTCATAGACTTCTCCTCACCCATTCATCCCCACAGACAAAAGAGACTGATGCTGAGAACACACACAATCTAGATCATGGGCTTGTTCATTTTACTACCTAGCTGTAAGTAGTAGAGTAAGCTGGTGAAAGGAATCATGGACTGGGAAATGTGTATATTTATATACATGACAAGCTCCCTTCCATTTCTCTCTGACTACTTGAAAACATTGCATCTCTGTTTGTGAATATATTTAGGTGTCAATGACTAGGTAGGTTGCTCATATTTTATTCAAAAATGTCTTTTGAAACATCTTCCCTGTTTTGTTAAGTCCCCTTTCTCCCACCCCCTTATCCTCCTCCCTCCCACCCCAGCCTCTATATTCACAAGTTAATAGATTAGTAACAATATTAGTAAGAATAGTAACAACAACAACAACCAACAACATTAATAATATTAGTCCCCTATATTGGTATAGCACTTTATGATCTACAAAAGCGCTTTCACATCCATTATCTCATCTGTGCCACAATGCATCAGTCATCAGGCACATAGGCCTTAACTGTGCAAGGAAAAGAGATTAAATGGTATAAGTCAAGTGGTGAAGAAAGGGGAAGAAAAGGCTAGTAGTGAGGAATGCTGGAACTGTGAAGTTTTTTTTTTAAGTAGTGGAAGGGAGGGTTGAACCAAAAAATGAATTTAAAAAGTAATTAAAACTTGAGATTTATGTTTAGTGTGTGATATCAAAGAATGGTCATCCTCAGATTATATGTAGATGGCCTAAATTAGTTGTTTTCACACATTGTTCAGCTTTACCTGGTATATATATTTAATCATAGGAAGAAAAAGTTTGTCAATCTGAGATGCCATTTTTTTAAAACTGACATTGGCATTGCAAGATCAACATTTAAAGAACACTAAAGCCATATTGTGAGTGCACTTTTGACAAAACTGGAATAAAACAGTTAGGAAACTACTTAAATAAAAGCAATCTATGTATTTCATTTATTATTAGTGTCAATTTTATAGCTATTTTATAATTTATCCCAGGCTATTATAAATATATAAAACTGAGATATAAAGTATCAGCAATATAACTTTGCACTTTAAATTCTTTTCCGCTACAGATTTTGCTTTGGAAAACAAACTTTCAAAGCAGCTGTTTATTTCCTTGTAGAAGGTTCTGTAAGGATTAAAATGTTGGAACAAATACATCTTTATTGTGCCTTGTTTAACTATTCATATTTCCACACAGGATAGTAGAGTTTAAAACATTAAAAGAATGTATGGATGGATGTGTGTATGTGTATATATATTTAATAATCATGAATGAGCTTTAAACTGTGGGTGAATCTGTGAGATGAAGTAAGAAAATTTGGCACAATTCAAACATTATCCTTTGTTTTGGTAAACTGTATAACACAACATATTTTTCCACTGTGATCTATAGGTGCTATCCACAAAAGTGGGGGTGGTTAATAGCAAGAATCACTGGAATGTTCTAGTAAATTAACAGGACAAGTCCCCCAAATACTCACAACCAAATGTTGATATAGAAGTAAAACTATATACAGTACAGTTACTTATTTGTAGTTTGGCACAATGTTTTCCATTTTTTTCCTTGTGGGCAAACAGTGCATAAACTACTCGTGCAACTGTATGACTTTTAAAAGTCTTTTACACAGAACATCAGATTAAAGTTTGATTTCAAAGACTTATTCCCACAATTTAAAATTCCTTTCCATAAGCACTTACAGGTCAACATACATACCACAAAGCTTATTTTGAAAGAAAGAAAACACAAACATCAAATGTCTTTCTGGAAAATGTGAGTCTCTTCTTCAAATACAGGTAAAACCCCAAATGCTGTTTCTGCTTTTAGGAGATTGTAGTTGGAATCCCTGCAGAAAAATCAAAGAATTTATGCCATCATAGTAAGTTTTAGTGTATGTCCCACGAAGGGATCATACCCTGTAAATATATTAACACCATACTAGATGTTGTATGATGCAGAAAGGTAGAGAAAGCACGCCTAATTGTCATGTGCTGACAACTAATGCTCTTTGTTTAAATGATCTTGGCTTTTTGTCTACATGACTTTTTGAATATGTTGTTCAGAATCTGTCTTTATTGCAAAGCCCTTCCATTCCAAAAATCATTCAAGAGCATGTTTTAGTTTTATCTTCTTAATAAGCAAAAATTAACGCTGGATAGAAGAAAAACGTAGCCTTTGTTAGAACTTATCCCTCGCTAAGCCACAATAAAATTGCCCAACATTTTGGGTGGCTTAAAGGTACAGGGACTTCCATGCAATTTTTAAATTTTCTTTTTAATTTGAAAAAAGAGGAGAATGGGAAAGAGTCTCTCATGCAAAACTTCTGCTTTCAAGAGGGAAAAATGAGGAACTCTGGGCTCAGCAGGTAGTAGGAAAGCCACGGGCGGGCGCATCTCATCTCAGCCATTTGGTGCAGTATTACCTCAGTTTTTCAAATGTTGTCCCAGCCTCATCCTTGTGGACCTGTTCTCGTTCCACGCGCTTCCCCTTATATTTCTCATCTCGCAAGCTCTTGGAGCTAGATTTGTGACGATATAATTTTTTGTGTGTTGGTCCATTATTGCCTAAAGTGTTCATGTTACTGTACTTTTTATCAAAGAAGGCAGATCGGGAGTCCTCACTGGAACCAGGCATATCTGCATGACCAGGATCACCAATTGTTGCTTTCCCATTGCTTTTGCTCACAGCTTTGACTGACCTGTGATTCTTAGTAGCTCCTGAAGACCCATTATTAATCTTTTTCTTAGATTCTTGTGGTGTCCCAGCCAGTATTTTGAGGGTTTTTAATTTTAGGCTATTGGAATCAGGGGAGTAGAATGTGTTGGACTCCCTTGGTGCTCCATGGGTTCCCAAAGGGGCTCCATGGAGGCCATCATGAATCTCTGCACATCTGCCATACCAGAGGCAATATTGGATAAGATATATGAAGGCTCTTGAAATTCTCGTTGGTCATCATCCAGAAGGTTGTTAGTATTAGTGACTACACTCATGTCATTCCAGCCTGGCTTGCTTTCCTTTCCCAAAGCCCAATCTCCAGAAAGTCCCTTCTGACTTGGTATCTTCATAGGGGCAACAGGACCACCATGTTGAATACATTCAGTCAGTGTCTTTGCATTGGAGGATGTATTATTGGGTTGGCTCCCACTATGGCCAATCCCAATTTGCATTTTCTCTCCATTGACAGCAGCCACATATTTCCCTTTCTTTGTTGATTTAGGAACCTGGCGGGAGGTTTTGCTAGGTGGCTTTTCAACCCCTTTGTTGCTGGCTTTTGGTGATTTTTTCCTGGTATTTTTCTGAGAAGAACTTT
Organism: Mastomys natalensis; assembly: GCA_021653895.1. Lineage (NCBI taxonomy): Eukaryota > Metazoa > Chordata > Mammalia > Rodentia > Muridae > Mastomys > Mastomys natalensis. The sequence continues at coordinate 58,453 of JAJTUV010002410.1, forward strand.
GGCTTACAGCCCCACTCTTGCCAGGTGAAGTTTTCTTTCTTGATTTTGATACTTTGTTGTTGGTACTAATTTGCCCAGCTGACTCATCAAATGTTGACAGGCAAGGGTTTTTTTGGAGCAGGCCAACAGAGTCCTCATCATTGAACATATGGAACTGAAACGGATGGTTATTTAATGTAAAGCCATCATCTGCTTGGACCTGTTGTGAAAGGGTGCTACAGTCCCATTTGAGTTTTTCCATGCTGCTCAACGATCCCAGGACACCTTCTTGGAATCCTTTCATTGCTCCTAGTGTTTTGATACTCTCACATCTGGTACTCTGAGGAGAAAGACTGGGGGTGTCCGGTGGAGACATTTCTGAGAGAGAAGAGTGGCGAAACTTGTCAGGAGTGAAGTTGGATATGTCAAGGAGGTCAGCGGACTCCTTTAGTGGTGCTATCTCATCAATGCTCTGCTGGATCACCAGTTTGGGGCTGCAGTGGGCCAGGAAGTCATCATTGATATCATCATCACCATCCTTTTCACAGGATTTCAAGCTTAAGGAACAATAATTGCTTGAACTAACAGAAAGAGGAGTCATCGAATCAAAGCTAAAGAGCCGGCCATCATCATCTGTACTGAGTGGGCCCTGCTGGAAAGGAAAGCAGATCTCTCCATTATTAAAGTGACACAATTGATACAAGTCATCAGGTGGGAGATGTGAGTCCTGCACAGAGGCATACAGAATCTTGTTGCAACCACTGCCACCACTATTGAGGCAGACAGGACTATATGTTATAGCTGTGAGGTTATTCTCCATGGAGACAACTGGGGAAGCTTCAAATTCAGTAGATTGGTTTGTGGCTATCTCCCTCGAAACTTCATTCATGAACTCCTGGGAGCCAGATGTATCCTTTTCCGGCCACAAACTTCCGTAGTTGCTTGTTTCCATTTTGAAGTTTTGAGATGATTGTTGCAGCTGTGAATCAGAAGGCGAGGACAGCACACAGTCCTGAGCAGACTGGAGAGGTACAAATGCTTTTTCCGTTTGAGTAAGGCTGCCTTCATTTTGTTCTGCAGAATGGTTGGTGAAGTATGAGATACTAGTATTATTTGACAAGTCAGAAGCATCTAACAGTGTTTGCAGATACCCTCCAGGAATAACAGGTATATTAGTGGCAACATTAGCAGATGATAGAGGCATTTCAGAAGAGCAGGTGGTTGGTAAGAAAGTGGAATTCTTAACAACTTTTGTCTCGTGAAATTCAGACATATGGGAACTGTTTGAGGTTCCAGGAGTGACTTCATTTTTTAAATTAGCCTTGGAGGATGGGTCTTCTGAGACAGGGCTCATTTGAACAATTGGTTTGTTTTCTTGTCCAGTTTTGATTTTTTTGGATTTTAACCTAGCTTCACTTTTAAATTTAATTTTGTTAAGCACTTTCCTCTCTGGCCCCTTGAACTCTGTATCTTGAGCTTTGACTTTCACTGAGTCGGGGACGATGGGGCCACGTGAATGTGATCCATTGGCACAGCTTGGAGCAGCAAGAGGTGCTGATTTTGGTGTCCCTTTTACACCTCCTTCTTCTTTGCGATTACTAGCTTGTTTCTGATCACTGCAGAATGAAGCCTGCTTACCACTTGCTGAAGTTTCCATGGATTGGATCCTTTGAATCCTGTGTCTATTGCCAAGCTTCGATTTTCGTTTACGAGCAGGAGGCAGGAATGACACCTCAAAGCTACCTGGTTCAAAGCTTTGCTTTTGGCATAAGGGTGTTTTGACAGAGTCTGTGTTGCTGTTTTTCTGCTTTTTCTTCTTTTGCCAGAATCCCTTCAAAGGTGATAACTTGGCATACTTACTGAGCTGATTCTCACTCAGATTCACTGTTGTCTCACTGGCGTCTACCTTACTTAGCTTCACCAACATGTTCTTCTCACCTTTAAAGCGATTGATAATGATATATTTAATAATAACAGGAGGCTCCTTACGTGTTACTTTTCTTCTCTTTTTGGGACACCATTCATCATCATCTTCTTCTTTGGAACCACCTGGAGACCATTCCTTTCTCTCATTTACTTTTTCTCCCTCTAGTGAGTCAACATCATATAGATAATCTTCACTGTATCTGACTTTTCTCTTGGCTCGAAGCCCATAGTTCTGCTGGGAGGAGGAGCTTCCAGAGTTAGTGTCCCGAGCCATATAGCGGCTACAGTCTTTTATCTCCCCCATGGCATCATAGGAGACCTCAATGAAGGAACTGTCATCACTGAAATTCCCTGATGTCTCCAGGGAATTAGTAAGATGGTCGGGCTTCAGGTTCTTAAATTGCTCTACCTCAAGTCCACTACATGGTTTATTGTTTAATGCAGGCTTTTCTCCATTATCTTTTCATCTTTTTTCTCGATACTTTTGTCTTCATGTACTTCCTCTTTGTCTTTCTTCTTGTCTAAGTTTTTATCTTCTTCTCCCCAGATGATGCTCACATCAGGGACTTTGAATTGAGAAAGATCACTGCTCTGCTTGAGGACTCCAGTCTTAGATTCCCGCTTGGGACACGTAGTAAAGACACTGGGAAAAAAATTGAATTGGGCGTCTTCCTGCATCAGAAGAGTGGTCTTGTCTCGAACGTTGTCCTGAAAGGACTCATATCGAATTTTGAGGGAGCAGACATCACTTCCCAGGGTTGACTCATCGTCATCAAACATATAGTTCTCCACATCTTCTTCAGAGAAAAGGTTAACTGATAGTTCATTCTTGGAACAGAGGTCAAGTAGCTCAATTTTACTCTCACTAATGAAAGTCTCAAAGTAACCCCAATCCTGGTTGGAATTTGCCAGCAAAGCTTCTTCTGTATTGCACTTATCTAATAGTAATGCCTCATAATAACTTTTCTGAGTTGGATCTTCCAAGTCGATGTCAGGTTTCTCAGATTCTCGTCTATCTCCTGCCCTTGATTTATGCAGGGGGAAGCCTAACAGCTGGTCTGAAAGCAGCTGCTCTCCATATTTGATGTTTTCCCCAGCATTAATGCATTGAATCCCTATGTCAGAGACTGCACATGTTTCATAATCTCGATTTAGATCACTGACTTTCAGACTGATCCCTGGTTCAGGATCTACTGCTTCCTTTGATTCCATAAAGCAACCTAAGCAAGTCCGGCTTGGTTGCATGAGGCAGTCTCCATTCAGTGCTGACATGCCTGCAGGTTCCATTATAGCAAATGGAGCTTTCTCACACTCATTGGGCAGTGACCATGTGTTCAGGCCCTTTGCAACTCCAGATGTGAGGGAGATGGCATTCACAGAAGCACTATTAGCAGAATGATCAGGTGCTTCAATCAGGGCCAAAGGAGATGGAGGGCTCTGCATACACGGCTTCTTAGATGGCAGAGGAAGAAGACCCCTGGGAAACATTGGGGGGTCTTTTTGTACTACTGGTATAGGCTGGATTGGTGTAGTAGCTTCTAGAGCTATGAATGACTTCATTGCCACATCCTGGTCCTCTGAGTCTAGGAAAAAAAGGGGATAAAAAGGCAGGAATAAGGTTAAGGCAATAGATGAGACTCAAGTCTCTTTTCCTTGATTAGTTTCTAATATGTGGGCATCATATAATAAACTAAGCCTCTGTTTCTCTAGCTTTATAAATTACCACGTAAACACTAGAAAAATAATTATAATACTGAACATGTATATAATTGAAAATAATTATTGTTTCAGCCCAGGAAAAGGTAGAGCCCCCATCAGAAATGAGGAAAGAATTGGACTGATTGGTCAATTGTTAACTCAGAGTTTTCAGAGGGGAAAAAGCACAGGGGGCCATTCATGATCTGCGCTATGAGACACATACCCATACTTGAAAACTTATGTTAGAGAAGTTCCTAGTATTTAACAAACGAGTATGACAGAGCAAGGGAATTTATCTAAGATCTTTCAGAGATTCTTCTAGTTCAGTTTAAAGATTGGGTAGAATAAAGTTTAGATTTACATCAACTTCAGATACATTTTAGATTCAACCTGTCTCAGGTTTCTGTATACTCAAAATATACATTAATAAGAAAAGACTACTAGAAAAGAGAATGTATATTATCATTAAACTTTCTTACCATTTTCTTTGACCCCATTAATCAGACTGTTTTCTTCATTGGCTGAGGCAGCAATAACTTTATCTTGTTGGTTATCCATGAATGTAGCCTCTTACTGTTTCATTCCAATTCAAATGTTGTCCAACCTGTACATTTCAAATACAGAGTGCCAGTCATTCAGTTTGTCTTCTTTTGTATTTTACATGTTACTTCAGCTATAGGGTTTGCAAAATGCTCACTGGGATCTGTTTTCTAGCTTGACTCTGTTACTTCTGTTTTTGTTTAATATTTTACACCTACTATATATGGGACTTATTTCCTATTAATATCTATATTATTCAAAACTGAAGCAGGATGAAGCAGAAAAATGTACAAAATTAGCCTAACTATAGTTGCCCAATTAGGAAATATGCAAATAAAGTCTAGGATAATTTTAATTAATGTGTATATATGTGGAAATTAGTTTTGTTTACTTTGTTTCTACCTTACATATCCAGATGTTTTTTCAAGACAAACCAATTCATCATGCCCCACCCCCGCTTTACTCCCTCTCTAATTCCTAGCCTCATTTTAAATATATGTACATGTATATTTATATCTGTACCTATCCATCTCCACAATTATATATCACACCTATTTTCTCTTTGTCTTAAATTTTGATTTCTAAAGTTGAAAGAGGTAGAGGACACCTAAATTTCTTGACTTATATGACTTCAATAGGATTTTGACAAACATTTCTCTTAAAACACATCAAGATTTTTAAAATGTGACCATAAGATCTAGGTTTTATAAAAAGAAGCTCTTAATTTTTTCCCACTTATTTAGATATTAGGTATATTGAAAATGATAGATGGATGAGTCCGTTTGAATGACCACCATGTGCCACTATCACATCCAGAAATCCCTATTAATTTTAGCTAACTTCCATCCCTAACCACTAGTCCTAGTCAAGTTTTTATCCTTTATTTAAAAGCACACACTAAAGCTATGTGCAATCACACACCTGTAATCTCAGCACTCAGGAGGCAGAGGTTAAGTGCAAGGTCAGTCTGGTCTACATAGTAAGACCCTGACTCAAAAGCAAAGCAAAAGAAAATGGCCTGCACCACTTCTCTGGGACATCCCTTTCATGAGATACCAAGTATACCCATTACTTCCAACTTCACAGGCCTGCCTGGCTGACTCTGGGACTTCCTTTTCTGGTGCCCAAGTAGACCCACTCATTCCCATCCTATAGACCTGTCTTGTTCCTCCAGGACTTCCTTTACCCTTGTAGCCTATTCTTCCCCACTCCACATAAGATGCTTGGTTCCTCTGGGAGCACCTTTTCCTGCATCACCAGTTGAATCTGCTTCTTTCAATCCTATAGCTTCAACTAGCTCATCTGGAATATTCTTTCCCTGTCTTGCTAGGTAGTGCCTGCTCCTTTGTGAGCTGCCTAACATGATTGTTGGGAATGGAATTCTGGTAATCTGTAAGAGCATCGAGTGCTCTTAACTACTGTGCTATCTATCTAGCCCATACATAATAGTTTAAGTACAATAAATATACTTGATTATCGATCATACAATCTTAAAAATATTAATAATGAAAACATAAAAATGATCACAAAGAGACTTGAAAGCAGTGGTTCCCAAATTGTAGATTGCTACCCTTTTAGGGGGCGTCCAATGACCCTTGCACAGGGTTCACCTAAGACCATCAGAAAATACAGATGTTTATAATTCATAACAGTAGAAAATTATAGCTATGAAGTAGCAACAAAAATAATTCTATGATTGGGGAGGTATCACTACAACATGAGGTATTAAGGGTTGCAGCATTATGAAGGTTGAAAACCACCAAATCTCCTTTTAAAAATCTGTTTATTTTTACTTTTTTCTTTTAGTTTTGAGATTCTAATGTAATTACATCATTTTTCCCTTCCATTTCCTCCTTCCAAACACTTCCATATCCGCTTCCTTGTTCTTTTTTAAAATTCATGGTCTCTTTTTTATTAATTATTATGTATATGTGTATATGTTGTAATATATAAGTATATGTATATACATATATATTCCTAAATATAACTTGCTCAGTCTGTATAATGCTATTTATTTATATATGTTTTCAAGGCTGAATATTTAGTATTGGCATGAAAGCAGGAAGGAGTATGGGGGTCAGTGCTGAGACCCTCATGGGAGCTTTCAGGTGTGTAGACAGAGCACCAGATCAGTTCAAATCCCTGGAAGAAGAGCTGGTTGTTGGTGAGATGCAGTGTAGGTGGTGTCTACTTAGCTCCATTCTTCTTCACCTAGTTCTGGTAAGCCTTTTAGGCTGCCTTGAGGCCTCATTCTCCTCGACAGTGTGCCGTGCATTCATGGGTACCCAATTCATAATGGAATTGCTGTATTGCTGCACCATGCACTTGGTCTAATACTTGAAGGCTTCCATGAATGAATTCTTCCACCAGGAAGAAATCTTCCACCACTGGAGATTCTCATCCTTGTTACATTCTTGGCTTTGATTGTCAAAACCATGAATCAGCTTGTGGCCCAGGATGATATCAATGCCACCAAAGTGCAAGGCATTGGGTAAAGAGTGGGTACAGAATAGTGCCTACAGAATTCTGACTGAAAACACAACCTTGTTTTTTGTGAGTGGAGTCATACTCCACTGTTGGGGACTTTACTGAGGTGGTTGGCTGTGACTCTTCTTAAGAAGTTGAAAAAGCACAGTATTCTCTAAGTATAGCCATGGAACTATGGTGTAATCACCAAACACTTTGTCGAGCTCCTTACGGTCCATGATGAAGTTGGGGTAGTCTATCATGTAGTAGATGGCATTTGCTTTTCTTCTTGGCCAAATTATAGATATCTTCATCCATTTATTTTAGGGTGCTCAGGCTCTCTTCAAATGCTTTTTTGATCTTCAACATCACCTCACTGGCTACATTCTTGCTGTCTTCAGTGAAGCTCACTTTCACAAACATGGGGCTCAGGGCAAAGCCCAAGTTGTTTTCTGTGTCACAGAAAGCCTCTATCACGAGAGGTAGGTCTTCTCTGACCTATATATGACCTCCATGAATCTCATCATCATCCTGAGAGTGCCAATCCAAGAAGGAGCTTATTTTCTGTACCAGGTACCACATCACGTAGTTGTTCAGCAGGCATCTGTTGGTGTTGTTGATAAGGGTAGAGACTTGTCCCAGGTATTCTTTGCTGTTGACTACTATGGGCTCAGAGTCATTGATCTCTACCAGGTTAAAATCTGGTGTTGAGAAAGGGTAACCAGTTGATGGGAGGTGCCAACGTCTGCAGCTCAGATGCTGTGACTTTCCTGGCACATCTCCTGGGGGATAGCATTATTAGCTAGCACTTGTTTCAAAGTCCAGGATCTGCTGCATCTGAGTTACATGCAGTCCTCATTCCCACTGCTCAGCAGCTTTCCTGATACACCATATAGTTCAGATATCTCATCAACATCTTATTTTCCATTTGTTCAGGTCTGTAAGAGGACAAGGCCAGGCTGGACTGGTTTACTTGGATCACATTGCTGTTGGATTTCTTAGAGTTCACACTGACGTAGACAGAAAAGAGTGAAGTTTGGTAGTGGTGTGTGATTATCTGCAGCATGTCCTTGAAATTGTTCTAAGCCTAGGGTCTGGTATTTCATCTCCAAGCTTTTTAATAAGTTCCACTGAACTTGGCCTGGAGCACCTTAATCCTCATTTATTCTTACACCTATGGTAGTACACTTGGGCTTTCTCTCTGCCTCCCTCATGCTGGCAGTGGAACGTTTGAGCAGGTGCTTTCTGATGATTTGGTTGTGTTTGCAGAGGTTGCTAAAGGTCCTCCAGTGTGAGTGGTCATCAGGTACAGGATTGGCTTTGATCCAGGACCCACAGACATAGCTGAAGAAGTCCTGGCAGGGATTTACAGTAGGATCCATGGAGTTCAAGATGGAACTGATCACTGACATGTAGGCCTTGCTCAGACATACTGGCATCATTTGTCGGGCGCTGGATGTCTAGGGCTGGCAGTCAGGTCATTAGCTCTGCTGCCAGAAAGGACATCAGAATCACCAGCTGCTTCTCCACTGGGATCTGTGCCACCTAGCACTTCTGGCTGCATTGGGAGCTGTGGAAGTTCACCTGCAAGGCATGTCACCCTCAGAAAGTGAGTCCATCAGGTCCTCCTTGTCTAGTGTGGACTGCTTGTCAGTTAACACCATCGCTTATAGGCTCTGCACCAAGACTCTGGCTATACATCTCTTTGAGCTCAGGCTCTGGTACATTATGCTGCTGGGCTACCAACTCAGAGCAGATGCTGCCACAGCATTCCTATTGCTTTTCCCCCTCCATTTGTCTGTAAAATCCCCTGCTATAGTATGGGTACTGGACTCATCTAAATGGGTAGACACCATCTTATAATTGTATCAACAAAGAAAGAAACTTTTTAAAATTTAAGAGCTGACTGGCTTCCTCAAGCTCAGGGCCTTTTATCTTTATATTTAACTTTCCTCTTCCTGCTCCTTCTCCTCCTCCAATCTTCTACCTCCTCTGTCTGTTCTGGAGTATACATACTGCCCAGGTTTATGAGAATGTTGAATTACAATAGAATCATATTCATGCTGTGGGTAAAGCAATCTCGTATATCAAATTTCATAGTGCAGACCCATGAATGGGAAACTGATGTGGCCCTTGTAGGTGACATTCTATCTTTTAACTGTTACCTATACCCTTCCAGGTCTTTAAACTTGAAGTTTGACTCTTTTTTTTTTTTTTTTACACTTTTATGTGGAGAGGCACTGTGTACCACACCCTAAAGATGGCGCTGGCTGAGAGTGCTCCTTGTGATAAACAAGTCCTTATTTGGCTGTGAAGCTGTGCCGGGGCAGAGAATGGTCACACGTGAACTGACGTGGACATATGGGGAGATGACACGTGGCGTATGCTCATTGGCCTTTGCGTAGATATAAGCCTGGTCCCAGGGGTAGGAGGGGGTCACACCTGCTAACTGCAATCCTGATTAAACTGCCTTGAGAAGGAACCTGGTTGTCTTGCATCTGATTTCCTGCTGGTCAGGAAGGGCACCGGACACTTTTAAAATATTTATCACAGCAGTACTCGCTCTTGGTGATTTCTCCCATTGCCCCACAGTTGGGTACCACTTGACCTGAACAAGGGTCTTATCATTCCTTAGTTGCCTGTAATTCTTTGTGTAAAGTCTAGGCCTCATGGGTTTTCCCAGTCCAAGTTGGCATATTTTCCTTATTCAGCTCATGTTTAGCCAGTCATGTTAGTGAGATTTTTATGGGTATAGATTGTGACATTCCTAGGAGACACAATCTCACAGAAAACTTCCTGATCCTCTAGCTATTATACTCTTTCCACACCCTATTCTCCAATAATCCATGAGCCTTAGATGCTGGAGTGTTTTAGATATATGTATTGGACTTAGGTGTCCACAACTCTGAATTTTGATTGGTTTAGTTTTCTGTAATGGTCTCCATCTGTTGAAAGAGAATTTTTCTTGACAAGAGGTGAAGACTACCCTTCTCTGTGAATGTAAGGACAAATGTTTATAGATTGTTGTTAGGAATTATGCTGCTTTAGTAAAGTGATGGTTGTGGGTCCTCTTCTTACGTATTTCTCCAAGATTCATGATTTCACTATCACAGAGCAGTTGGCTAGGATTCCAGTACCAGGCATGGTATCCCTTGTTAGTGGGCCTTAAGTTAAATTAGAGAGTGGTTGGTTACCATCATTATATGTGGCCACTAATATACCTACAGGTATATTAGTTATGATGCCATGCTAATTGTTGTAATTCATAGGCTGGTAGGACTGTTGGTTGCTTCCCTTTTTTGGATGTTTACATTGTGCCTTCTGATACCATGCAAACCACAGAAAGGGGACATTCAAGTCAATTCCAGATCAGGGGCTCCTGGGCCCAGTTTCTGAAGTATATGGTATCTTCAGCAATAGGATTTACCTTCCATGTATGGGGTTGACCAAGGGCAACAGCCATAGGGTATATGTTTTGTGAGTCTCTTGGACAGTCCTGTCCAAAAACTGAAAAGAAGGCTTTTTGCCTTTGGTATTGGGGTTTTTGTTAGGTGGTCTTTGGCTCTTGGAGAGAGTCTGTCAGCTCAGATGAGAAAAGTTTATTTAAACTATATGCTATATATGTATTTTTTATACAGCATTACATGAATTATAGGTTTTTAGATGCATAGTAAATAGCATGATTCCTTATGACTTTTTCAGACATCCTTGGTGTTTCTTTAATCCTCCCTCCTCTCATTCTTTTGTGTTTACTTCCATTTTCCCCTCCTGGATTCTATATATCTCAAAAAAATCAAGCAGTAGCATGTTATCTCATGATAAATATTTCAAAACTTTAAGAAGCAACCAAAGCCTATATAAAAGAAGTGATACTCTATGATAAATGGAATACAATTTATAATTATCTAAGTAACATTAGACAAGCTCCTTCCCCTCTCTGGTCTTATGAGCTATAAAACAGAGAAAATTAGTTAAAGTATATCGAAGAGTTCATCTAGTTCTAGACAATTCACATTCACTTTTAAAAATGGGTGCATGTGAAGAAATTTTCCTTTGTACTTGGTGTGATATTGAGATGAGACAAATATATACCTCAGGGAATTCTTTATTCTGTTCCATTGTATGTCCTTGTCTATATCCTTTAATTTTTATAATTCACATATTCATCCTGCTAAATATAGCATGTAGAATGCTATTCCTGGTAACAGGGCTTAGAATATTTTGCCCACTTCCATTTTGGGCAACTATCAGTCAAGTTGGGCTGGAAAGGCTCTTAGAAGAGGATCCTGATCAAAAATGATGGTGCTTACATTTTGTCCTAGCTCAACATGTGAGCCTTCCAACTTTATCACTTCCTTTTTCCTCTAGTCCTATCTGCACCATCTTTGTGACATTAAGGAGAGTTCCTAGTAGACCACATTTGTAAGACCAGAAATCAATATGAAAGTAGATAAAAATGAATTGCCTATGTTAAAAGGCTATACAAAGGCTAGAGAGTAAAATATTCACTAAGATCTGAATAAGAAATAGAAGGAACAGGAGAAATTACATGAATCAGTATAGGAAGTAGTTTTTACTTCTAGATATTTATACTGTATGTAGCTAAACTTTACTGGGACATCCTAGAGTTTTATTTTCAGAACTATTATTTTCTCTCAGGTTCCAAAAAAATGATAGAGGAGTCCAATCATGGTTTGTCAGATGGTTCTTTCTGAAAAGAATCCCTTCTTGACTGTAGACCCAACCATACAGGTAGTATAATAGCACATTGAAACAAACCAACGTGTGTGTGTGTGTGTGTGTGTGTGTGTGTGTGTGTGTACAAGTTGGTGTGTCCCTGGAAGGACCTCATCATTGAGCATGGTACTTTATGGGAATGAGTTCATATAGGATAGAAACAGAGTGACTTTGTTGCCAGGCAGCACTGAGGTACATTTAAAGCCTGAGTTCAATAGCTTTAGAGTGAATTAAAAAAAAAAAAACTTCCTCCATATGGTTTCTAATCTCTTTTTATAATACTGATATTTCCTGTTAATAACATTTTTAAAATGTTATTAAATTCTTTTCAGAAATATAGTTACTGAACTATATTTCTGGGCTAGAGGGATCTTGGAAGATAATTTAATCCCAAATTACCCACTTTACAGACAGAAACCAAATTCCAAAAGAAGTAAGTATTTGCCAATACTGAAAAGTACATCGGTATTATTTACACATCACTTTATGTGCATTAGCTTCTAGTTCAGATGTATCCCCAGCTGCATCAAGTTTTGCTAGGTGAAATAAATTACAAATAAAAATAACCACTAATCATACTGCTAATTTCATGTTTTTCTTCATTGACAAAAATGTTGTTACAAATCCAAAAGCTGTCCTTGTTTATCTCAAGATGGAATAGAGAGGGGTGGGAGGAAAAAAGTTCACAATCACCTGGGGAAAAAGTTCTGCTAAATCCAGCTTTCAGATTTTAGATTTTTTTGTCTCACCATAAAGCAGACTAGCCCCTATTACTCTCTCTCTATCCCTCCCTCCCCCCCCTCACACACACACACACAGAGGAGGGAGGGAGAGAGATAGAGAGATATGTGTGTACTGAAGAAAATGCACAGTATGTTTTATTTCCCAGTGTGAAATCAGGTTGCTATACAGAGAACCAAAAGTTGGAAGATGACTGGAGCTAGGGCTTCATTTAATCTCAAAGTGCTAAAATGAATTCAACTATTTAGTAAGACCAAGTTAAAACATCATTGGAAAAATTTTGGAGTGAGAAGAAGGACTAAAGACAACATTACAAGTAAAAAATGTTAAGGGTTTTCAGTGATTGTTGGAACACAGTCCAAGAATGAAGTCGTGTGAGATTTCTAAGTGCTTGTGAGACAACTCCAAGAACTTAAGACAAGAGTCTTGTGACCTCAGTTTCTTTAAACACAGGGAATTGGTTTTGGTGTGTGCACAGCTTGCCTGCCACATGAGGCAACAGTTAGTTATGTAGGATTCTATCCAGTTCTATCATCCAAGTTTATAGTAGGGAAGAATAATGAGAGACCAAGCTTGTAGAAGGTCACTTATTAATGAGAAAAATAGTTTCTGAGGAATATAAAGACAATCACATTCTTCCTGGTTTTCTTATATTCTTTTACTATCTTCTCATCTATCAATAGAGCCAAGTATTATAATGACCTTATATTTTAAAAAAAAATCTGTAACATCCATCTACTTTTTTGGAATATCTAGATTTTACCTTTTGATATTGGGGCTAGTAGTCAGTTATAAATTTAAATTTAAATATGATTAGATTAAAACCAGTTCATCAACCATTCTAGTCGCATTTCAGATGTTCAGTAATGACATGTGGCCAGTGTAGCCAATACAGAACATTTTCATTATCATAGAAATGTAAACAAGTCAGCACTGTTGTTCTTGTTATTTATCTAGTCATTTTCTCTGTTTGTACATGCTTACATGATTTTTATTATTTTGTTGGTCTCAATGAACCAAGCAAAACTTTCCTCTTGTATACCACTCAGCTGGTCTTGCTTATTCCTATTCTCTTTTATAGGTAACCCTTCTAATGTGTTAAATGTGCATGTCTACATACCCATTTAAAGGAGTACTGTTTTACGTTCATACTGCGAATTCACATGTGAATGGCATCATGTTATAGATCTCACCATTTAAGTTTTTTTTTTCCCTCCTCAAGATAAGGTCTCACTACTTAGTGCTGGCCAGCCTGGGAACTCATTAAGTAGGCCAGGCTGACCTCAAAGTTGCAGTGGTTCTTCTATGAGTACTGTATTACAGGACTGCACCACCTCATTATTTTAATTGCTATATAACACATTTGTAAGATTTGTTCACACTTCTATGCAAATATTTCATGTTTTAAATTTTTACCTGCTATAGAATGCTCTATGGTATATATTTACCACACTTTGTACTTCTACTTTCATTTTGATAGATACTCAGAATACACAGCCTAGCACTGTATGGAAATTTTTGGCTTCACACACACACAAAGTCTTTAAGAGATTCAATAAGTGAAAGCATTTGGCTATGTGATCTCACTTTCAACTGAAGGTATTCTAACACCTGCCCTGTCCTTTATTATTTTAATTTACTGGTATTATTTATTGACTGTTGCTGTCATTGTCAATTTTGTTTGTCTCAAACGGGGTTTATTTCCCAATCTTAATTTCAAACAAAGGGTTTCCATTGATCTTTGGCTCTGAGTCCCGGGACTCAGATTATGAACTTATGAAGTATCTCATATCTTTTGTTTATTTTAGACTTTTCTATGTCTTGTTTCCTTGGTCTTACTGCCATTCAGCATTCACTCTGACAGGTAGCTTACTGGCTAAGGTTTTTATGGAACAGCAGGGTTAGGGACCTAATGGAGACAGGTTTACTACACTGACAGCCAGAGATGTCCAAAGCCTAATGGGAAGTTTCATGTTGTCTGTTAACTTGATACACTAGGGAAATAACCTTTTAATCCAGTGCAGCATATTTTATTTATTGTAGCATTATCCAGTTCAAAGATGTTATGAAAAACATCCCCAGAGAGATTTAAGATTTCAAAAACATCCTGAGTTTGAACTTAATTCAACCACTCTGGAAGACTAAAACAGTGGAAGATGACCTTTTAGGTACTTCATATGCCAGGCACTGTTAGGCCAGATAATGTCATGCCAAATTAGAATGTTTGTCTCTTGAGGGATGGAGGATGGGTAGGAAGAAGGTGTTGATGGCAAGTGTTTTAACCAAAATCATTTGTCAGTGCTAGTGATCTAACATTAAAAATATTAACAGTCTTAAATAATACATCAGAAACTAGGACAGGAGTAGTGAAGCATGCCTTTAATTCTGTCACTCTGGAGAAAGAGGCAGATGGGTCACTATGAGTTCAAGGTCAGCCTGATCAATATAGAAAGTTCCAGGCAAATCAGGGTTATGTACTAAGATTCTGTCACAAACAAACAAAAATTAATAAATAAATCTACATAAATATAAATAAGTAATTGAACAAGGAACACAGGTTGTCATTAAGTTGGCAGAAAGGAAATGAATGTATGTTCTAATTAGCTTTGATGAGCAATGCAGACAAACTAGAAATTATTAAGAAGGTAAAGTAAAGTCTGGAACAAGAACACTCAAAATTATAATTTAGTTTAGGGGAGTAAATTCAAGAACTGTGATTTCTATCTTTAAATATATCTATCACAAAGGTTGACTTTGTTAGACCACAAAAGGAACTAACTCAAGGGAGAAAGATTAGCTCAGAATACTAAGAGAAACGTCTAAAGATGAGATGAATGCTAAAGGAGAAGCATAAGGAAAAAGTGAGCTTTCTGTCACTAGCTGGGTAACAATTTGACAACATTAAAGAACAGATTTAAGTAATGGATGGAGAAAACAGACTGGAAGGCTTTATGTAACATCAAGGGAATCAGTTGCACAAATCTAAAATAAATTTGGTCAACTTCTAAGAAGATATACAAGAAAACACAGCAAATCCAGTAAATTAGGCCCTACTCAAGTTGCTCAGCCATGCATGGAAAGGGAATAACAGAAGCCATTCCCATACTGTGCCATATTTGGGTTACATTATTATAAAGGACAGGGAGATTCTGTCAAAGACAGAAGCTGTGAGCAGTGGAGGAGTGTGGTAGGTTGCAAACCTCTTAAACACCCAATCTATAGGATTTTTCCTCTGCTGAAGTCATGGAGATTTTTCAATTAAAATATATGTAAACTGGCCAAGGTAGCTGAGCATTCTCTGCCTTTGGCATCTTGGTTTCTTATTTTCTCCATCTTAAAAAAGGCATGTCTTTTCAAAAATGTACGGCCAAATTATTCCAAGTCTCTGCACAGACTTTGAAAGCCAAATGAAATGACACTTCACTCCACTTGGCTGGATATTATTGCCTGTGGCACTCTACAATTTCCCTTCTAACCTAGGCTAGAGAACATACAATCAAGGCTTGTGGAAAGCAAACAACATGCAGTCAACCTGCCACAGCATTAATTAAGTGCAAACACACCATGAAAATTAAAATGAAAATCAAATGCCAACTCTATGAAAAGAAACTAAGAGCTTCCTCAGATATGAAAAAAATAAAGGCAGAAAGAAAAACGGAACCTTCTTTTAGACTTAGCAATGTATCCTCAACCTTGTAAGATTCTGTCATCTGCCACATCTGCATATGCTATACTTTTAGCACACTGTTTATGTTTCAACACATTTATAATAAAGATGTCTTAGCAGGGATTTCACAAATTTTATTTGGTGGCACATGACTTTTAGGTTTCCAAGACAACAAATATATTTTGCTACACCTATCCAGAAAATTATGTCCAGAAGCTTCAGATCTTGTGTTGACAGGACTAGAGGCACTTCGTGGCCCAGGGAATGGCTCCAACATAAAGGATACCTAATTATAATTGACTGGTTTTTAATTCTTGATTTCACAACCATATTAAGTCTGAGCTGTAGAATCAAAGATTCCCAAATCAACCTTAGGGGTCTATGGTCCAACAACAGCTACTCGTTACTGTTATACATTCCTTTAGTGCTGAGCATAGAACTTAATAAATACATCTAGTTTCTTTTTCTTCCTGACCCAACTAGTTCATAAAGCTAGTGATACATGATATAACAATGGTGATATATGATATAAAAATACTGATGGTAATAGATAATACTTGAGCAGTATTTTTTTATAGGTAGAAGCAAGAGTATGGAGAAAAAGGAATTAGTCTTGAATGACGTCAACAAGTTGGCTTCTGAGTCTTAGTAGCACAGGTGAATGGTTTATATATACAATGACTTCTCTTTTACCTCTGTACATATTTGTGTATTGAGTGTGTGTGTGTGTGTGTGTGTGTGTGTGTGTGTGTGTGTATAGGCATGCATGTGATACAGCTTCTATTTGGAGGTCAGAGAAAAAGTTTGGACAAGGGTCTTCAGTTTCCACTTTGTTTGAGACAGAGTCTCGTTTGCTTCTGTGTACACCAAGCTAGGTGGCCTGAGAGCTTCTGGGAATGTTCTTATCTCTGCTTCCCTGTGAGAGCACTGGGATTACAGACATGCCTATTGCTGAGCAGCAGTAATGGAAGTGAAGCTGTGGATTGTGGAGGGGCATGGTTTAAGATAAATTGAAAACCTTTGCCCTCTCAGTGGAGCTTCTTCATGGGTGTAGCCTTAATGCTTTCACATAGTCTTGGCTGATCCCCAGAGCTACCCTGAAGACCACATTTGGTCCCGGTCCTCAGATCTTTATAACCCTGTGCTATCAAATTTCAAATCCCAAAGTAGAATCTAGAATCAAAAGATTTTAGGTGGAAGAGAGAGGTCAGAGGAACTAATGGTTTCTGTCCCGGAAATCTGCCTTGTCCTCCGGCTCCTCCTTGAGGAAAGAGAAATGCCTCTAAGTCCATGGACGCTGCTATCATCCTCTTGTACTCAATCATAGCTTCTTTCTCGGCTATTAACTCACCCAGCTATGCAAACATGGAGAAATAAAGTTTTGATGTGGTGTCTCTACAGTTATCTGTTCCTCATGGGCATTAAAGAAACAGGACTTTTCAGGAAAAAAGGCATTAGTCATTAAAGTTTTTACTCTAAAGTCCTCTTCAGGTATCCACTTATTGCCATGTTTTTCAAATATTTACACATTGTCCTATTTAGGCTTTTTAAAAGGCAGCTTTTTCTTTGGAGGATGGCTGAAATATGTGTATAGGGAGAGAAAAAAATCAAGCAACAATTACACTTTTTATCCAGAAAAAAAGTAAATCAGATGGTGATGAAATCCAAAGAGAAAACACAGATTAAAGTCTGCACTTTCTAAATCTGTTACTTAACTAAACACAGCTGCTAAAGATGGAGTATTACTTGCTTGTATATCTATAATAATGCTGCCATTAGTATTCAGATAGGATGCTAGAAACCATCTCCATTCTTAGACGTGTTCTCAGAAGGTCTTTCTATAAGAGTGGGGATGTATTCTACACTGATCTATCCACAAACTCACCTGGTTATACTTTACATTCACAGTGTGGTAAAAAGAAGATTAACATGTATTGAGTGACTTTACTAAGCACTTCAAATATATTTATTACTTTATGCAAACAGTAGCCTTGTGAAACAGATGTTATTTCTTTTAATAAATATGGGGAAAGAAATCTCAGAAAAAGTTAACTCATTGAACTCCATCTAACTAACAGGAAAGAAATCAGGGTTTAGATCCAGCACTAAGTTCTTCCTGGTAAAGCTCATGGTCCTATCTCATATTAAGATACCAGGGCTGAGGGCAGAGGCTCTTTGATGGGGCCATACACAGATTAGTGGATCATTTATTCTACTACCATTTATGAAACACTAATGCATTGCCACATCAACATGAAACAGTCTCAGTAAGAAAATAAAACAATTCTCTCTCTCTCTGTCTCTCTTTTTCTCTCTCTCTGAAAATAGAAAGGGTACTTCGAGAGGTGAGGAAGAAAAGGGGTAGGAAGAACAGGATTAGATATGTGCCATGAAAATAGAATGTGGTACTATTTGGGAGGAGAAAAGACCAGCAAGGCCAGGGAAAGAAAGTGGTAGGCAAAAATAAACAAAATATAATGGATATGTCCCAATGAAACTCATTTCTTTGTGTGATAACCTAAAGATTAATAGCAAACATATGGGCTAACTGATTATAAGAATTAAATGACAATTTTGAATTCATTAACATGTTGCTGTAGTAAAACAATCCCATTGAATTCTTCATATATAAAATATCTACTTACGGGAAACTAATAAAAAAGTAGAGGAGACTGAAGTCAGTTCTCAGCTTGCAGAACACCTGAAATCAAGAGTTAGCATTATAATCAATATATTTTTTGTCAGATGAAACGCAATCAAAAGAAATACAGTAAGAAGGATCCTCCCAAACATTCTGGTGTGTTTTGTTTAGTTTTGAGGGAGGGCCTCAGTCTGCTTTTCTCGTGTCACTTTCAGTTAAATTTAAGGAATTAATAAATAAATAATTACAGATGGTTTTACAATTTAACAAAATGGTCACATGCATTCTTACACTTGAATCAGTAACCATACATGAATCAGTAACATAACTGTCATCTTGGTTTGTTGATGAGAAAAAGCAAGGGCCATGGAAACAATAGCATGAAGTTGTTGCCATGGGGCTGCTTGGGCCCTGAAGGCTTTGAATTTTGTAGTTTATTCAATTCAGTTTTTGGAAGAAAAGAAAAATGATCAAAGTGGCACATTAGCTTAGTCAACTTACTATGAATCACAAGAGTTCACAGTGGGAGACAAGAGGAATGCTGGACTAGCAGCCAGGGCCCAAGTTTAAATATTGGCTTTATTCTATTATTGGTATGCAGTTTTGTAAAATGAAGACAATTACTGCTTTTTATATTTAAAAGGTGTTGGTAGCTCAGATGACAGAAACAATGGATTCAAGAATGCTTACGTTCAATTCTCAGCACCTGAAGAAAATAAATAAATTAAAGATTCTTTGGCCTGAGAGTATAATCATTTTGACTAACATGCATGACATGCTTGGTTTAATCCCCAATTAAACACACACATACACACACACACACACACACACACACACACACACACACACCCCATGATTGGCTTTCTTAAAAACAAATCAAACTTTTGTTATATAGTTATGAATTTTAAATAAATATTCAATGGATCATCCATTCTATTGTCATTTATGCTAAGTATATTGACCCATAACATTCTCAATGAAAATATAAAATAGTTGTTCACCATACAATATGCTTTGTAACTAAGGTAGGTTCTATGCTTAAATTAGAAGGGAAAATGAATGTGGTGATATTAGACTTTTCTTATTACATAACCCATTTCCTTTGTACTCCTGAGACCATTAGGGCCCAAAGATCCAGCCTCATTAAAAACTAAGATACCAGTAAGAAGGCAGGAATAGGGTTATGAGTCATAGGAGAGAGAGCTGTAGCAAAATGTCTCCCAACATCTTCCATTATGGGTTAAAGAAAAAAATCTACATTTTGGTCTTTTTTTCAGTGTAGAATACAGCCTGCTTAGCTCTTACTATATACCTGGATAAAAATCTTACTAGATCAAATGAATCTACTATATGAGACAACCTGTGGATTATAGACAAGTTATTTTCACACATATTAAAAGATATTATTCTGGCCCAAGTTATTTTTGTTCGCTCTTCCTTCTCCATCTTTTATTGCCCTCTTTTCATTTTTGCTTCAATTTTCTAGTTTTCTCAACTAGTTTTGTGCTATCACTCACCTCTTTGTTCCAGTGTGTTTAAACAGTTCTGGAGAATTGTACCATATTCAGACAAGGTATTCCTATCTCTATCCTAACCACAATATGTATAACTGATATGCTTTTTTTTTCCCAAGATGCTGGATCTTGAAAAGTTAAAAAGCTAGTATTATAAAGATAGTGCTGTAAATATGGTCATGTAATTAAAGATCCATAGCCCCTACAGAGACTATTTAATAAAAGGTACCTTGTTATTTGCAAACACATCACAGAACAAGTTGGTAATTTTGCTAATAGTGGCAAGTACTGAACTTACTTGCCAGAGAAACAATCTTATGTCTTATTTCTCATATGAAGAAATGAGACCAAGGGGCTAGGTTTTTTTTCTCATAAATAGGTATAGAGAGCTGAAATCTATAAAATTTTCAGGTGAGTTAACATGACAAAATTGACTGCTAATTTTTGTTCACATTGTTAGCCGAAATATAAGGGTTCAGTCCTGCTATGCTAGGTCACAGCTATAGCTGCCAACACTAAAATCTTTGTGGTCATCCAAATAGTTGTCACCAAGAAGCTATAGGATGACAAGGAAATGCAAAGTACCATAGTAATTTGATTCCATTATAGTGGAATAGCCAAGGTAGGCTAAACATTTTAACACTTGCTAAATTACTGTAGAGAATATTGTGGCATCTTAAATCCAATGATCCACAAATATCTAATAGTAGGTATAGTCTTAGTTATTTTGTATAGTTTATTTTACTTAAAAAGAATTAATTTGTCTACATAACCATAAAAGTGAGCAAAGGTAAAGGAGCATGATGTACACATAACCTCACCTGGAAAAAAGTCACAATAGTATTTGCATTTCTTTAGATGAAATCCTAGTCTTGCTGAACAAAGAAAGCAATTCATTCAAGAACCCAAGCATAACCAAAAAATATAAGCATGCCATCACATGTACTGTAGATCAATGAATGGCATCCTCACGCCTGGTATGTACCAACAGGCTCCACAGACAGCATACGCAAGTGAATGGCAAGAAATAGCTCTTATTTTCAATGATTCCCATATGGTATCTTTCATTATTTCTTAAGTTCTCTCAAGTGAAGCTGCATCATAATCAAACTCTATGAGAAAATGCATGTTTTGTACCAGTTAAAGTCACATTACTGTTAGGAATAGGCTTTTTTTATTCACAGAAAATATGATTACAAAAAGTAAGGGTAAAGATATAGTATTTCACCAAGACAAGTTACATACTGGATTTATTAGCTGACCACTCATCCGACAAAACCTCTACTCAACTGTAGCTAGTCAAATAAATTAAAACCCAGTTGCTATTTAAGCAGCTGCTATCATACTAGGTTAAATTCTACCCATTAGCACCACTTAAACAGCAAGCTAAGAGAAATGTTTGTTCTCTTTTTTTTTTTTTTTTTTTTAAATTTATTTAGTTATTTAAATCACATCATAATTTACTTATTTACACAGGGGTTATAAACACAAAAAGGCAGGATGTGGGGAAGGGAATGGCACCAGAGCATAGGTGTTCAGGGGGAGTACAGATACCTTTCAGAACAGGGTATCAGCTGGGTGTAGGTTCAGGGGACAGGTCACTATGACTCTGCCTATGATTCACTTGTCCTTATCTAAGTTGGTACTGTCCACCGAGGCTGCCTATTTATAAGACCTATGACTACTTGGGCTGGTAAATTTCCACAGAAGCCGCCTGTTTACAATAGCTTATAGCCTGCTGTTTCAGTGTTTTTCCACAGAGACCCAAGACTTGGTGTTAGCATGTATGTATGTCAGGCCTATTGCTGACATTACGCCTATGGCTGATTTTAGGCCTTTAGTGTATATGCAGGGCTGCTCCTGACATCTCCTCCCTTCTCTAAGTATAGAAGGACCTTGGCGATTCTATTCTTGCGAAGGCAGGGATAGAGGCCTGACCTCCAATAATTGAAGGGGACCTTGTAATGGCTCAGGTCCTCCTGTCGTTGTCCAGTGAGGCATGAGGGCCATACCCATCCCGATGTCTTTTTCCTGGAGAGGGGATACTTTTGACATCAATGTTTGTTCTCTTAATGTCTAATAATTATACTAAGTTTACCAAATTCATGCTATGTTCTAGAAGTTTTATATTGAATTGTGTTATTTAACCCTTATGCAAACTCCTCTGAAGTAGAAAGGAATTAGCACTACTATTTCACAAATGAGAAACCCAAAATTTCTTAGAGTTTTTAGAAACCTTCTCAAAGTCACACAGCCTTATCATTGTAGTCCAGCATGTTCAGGTTGCATATAAGTATTTTAGGGTAGGGAAGAGATGCATATGCTTGTGTATGTTTATGTGTGTCAAAGTGAACATTTTCCTGAGTAACTAAAACCAGCTTGCTACTCAAATGACTTTTCTCTTGTTTTCCATTTAACTTCTTTGTTTATAGTCTTTTGGTGCTGGGTTTGTTCAATTTTTCTTTGGGATTTCTTTCTTTTCAGACTATAGAGGTCATTTTGACCCAGTCACACACACTAACACAAATATTGAGTCCATATGTTTTGAGAAAGTCTGAAGAGGAAAGATTGTTGCACATTTTGGCTCCTGGAAGTTGGTGAGATTCAGAAGCCATTCACTGATTTAGCTCTGGGAAGGTATTGAATTTCAGGCTTATCTATAACATATCTAAAACTCCTATTATACCAGACTTCTGACTGATTGATAAGAATTTTCTGGAGGTTGGGGATTTAGCTCAGTGGTAGAGTGCTTGCCTAGCAAGCACAAGGCCCTGGGTTTGGTCCTCAGCTCTGAAAAAGAAAGACAAAAGAATTTCCTGATCCCCAATGTTCGTATTGTTCTCTCTTTTTGATCTTGCTTTCATTGAATACCATCTTCTTCACACCTACTACTACATCACACAATGAAAGCTAACAAGTGAATTTTGACAGTAAGTGCTTATGTATGTATCTCTGAAGAGTTCATCATCTCTGTTGGGTGAGACTTTCTGAAGTCATTTATTCTCTGTAAGTAGACCCAATATCCTCAGTGGTTGGTCTAAGTTAGACTTTGATGGAATAATACTTTGGTTTATCCTGGGAGAGTTAAGAGGAAGGTAATCCTTTGCTTACATCTCCCTAGGGAAGGAATTCTAACAATGGTATGCAATGAAGGATTATGTAACACTTTCTTGCCACCTCCTTAACGATATTTCTACATATTGGGAGATATGGAACATAGATTTATGTTTCATACTTAGAAGTAGCTAGGGGAATGTAAATTCAGTTTTCATCTAATTTTCTTACATTTTACTAATTGCCTATAAAATATTTCCTCTGTTAAAGGAAGACTGTTTTAATCATTCTTGAGCATTCATTAGGGATTTCACTAAGATACCAACTGAAAAAAATCTAACTATATCTGTGTGATACAATCACTACTAGCCTTTGTATTAATCAGAAAAAGATTACATTTTTTTCTTTAATGTTATATTTACTCAAGGTATCCAAGTGAACTGAAGTTAAGCAAATCTGGGTCTATAAATAGGCTTGGAACAATATACCACATGATCTAGTGAAAAATCATGGTTCACAGATGTGATAAAAATTTGTGCCTTCTGGCATTTCTTGACTAACATGATAAAACTACCTTATATTTTCACAGTATTTTATAGGCTATAAAGATGTCACATCTGTTATTTTATTTGGTCTGTGCAATAGAATTATAAATTGGACATTAACTTTCATGGAAGGAGAAATTATCTTAAGAGTCATTTCTTAGTGACAAATCCTAAAAGCTAGGAAGTCGTAGAAACAATATCTGATTCCAGTATGGAAGGAGGAAAAGAGGGAGAGATGATTGAGATAGGGGGGTATTTAGTGGGTGCAGTGGAAAATTTCTGAAACCTATGAGGGTGACCCTAATGGGAACTCCTAGTAAAAGAGGATATATAGAGTCTGAACTGGTCATCTTCTGTTAGCCAAGCAAGGCTTTGTTTTTTTTTTTAATTTTTTTATATTTACAGTATATCTTTAATTTTAATTGTAGGTAGAACATCATGTCTTGTTACTAGTACAAATCTAAAATAATTTCCTAAATATATATAAAATTATATATTTATTTATGTGCATGGATATGAGGATAATTTAGTTAGTAAGTATTATTATTGGTGACATATTTCTTTAATTTCTTATTTTTAACTGATCTTAATACATGCATGTAATTAAAATGGTATAAAAGCAAAAAGGAGGAAGGGGAATGGGATGGGGGTTCTAGGGAGGGGAAATGGGGAAAGGGGATGGCATATGTATTGTAAATAAATAAAATATCCAATTAAAAAAACAAGCAAGGCTTTCAATAGTGGGACTGGCACATCAATTTAGTCACAAACCTTCGACCTACACCTGTCCTGCCTGCAAGATGTGCTGGCTCAGAGCTTGTGAGAATGGCCCATCAATGACTGCTCTAACTTAAGGCTGAAGCTACAAGAAGGAGCCCATGCCTGGCACTGCCTGGATGGCTGGGAACTGAAAGCTGGATGGTGCAGAGACCCAGGGTAGAACTAAACAGGACTCATAAAAAATCAATAAAATGACTCCTGATATTCTGATACTCTCATAGATTGGTGCCTAGCTCAGTTATCATCAGAGAAGCTGTCTCTGGCAGCTGATAGGAGCAGATGCTGAGACCTACACCCAAACATTAGCCTGAGCTCAGGGAATTCTGTGGAAGAGTGGGAGGAGTGGTTGTAGGAGCCAGAGGGGTTGAAGATGTCTGCAGAACACAGCTCGCAGAATCAACTAAGCAGGGCTCACAGAGACAGAGATGACAATCAGGAAACCTGTATGGTCAGCACTAGGTTCTCTGCATACATGCTGTGGTTGTTTAGCTTGGGGTGTTTGTGGAACCTATTAAACTTGTAAAGCTAGGAAGTAGTTAAATAAAAATCTGATTCTAGTATAGAGAAGTTGGACAGAGCAAGGATAGCACAGAGACCCGGAGGAAGAAAGAACCTGAAAAACAGCATTCTCTGAGTTTTGGTTTGAAAATTTGGCAGCTAAGATTTTATGCTAACTGAGCAAATTCAACCTTTTTATATGACAGGGTAATACTTATGATCATCTTCCCTCAGTTTCTGAAGTACTGGGATTACACATACTAGATTCTGTTTAATAAGACATACTTCATATTCTGAGTTAATCAAGGCAGAAGGCAGGAGACTCAGCAACTGAGTACAAGAGCAGCCAGTGCACTTGCTGAGCCATCTCTCTAGCCCCTTCCCTCACTCTGTCTTAGAAGGTCTTTAACACAGGCCTTATTTCCTACCACTAACTCTTCCCAGACATCTGCATGATTTTTCAAGGCATGCTCCAAATGTCTCTGGTTGTTAGACGTGGCCTTCTCACTCTACAAACCATGTCCTCTAACCTTCTTATGAGTGTTCCCTGGATTGTTTGTTCAGAACATCATCCTCTATACATTTTGTTTTGGTTTGAGAGAAAGTCTCTTAGAACAGGTAGGCCTCAGACCTGCATGTAGTCAAGGATGACCCTGGGCTTTGATCTTCTTCCCTCCACTTCTCCAGTGTTGGGTTACAGGTGTATACTAGGTTTATGTAATGCTAGGATCAAACCTAGAGCCCCAGCCTGCTAGGAAAGCACTTTACCAACTAAGCTGCATACCTTACAACAATCCTACACACTTTAGTCAATTTATGCCCATCTCTCATGGTCTACCACTTCTTTAAATCATCTCTATTTTTGTGAAGAGTAAGTGTGTTCTAAGAAACAGTGTGTTGTAAGAGTTTAAATTCTATGTCTGTCAGTAATTAAATGATTATCAATGTTATCTAAGCTTTAAATATTTGTTTTCTACTCTATTTCTTTTCCATTATTCATTATTTGCTCACTATATCAGTTGTGAGTAAATCTTACCTAGATCACACCATTGACCATTTTGAATCTAATGAATGAAATATATACATATATAACTATAATTTAAAATAGAAAGAAATGTGACTAAATATGAGAGAACATTCCATAAAATTCCTCAAGATTCACAGGAAGTTAAATTCAATGTTTGTGCAGGTAATACATTTGAGTTTGGCCTTGGTGCATCAACAAAACAGTGCAAGGATCCAATAGTACATAAGAAAGCATTAGTATAAAAATTATGCAAATGCTATTTTAACTGTTAGAAAAGGGTAAAAGAAACAGTTCTAAGGCAAGATGTAGTAAGACAAGGAATGAGTCAATCCCGTATTTCTTTATGCACAACCTCCAAATACTTTACTTCATAAGAAGTTATGAGTTCTCTTGATTTCAGGGTGTCCACACTGTATCTCTGTTTTCTTCTTCCAGCACTTGAAAGAGACCATATATTATATAGGAAAACTTTCCAGGGCTACTAAGGTCTGGCAGCATAAGGCCAGTCAAAGGAGAATCACTGACACTGCTGTGAAATTAATGTATCAGCTAAACAAATGAGCCAATTCAAGCTCATATACAAACTAAAGAGAACTGCCTCAGGACCCACTTTTGGAATGGGGCTTAAAGCAGAGGAAGAGCTTGAAGTGAGATAAAATATATTTGACACACACTTTCCTAACAAAATTCCATTAGGATGCTCTGGAAGCTGTTTAACAATCTTGTTTGCCATTACTACTTGGGTTCAGAAAGAAAACAGACTATCCTTTGGCACATCTTGGGTAAGGATACAGGCTTTATCATCTTCACCTCTTTGCATAGATCTTTTTATGCTCGTTTTCTTCATCCTTTGAGCACACTCTACCTCCACTCCCTGCCCCTCACACTTCTGCTCTTTGGAAGAAGCATTAAAGCTAGGCTGGAAATAAAGTCCAGTACTTAGCTCAAAAACAGTACACTTCAGCCATACTCAGGGTCACATGAATTCATTTCCATTCTTCTTCAAATTTACTACAGTACTAGTCACCATAGTAAAAGTACTTCACACTTCCCGAAGATTTGCTGGGAAGAATCTGGCTATGCTCTTCTCCAGTGTTTCAGTTCTGTACTTTCTTTGAGAGGTCTAGATCTTTGCCAACCCCCGTCCCCCTGGGTTGTTGACCAATGTAGCTTGAATAAAACATAATTGGAACAAACAAAACAACACTCTACAATACAATCCACCAAGAAATATATAGCTACTGATAAGAAAGTGCAATGTGAAACTGGCAAGCAACATAATAGTGCTGTTGATGAAATTATTTCTAATCACAGAGAAAAATAAAATCCTCATTAGAATTTTTAAAACAGTTTTTCAATTTTCTAGGCAACTTCCCATGCAATTTTATATTTCTGTTGTACTTAATAACATCCTAGACCATCTCTAGCTCTTATTAAACAGTTATGATAATGTCTCACATTTTATACACTGTATTATTAAAACACATAATACACACACACATGCATATTTTTAAAATGTCTTCAAACCTAACTGTAAGGAAAAACATTGGCCAAGCAGACCTAATTTTCTCAAATTATGTATATTCCCCAAAGTGCTCACCTATGTGAATAGACCTCAACTGGCTCTTGGAAACTGGAGACTTAGGATGACACCTGTGTTACAAACTGACAATAACATTGTGAATGCCTAAAGTTTTGAATCATACAATAAAAACTTATATAAATGGGGTTTATAAAAATGTAATTTATTGCCCTTTCTTTCTATAGGATCTAAGTTTTGGGTAATTACACTCAATTACTTAAGTCCAGGTTTCCATTTTAGAGTATTCTTGAAAAAAATATTTTACCTGTGTTTCTGTAGTTCCTTGCTTAGGATTAAGCATATCCTATGTGAGTCTATTACTGAGAAGACTTTGGAAACGTATACCTAGAATCTTCAAGGCTTTGTCTAATGCACAGTTTTTTTCTATTATAGGTCTGGATTTCTATCTTTTTTGTTATAACAAATAAGTGTTCTGGTTATAATGACTTCTGGGTCCTTTTAGTAAACTGTCAAACGTGGAACTGGTATTGGGTTTACTGTATTACAATGTCATTATGGATTATCAACGTCTACTTTATGCTAAAGGAAACCAAGTTTCAAGGAAATCAAATGACTTGAGTTGAAAGTAGAATTAAATTCTTTATAAATCTTATGTTTTTTTCTACCACACTAGAATACTCATCATATGGTCTTGAACTCACTGGCACAGGAGACAACTTTTTGAACAGAACACCAACAGCTCAGGCAATAATATCAACAATTAATAAATGGTACCTTATGAAACTGAAAAGCTTCTGTAAGGCAGAAGATATTATCAAAAAGACACAATAGCAGCCTACAAACTGGGAAAAGATCTTTGCTAACCCTACATCCAAAATATATAAAGAACTCAAACTAGACATCAACAAACCAAAAAACTCAATTAAAAACTGGGTACATATCAAAACAGAGAATTCTCAACAGAGGAATCTGAGAAGCACTTAAAAAGAAAATGTTCAGTGGCTTTAGTCATCAGGGAAATGCAAATTAAAATGACTCTGAGACTCCATCTTACACCCATCAGAATGGTGGAACAAGGGGAACACTCTCCTCCATTGCTTGTGGGAGTGCAAACTTGTATACCTGCTTTAGAACTCAATCTGGCAGTTCCTCAGAAAATTGGGAATAGTTCTACCTATGCTGTTCCTGGACACATTCCCAAAAGATGTCCTACTATACCACAGAGACACTTATGCAACTATGTTCACAGCAGATTTATTTGTAATAGTTAGAAACTGGAAATAACCTAGATGTCCTTCAGTTGAAGAATGGATAAAGAAAATGTGGTACATTTACATAATGGAATACTAATCAGCCATTAAAAACTAAGACATCATGAAAGTGGATGGAACTAAAAAATATCATCCCGAGTAAGGTACACCAGACCCAGAAAGTACTCATTTTTTTAGTGGACAGTAGCCATAAAGTACAGAATAACTATGCTACAATCCACAGATCCAAAGAAGCTAAGTAACAAGAAGGGCCCAAGGAAGGTTGAATCTCACTTAGAAGGGGAAATAAAATAGACATTGGAGCTGGATAAAGGGAGGGAAGTTGATGGAGGGGATGAATGGGAGAAGGGGTAAGGAGGGAAAATGGGGTAGGATCAGGTATGGGGAGAGGAGGGCATGGAGAGAACTGGGAGAATGAACAGAGTGGGTGAGCCAGAGACCTGGGACAGGGGAGGTTCCTAGAAGTCTATGGGGGATGACCCTAGCTGAGACTCCAAGAAGTGGGAGACATGGAAAGGGAACCTGAAGTGGCTACCTCCTGTAGCCAGGTGAGACTTCCAGTGGAGGGAGGAGGACACCAACCCATCCCCAAAACCTTTGACTCCAATTTTGTCCTGCCTACAAGATGTGCAGGAAGAAAGGTGGTTTAGAGATTAAGGGACTGGCCAATCAATGACTGGCCCAACTTGAGACCCATCTCATGCTCAAGAACCAATTCCTAACACTATTAATGATACTCTGTTATGCTTGCAGACAGGAGCCTAGCATAATGGTCTTCTGAGAGGCTTCATCCAGTAGCTGATGGAAACAGATACCCAACGTCAAACATTAGCAGGAGCTCAGGGAGTCTTGTAGAAAAGTGGGGGAAAGGATTGAGAGAACCAGAGGGGTCAAGGACACCACAGGAAAACCTATAGAGTCAACTAACCTGAGCCCACAGAGAATGAACCACCAACCAAAGAGCATGCGTGGACTGGCTCTAGGCCCTCTACACATTTGTAGCAGATGTGCAGGCTGGCCTTAATGTGGGTCTCCTAACATTTGGAGCAGAGACTGTCTCTGACTTTATTGCCTGCCTTTAGACCCCTTTCTTCTAGCTTGGCTGCCTTGTCTGGCCACAGTGGGAGAGGACAGACCTAGTTCTGTTATGACTTGATGTGCTATGGTGGGTTGATACCCATAGGGGTCTCTCCTCTGAGGAAGAGGGAAGAGGGAAGGAGGAACAGGAGTTTTGAGGCTGGGATCAGGAGGAAAGAAAGAGGTAGGGAGGGGAACTGCAGTAGGAATGCAATAAAGAGAGAATAATAAAAGAAAATCTTGTTGGGCATGGTGGCTTACACCTCTAATCTCGCACTTAGGAGGCTTAGGGAGGATTTTAAGGTCAGTCTGGGATACAAACTGAGGTAAATGCCAACCTGGGCTACAAAGGGAGACCTTGTTCCATTAACCAACCAACCAACCAACCAACCAACCAACCAACCAACCAAACAAACAAACAAACAAATAGGCAAACCACTCCAGCTTTAGAGCTGAGGGTAGTGTTACACACCTATAATCTCAGCACTTGGGAGGTAGAGGCAGGTAGGTCTCTGAGTTCAAAGCAGGTGTTCAAAGTTAGCATGAGCTTTAAAGCAAGTTTGAGGATAACCTACAATATATGAAACTTTGTTTCAAATACACATACACAGATGACTACACACACACAAATAAAAGGTCTAGTTTTGATAAATTACTATTCTGAATCTAGCACATGCCCTCCTCCAACACCCATACACACCTAGCCATATGAACATATAACATTCCTAAACTAAGGACATTCTTCAATCCAATCTCTATTTACCAACTCAAAAAAAAAGAAAGAAAGAAAAAGAATTTACTAATTTTGTCAGGAAAAGGAGAAAGAATACTTAGAATTTAGAAGAAGAGCAGAAATAGGTAATCTAAAACAATGTTGTACATATACTCACACACCCTTCCAATTCTGAACAGTGCATCATCAGTAGTTTTCAGTTAGGATAGATCTTTTTCACTGGAGTATGATAAAGATTAGAGCCACAAGGATTACAGAATTGATTCTTTTTCTATTTGACTAACAACAATACTGGCTTCTGTTAAAATTCATGTAATGTGATCAGTCACAAAGAGTAATTTAGCTTTATGGTTACCCTCAAGAGGTAAAAGGTAAATCACTATTTCTGAAGACACCATCCACTTCATTAACTGGGCACAGAGGCCCCTGAGCTAGAACTGAACTAAATGACTACTCCCTAAGGACAAACCT
This sequence comes from Mastomys natalensis, assembly GCA_021653895.1. Classification (NCBI taxonomy): domain Eukaryota; kingdom Metazoa; phylum Chordata; class Mammalia; order Rodentia; family Muridae; genus Mastomys; species Mastomys natalensis. The sequence goes on from JAJTUV010002410.1 coordinate 89,361, forward strand.
TCTATGTACCAGGAGGCAGCTGCAAACTTCCAAAGGAGGGAGACAACCAACTGTCCCCAAAGCTATGACACTTTTCAATCACATCAATGACTAGCATACCATGATAACCCTATGGGGTTAATAGTGGCATACTTACCTTGTCAGTAACCAACAGCTCACTAGCTGGATTTAATGTGCTCTCAACAAGAGGGAGACCATGCCTGGTACTGGAAACCTAGCCAACTACTCAGTGTTAATGAAATCATGGATCTTGGAGGAGAACCTATAAACACTAATTTACTAAACCAGTATAACTTAATAACAATCTATAAACATTTGCCCTTATAATCATAGACAAATGTAATCCTCACGCTTTATCAAGGAAACATCTCATTGCAACAGATACAGACCACTACAGAAAACCACAACCAATTAGAATGCAGAGTTGTGGAGCCCATTCCCAATGGATAGATCTACAAAACATTTCCACACTTAAGACTCAGAAAATATTGTGTAAGAGGGGACAGAAGTATTGTAAGAGTCAGAGGATCAGGGACTTGGCTGTGGGATTTTTTGTCTCCTAGTAACATCAGAAGCTATACCCATAAATTACACCCCACCAACATGACCACCAAATGTGAGCTGAACAAGGATGAAATGAAAATTTGCCAAACTGGATGGGAAAAGCCCAGGAGGCTTCAACTCTACACAAAGATCTACACAAGCAACTTAGTAAAGCTGGGAGTGTGAGAGGTGGTTCTCCCCAAGCAAGAGCATACCAATTGGTTGTCCAGTGCCAATCAGCCCTGAAAACATATATATGAGTAACATTATATGGACTCAATAGGTTATATTTAGGAATATATATGTATATACTAATTTATATATGCATACAATAACAATTACTTTTTTAAAAAAGCCCATGGATTGGAAGAAGGGAGAGGAAAGGTATACGGGAAATTTTGAAAGGAGGAAGGGGAAGGGAGAAATGTTGTAATTAAGTTATTATCTCCAAAACAAACAAGAAATCTCATCTAGCTTCTAATTTAGTTTTGCGTTAGATACATTTATGTACCAGGATACTTACAAACACAAAACCCAAGCCTGTCTTCCAGTTTCACTAGTAAGGTACATGCTAGGAGCCTGAAATTCTGTTTTCTATTTCCAGGTTTTGGCTAAAATGACCAAGATTTTGTGATTAGAGGCAGGGGGAGAGAATAGGAGTTTTGTGGAGGGGAAACTGGGAAGGGGGATAACAATAGAAATATGAATAACAAAATAACCAATAAAAAACCTGCATTGGATATTTAAACTTTGCAGGACATATTATTTTTTGCAGGACATGTTATTTTTTGGTGTATGTGTTGGAACACATGTTCATGTGGGTGCACATGTGTGGGGGGATGTGCATGTATGTGGAGGCAAGAGGCCTGTCATTCCTCAGTAGTTCTCACATGATTTTGTGAGACAAGATCTCTCATTGGCCTAGGACTCACTGATTAGGATGGGCCAACTGGTCAGCATGCCCTAAGGATCTGCCAGTTTCTGCCTCTCTCGCATTAGGATTGCAAGCATTTTACCAACTAAAATACCTCTCCAGACACTTGTTTTATTATTTTATTTTTAATTACCTCACAAATTAGCAGGTTTCCTTATGGCATTTTGATACACAGTTTTGGTTGGCCCTATATATTCCTTTCCCCAATCTCCTTATCTTTCACATGCCCTGCTGCCCATATCACTCCTTACACTTTCATATTACATGTATTTGATGCTCTCCTCATCCTTCCCCTTATAGTCCCTCTTCCAGTTTCACGGGCCCCTTTCTAGCCTCACATACATAAAAGCTGGAAGCTAGGATATGAATGCTGGACACAACATCAAGTTTCTGCCTTTCTGAGAACAGGTTGCTTCAATTAATATATTTTTCTAGTTCTGTCAATTTTCCTGAAAAATTTAATCAATAATTTCATTTTTCATTATGACTAAATAAATTCCAGTGTGCATATGTACTACATATTTATTATCCATTCAGCCATTGATGGACATCTATGTTGATTCCATATCCTTGCTACTGTGAATGGTGCAGCAGTAAACATGGATATGTGTGTATCTCTGTGGTAGGATACAGATAGTCTTTTGGGTATAAGCCTAGCAGTGGTATAACTGAGCCATGCAATAGTTCTATTTTCAGTTATTTTATTTTCCACGCTGATTTCCACAGTGGTTATACCAATTTACATTTCCATCAATGGTGTTAATGTTCTTCTTTTTCAACATCCTCACAAAGACTAGTTGTCATGTTGTTTTCTTGATGTTAGCCATTTTGATTCAAAGTAGTTTTAATTTGCATTTATCTGATGTCTAAGGCAGTTGAACTCATTGAAAAGTATTTATTAACAATTTTCTGTGAGTTCTCTGTGTAGCGGAATTTTTCCCTAATTGATTGATTGGGTAATAAAGATGACAAGAAGTCAATCACTGGGCGAGAAGAAGGCAGGCTTTCCCGGTCCGGGAGAGGAAGAGGGAACACAGGAAAAGGAACACACTTTTTTTGGATGGAGAGGCGGGAGCAAGGCAGGCAGGATGTAGACTGGGGACTGTTGGATCTGGTGGTGGAATCCACCAGGATCCACCACCTGAAGATTTCTAACAGATTAGTTGATGAATTTAGGATTATATATTCCACGCCCAACGATTGTGTGTTATCTGTTGATTTTTAAACAAAGATTATCTGGTGTTTTCCATTTCGAGGGGACTCACCTGAGCTCCAGGGGAAAGGTAACCACAGCGGAGCATGAGTTGGAGAGAGTGCGCCCCAGCTAGCCTCAGAAATTTGGGTATGCTGGGTGGTTTGGCAGCAGCTAGTTGCAGGGGATGGATGAACTGTAGGAAGTTGGGTGGACCACCACATGAGGATAGCCATGGGGCGGGGAGACCTCTGCAGCTGGAGAGCAGCCAGCAATAGCGTGCATGGGTTGATTGTTAAATTATTACACGCAACATCTCTGTTCAGCTCTTTAGCTAATTTTTAAAAAGTTCAGTTGTTTGTTTTCTAATTTGTTCAGTACTTTGTATGTAAAATGACCAATTTTTTAATGCTTCCATAATCTTGTAAAGATTTCCGACTTAATAGATGTTAGCAAATACTTGATCATCTAGTGGTCATTTTACAGAAATTTCATTATTCTGGTAGATGCAGCTATCTTCCTGTGAATATTGCATGTTCTATCCATACAGAATATGCTTAGAGAATGATAATTATTCCTATCAGCTTACAAGCAGAGATCCTATTACATACTACAAACAACTTCAACACAAACTTCTTGGAAATGTATGTTAAAAGCACAAGTTTAAATAGACTTATATATGATCCACCAACTACAGTGCTAAGAATCTACCAAAATAAATTAGAAATGTATATTTAACACAAACCCCTACAAGTACATGTTTACAGTAATTTCCCAAAGTTAGAAACACTAAAAATGACTTTTAACAAAATATTGGATAATTATTCCTACAATGGATTACTACTCAGTAGTAAAACAAATTATTTGGTGAGATTGGGCATATATGGGGTCATATGGACAAAGACAAAAGGGACCATTTTAAATGCAGTACCAATTCACACAATATGAACTGTACCTTAATTAAACTTTGCTAAGAAACTGTACCCAATAGGTTACATATTATATTGTTATATTAATATGCCATTCTGTAAAGGAGATTGGAATATAGTGATGGAAACCTATCAGTAATTTTCTGGATGTTAGGAGAAGGAGTCCTGGTAACAAAGGGAATTCACAGAACTTTTAAAATGATAGAACTCTTCTTGATGCTGAGGTAAAGAGTATATAACACTCTGTCAAAAATTATGCACCTCCTATTCACAAAGAGTTAGCCTTGGTATATGTAAATTGAAAAATCAACCAAGATGTTGGGAGATCACAAGATGGAATGAAAACTGTGATAATGAATTTAACTATATTAAACATATATGATGTAAGTGTATTAAGGGATATGAAGCATATTTAACTTGAGAAAATTGAGTTTTGACAAAAATTGTAAGGATAAATAACTGAACATAAGCATTATTCTTGTCAGTTAATTTGGTTCTCATAGGGAGAATAGGTCAATTCTGAAACTGGTTTACATGTGTTAGGATTGAAGAAATAAGCAAATGGATAGTGGGTGGTAGAACACAGTTTTCTCACTGTTAGAGAAAAAAATTTATAGGTAAACAGGAACAGAAGACTAGATTAGTACTGGATTCGTTCATGGCATTGATATGAGCTTATATTTAGCTTACTATACATAAAATGGATTGATATACAGTTATAGATGCATATGTGTATATAGATTAGTTCATGATTGTTTGTATATTAGTTAAGGTGTCCATTGAGAAAGTATGGAAACAATGATACTTTGGTAAGAATGGCTACTCTCGGATCTTGGTTTCCAACTTAAAATCTAAAACACTTCTAAGATCATGCACATTTAAGTAAATGATCAAATAAGCAGTTAACAAAAAATTGTATATCTATTTTTATAAATTGCATTAGACAGAGCTAGGTGTAGTGGTGCACACTTTTAATACCAGCACTTGGGAGGGAGAGGCAGGCAGATCTCTGTAAGTTTGGGGCCACCTTGGTCTACACAGTGAGTTCCAGGACAGTAACATCTATACAGTCTGTCTTAGAAAAAATGAATTATATTTCTACATCTGTAAATATATACAAGTATTCTTTGTTTCGAGGAGGTTGAACTTAGGTGTGGGAGAATGTCTGAAGCATAGAGAACAGAAAAAAAGAAAACTCCTGTAACTTTCTATTGTGTGAACATGACAAACCAAATTATCAAAGTTAACTATTGATAATTCTTATATAACATTGTATACCACTTTATAGACACTGTGATGGTAATGACAATCTCTGTGGTATGTTTTTTCCAAAACACATAACCATTGGGCAACCACAAGAAAACTACCAGACTCACAAATTGAGGGACATTGTACAAAACATCTTACAGGTAAACCTAAGAAGCTGTCACAGACTGGAGAAGACTAAGGAAATATGAAGATCAAATGTTTTGAGTTATCATAATCCTGATTTTCTAGATGCTAGTATAGAAAACTGATTAAATCTGGGGTTTTATTTTGAAACTATACCACAGCAATATAAAGAAAAGAGAACATGATCATGACTTTTTTGCATATTACAATTTTTTATAAATATGAAATTATCCCAATCATTAAAAATTAAACTATAATGGCATACATAAAAAACTTATACTCACAGAGTTCATAGTTTAAACAGTATCTGTTAAATTCTTCCTTTGCATAGGAGGGAAGAATAGTCTCTCTTGAAGCCAGAAATTCATTATGTGACTGTGACCTTGAACAAGTTTCTTTATTCAGTTCTAGGCTTGAATTTTCAATATGAACCATGAGGGATTGAGCAAAAATGTCTCAAAAGTCCATTCAGCTCTATCCAGTCTGGGATTCTTTTTGGCTGTGTTAGAAGCTGGAACAGAGACCCAAATCTTCCCTAGGGAGTTGTTTAACAAAACCATCTGCTTTACTAATACAAGATCAAAGTAGAATGTTCAATTTGCCTTCCAGCCACCAGGAATCCTATAGAAATTATTTCAGTTAAGAAGCAGAATGGTGTAAGTCTCCTATCTGGGCAGTGTTTTGTGTTCTCTAGGAAATGAGGGCAAAGTGAAGGCCAATATATAGGTGTGGTTTAAGAAATGAAAATGGGCCTAATCTAAATTTGTATCTTGATGTTTAAGATGTATATTGCTTTATGCCAAAGAATGGCTGCCCAACCATGCTGCTTGAGCAAGAACAATGCTAATAAAATAAAATGCTCTCAAAATGCCATTCCTTTTAATTATTAGATACAAGGAGGTAATATTTGAGAACGAGTAACGTGTATGCTCTAGAAGAGAATTGGACTCAGTCAAAGAAACTGCATTATTAATACTCCTTACCCTTGCAGGCTTTTGGTCAGGGCTGGAGAGATGGCTCAGTAAGTGCGTGCTGAACAGGCATGAGGACCTGAGTTTGGGCCTTCAGCATGTAATAAGCAAAAAATCAGGCATGGCTGTGAGAAAGCCAGAAATCCTAGTGGATACAGACAGGAGGATCATGGGGTTTTCTGACTCTCATCCTGACTCTATGGTTCTGTAAGAGACCTTATAAAAAGGGAACAAGGCAAAGAGTGATAGGATAGGCCATTTGATGCTCTCCTTTGGCCTCTGTACACAAATACACATACACAAACACACACACTAATAACAACAACAACAATTTTTTTAAAAATGAAGATCTATCTCTGCTCAGGCTAAACTCAGTTTACTCCAAGGAAAAACTCTTGACCTTCTAGAACCAGAATGTGCTAGCTCCATATGTTGGCGTTACTTTAATGACTTAATAAGAGATGGCTGAGAAAGATGTGCACCCTCACTTTCGAAGATGGTGACTGTGTGTGATAAACATGTATACTCACACACAGTACACCAACCTCAAAACTAAAGGGCTAGATCACCATCTTGAACATTTAAAACACCGTAAGTTTTCTAGTCCACTCTAGCTGCCTATAGTTTAAAGAAGGAAATAAACCTAAAATTCAGTGGAGATGTCCAAATCTTATTAGCCCGCAAGAGAATTAAAGAGGCTTTTATATAGAGTGGCATGGTGGAGCACTATTCTAATTCTAGCACTCAGGATGGAGGAAGTGAGTTGAAGATAGAGTGGGCTACACAATGAGTTAGAGGCCAGCCTAGGCTGCATGGTGAGATAATATCTTGGAAAGGAAGGGATGGGTAAGGAAGGGGAGGGGAGGGAAGGAAAGGGAGGGGGAAGCTAGAAAGGGACATAAAGTTATTACTAATACATTAAACTTAGTATCGCTTAGACTGAATAGGTACAGTTATATTTAATGTTTCCCTCAGTCAAAACTTTTAACAGTTCTCTAAGTGTGACAGACAACCACAGACATTCTGCATTTCACCTAGACTTCATGAATTTGAAGCTAAAGGGAAAGATGCATGGAAGGAAAGTATAAAGAAAAGGGGAGAGAAAATGGAAAAAAGGAAACTAGTCAGAAAAAGGAAAATAAAATAAAATAAAACAGTAGAAAAATGAGGTAAAAATTACCAAAAATACATTATGTTTATATATGAACTTGCCAAATAATAATAATTTCAAAGGAGGGGCGTGAAGAGATGGCTATACTGGGAAATTTTTTGCCATGTAAGTATGTGGACCAGATTTCAGATTTTCAGAACTCCTGGAAATACTTAGTGGGTGTGGTCATAATCACTAGAGCAAACTGGCTAGTGAGGGTAGCCATATCTTTCTGTGAGCTTTGGATTTGATTCAGAGACCTTGACTTGAGTTATGGTGAAAGAAAGCTTGGACCTCCAAACACATGTGTGCACATGTGGACCTGTACCTATACTCACACATGTAAGCTGCATGAAGATATACATGCATACAATGTATACATGTGAAAATGGAAAATAAAAAAGAAACATAAAAAGAAACAAAAAAGAAAGATAATAATAAACTAAGGGACAGTGAAGAGACTGGTGTTGCATGTAGTTTTGAGTTGCCTGATGTGAGTGCTGGGGACCCAACTTCAGCTTTTTTGCATCAGCAGCAAGTTTTTTTTTTTTTTTTTTTTTTTTGGTTTTTTCGAGACAGGGTTTCTCTGTGTAGTCCGGGCTGTCCTGGAACTCGCTCAGTAGACCAGGCTGGCCTCGAACTCAGAAATCCGCCTGCCTCTGCCTCCCAAGGCTGGGATTAAAGGGTGCACCATCTAACCGCCGTGGACGCAGCAGTCAGTTTATCTAATTTCAGAGCCATCTCTCTAGATCTCTAAAATTCTTCTTTCACTTATTTATTTATTTATTCATTGTTTTGGAGATAGAATCTCCTCTGGTCTCCTGGAACTCATAGGATCTGACTGTGTCTGCCTTCCCAGTGCTGGGATTAAAGGGATGAGCCTACCTAGCCAGGGATTTTATATGTTATAAAATTTGTAATTCTTTGAGAATTTCATTCTATTTATACAATATATTTTGATCTATTCATTTCGAACTTGTCCCCCTAAAGCTTCCAGATCACCAGCCATCCTTCCAACCTCAATAATGTTTGAAAAAAAAGCACTAAGTTCAATTTGTAAGGCTTCTCTGAAGTAACACATTACCCCTAAGTTCTACATTTAAATGTTCACTTAATCTAACAGCTTTGACACATGAATGGCAAGGATCCACTTCGTACAACTCCACTGTCCATAAAATTTTCCACGATGCACTATTTATTCCTTCCAACCACAAACCCTGCAATTATGAATAATTTATATGACTAAGTTTTAGTTTTCAAGCAATATTGTATTAGTTGGAATTATACAGTATAAGCTTTTCAGACTAAATTATTTACTCAGCAATTATATATTTAAGATATTGTGATCATTTTGGCTTGAAATTTGATTTCTTTTAAAGGCTGAATCCAACACTTTATGTTTAGCTTACCACTGACCCACTGAAGACATCCTACATAAATGAATAGGATGGGAATGTAATGTGTTAGATTTATTTTTTCAAAAACTCATTTGAATAAGTACAAATAGCATGATAAGGATCATTTATGGTGAGACACTCAATTTTATGAAGAAACTTTCTTCTAAAATTGGCTGATATGATTTATGCATCACAGCAATATGAACAAGAATTTCTATATTTGATAACCTTCATCCGAATTTGGTCCTGTCATTGTTTCTGGATTTTGCTCTTAATGATGTACAATATTTTTATGAAGCTTTAACAATTCCTTGGTAATTTGTGAATAACAGTTATTTCTCACAGACCTGGGGGTTAAAACAGTCAAGGTACTAAAGTAGACTTATTGTGTGGGAATCTTTTGTTCAATAGATGATAGCTTGTTCTTTGTTTCTGACATGATAAACAAAAGGGATTAAAAGGATGAACTCACTGTTTAAAGTCATTTTAATAATTTGTTTTTATTACAATATATTAATTATACACAATAATGGGTTTCATTATTCATTCTATACATGTATTAGTATATTTTGTTGTTGGGTGTGTAGTCCTTAAGTGGCCCACGGCGCTACAAAGTAGTCAAAGAGATGGCTGGCCCCTCTTTCCCGCTCAGCTTAAGGCTGTGGTGAGATTGCCCTGCAGGAGCTGTCAAAATGGTGGCACCAGGACATCTCAGCCTGCAGCAGTCACAGGAGCTGTCCTTAGTGACGCATTGCCTTTCCTGCTAAGCAGGAGATGTCCCAGGAGCTGTCCTCAGTGACAAAACCTTTCCTGCCTCAGCCTACGGCAGTCATGAAAAGCTGTCCATGAGACATTATCTTCTTTCTAGTCTTAGTGAAACTATAGGAGCTGTCCCACAGGAGCTATCCGCAGTGGCCCGCACCTCCTCTTCAGCCTCTCTGGAGCAGCCCCACATAGATGGCACCTCAACAAAAGCTGGTTGCAGCAGAGGACTTCCCACTCTAACCCATGAGCCTGATGCAGGGAAAAGGGGTGAAAAAGCCACAATCCCTGAACAGGAAAATCCTCCAATCCGAAAGCTCCCCAAGCTCAAAACTTGAAATTCTGCCAATCCTTAATCTGGAAATCTCTGCCCTGAGAAGCTCTGCCCCCTCAGAAATCCTGTATAGAAGTGCCCCTTTGTCCAATTTTCCTGCCATCTGCTCTCTGCAGCAGAGGGCGTCCATCCTGGATTTGTTCTTCCATACTCTGGACCCTTCAATCTCTTTCATGAGATTATTTTGCCTGGTGTGACTCATTGGAAGAAGCTGAAAGAAAAGGAGCAATGAAGAGAAGAAGCTGGGCTGAGGGTTCCTGAGCTCCCATGTCTCAGAATGCCCTTTCATTGGGACACTGTCCTACTCAGAGATATGTACTTCCTGAGCTCCCATGTCTCAGGATATCCTTCCCTTGGGGCACTGTCCCACTTCAGAGCTGGATGGTTCCTGGGCTCCTGTGTCTCAGGATGCCTTCTACTGGGATACCTTTTCCCTCAGAGCTGTATGGTTCCTGGGCTTCCAAGTCCCAGGATACTCATTCGTCTGAGCCAAAACATACGTGATGGTGGCACACACATTTAATCCTAGCACTCAGGAGGCAGAGGCAGGTGATCTCTGCGAGCCTAGCCTGGTGTACAATGAGTTCCAGGACATCTAGGGATACAGAAAAAAACTGTCTTAAAAACACACACACATATATATCAAGATTTTATATTAGAAGCAAACAGAATTTTTAAACTTTTCCGTGCTAGAAGTCAGAACAGTCAGAAAATAGCTTCTTCAGAAAGTGAGGGAGGGAATGCACTAAAGTTCATTATGAGACAGACCACACACTTGGCGAAATCCAGAGCCTCTGGCTATTGGAACAGAAGGTGAAAAGGTTGCATCCTCACTGAGCCTGTAGTGACTTGGCAGCATGTCAGAGGTACTATCAGAAAAGGAGAAAGATTTAGTGGGCAAAACTTGCACAGAGACAGATGCAGAGGAGAAAGTCTGAACTTAGCTGCTGAGGATACATAGCATGCTGGTGCTTGGGAAACACTCCACATTTCACATCTTTAAAAGGTCATGTTCAAGCTACTTGCTTTGAGAATATGTCCCCACAGTTTCCTTCCTATAGAACTCACAGTGAATTTTCCACTCTGTCCCTTGCAGCATCTAGTGTAGCCCCAGCAGAATGCTGCTAAGGAAGCTAGTTGAAAAATATATGTAGTACATTCAAGTGGGAGATGTGGAATGGACTATAGCTCCCTTTCCCTTTCAGATAGGCAGTGCAGTAGTCAAATGAAGATGCTCAGTGACTGAGAAAGCACATATGATTGAATGTAGATGGGACTCAAAAAACTATAGATTGTGATAATGGAAAAACATGAGACTCGCTGTATGATTCTACCTTGTATGGTTTGTTGCTCCATCCTTTAGTGGGATTCCTTGGAAGTCAATGATCCAAACATACAGTGGATTTCAGGGTCAGGTAGTCTGGCTAGGGGGTGTAAAAGTATGTTTAACTAATATATTTGGAATAAAATCTGACCGAGGGAACTTTGGTTCTACCACCTTCTACTAGTAAGCATGGAACAAAGCTATTCTAACAATGTAGTCCCAAAACACTCACACTGTCAGACTGGCTGATACAGAAAAGGAAAGGTGACCATCCCCCTGCATTTGCTTTTCTCCCATAAGCTTATAGTTCTAGACATATGGACATAGAAGTGTCAATTGGTAGAGTAATGAAACCCACTATTGTTTTACATGACTACCCAGAGGACATAACATTTTAATTTCTAGAACTTTTTTTTTTGAGACAAAGTCATTAACTAGTAGCTAAGTTGGTTAGAAATTACTTTAGTAGAACAACTGGTACTGAAACTGTTGATCCCCTTAGCTCTACCTTTAAGTTCTGGGTTTTACAATGGTCGTACTGTGACCTTTGCATCTATATTGATGAATAGCTTGTAATACTCAACACGTGCATGTCTATATATACATACATCATTTTGTATTTGTAATAATTTTCTTTTATTATTTTGTGCTGTTACGATTTCTCTTCTTTCATTCTCTAATAGTCAATTTTTTTTATTTTAACTATGTCCATCCTTTCACTTTTTCCTTTGCCCTTTACTTTAGACTAATTTTTTTGTGTATTTTGTAGAGTAACTACAAAAATCACGACTCCAATTTAAAAACATTCCCAACGATCAATTGGTTAGAAAAAAATTTAATATTCATAGAATCAATTATAAAACTATAATTATCAGATTCTGTGTTGCAACTTAAATCTTAAGAGATGCACTAAAAATCAGAAAGAACTAATTTTTGCTATAAAGTCAAAAATTTAGAAAATAAAGTTCCAAAACTTTTAAAGAATTAAAAATATTTTTTAACCTTTAAAACCAAAGGACTGGGAGGGGGGAAAAGGCGGGAGGATAAAGAGAAGAACACCTTGGAAAAAAATGAGAAAAAAGGAAGCCCAAACCAATTGTTAGAAATCAAGAAATGCTTTGTGGGTGTGTTTTTAGAAAAATGGTTTATTTGGTGTTTCCCTCGAAATAAATTTAAAAAACAAAAAAGGCCATACCCGATTTCTTTGGACGAACACAATACTCATCCAATATTGCATTTAAATGAGAAATGGCTAGGATTTTGTGGTGCTGCTTGTGATCCCAGGACTTCAAATCTAGGGAAAAAGAATTATCATATGGAGTTTGAGACCAATTTTGAGCTAGATAGTGAATTTGTAGGCTAGCCTCAGCTACAAAGTTCACTCATAATCAAATCTCAAAAACACTAAAAATGAATTTTTAGGTTAAGATGGTAGACTAGATACTATCTCAGTACCTGGAGGAAAAGAACACTCGAATATGAAAAATATGTACTTTCAGGTAAGATGGTAGACTAGAGCTTTCAGAGCAATGACAGCTGTTAAGTAGAGTCACAAAAAGGAATAAAAGAGAATATTCCAAAGTGAGAGACTGAGGAAGAGCTTCACTAAAAGCATCTAACACATACACATACACATACACATACACACACACACACACACACACACACACACACCACACTACACATACACACACACACACACACACACACATACACATACACATAAGAGACCTTGTGAATTTGGAAGGGCTATAAAGGAGGTTGGGGAGGTATGAGGCAAATATAGAGGTGGCAAATAATGTAATTATACTTTAATTAAAAATTAAAGTAAGAAATATATTTGAGTAATACTGAAATAAACTAGTTGTATTTATATTTATATGTATATACTTATAATAGTAACAATTAAAGAAAGAGAGAGATAGGGGACTGATCTGGGAGTAAGGTAGAGGAGTAGGGTACAAGGTGAATATGATCAAAATTACATTGTATGAAATTATCCCCCCCCCCCCCCCAAGAATTAATATAAATATTACATTTTTTAAAAAGTGAAAGAATACCTAAACAAAGAAAGACAAATACACACAAACCCACAAGCTGCACTAATCCTTCTGACAAACAGAAGAAATGTCATGGGCTTGGTGTCCAAGAGCCAACTCTATGTAGAAAATGCTGTAATGGCTCCAGCACTCCATATCGTGCAAGAGGACACACATCATAACTTAGATGGAACAAACAGTGCATTGCAGATTATATGAAGGACTGTACAGGGGGATAAGAGCTCCAAAGGAATGGACGTCACCCTAGACAGTCTCAGCCAAAGATGAACAGTCAGAAACCTCCAAATGCAGTAAAAGGGAGATATGTAGGCAAAAATGGGGAATGTGCTTCTGCATCTAAGATATAAGCTATAGGCCCAAACCACATAGTCCTAGGGAACTAGCAGAAGGTGGTAAAGGAGTCTGGAGCTGAGAGATCAACATTTCCTACTTATACATAGCAGAAAGGATCCAAAACCAATAGACCAAAGTTATGGGCTGTACCAGTGCAGTTTCCTGATGGTAGACCTAATTTAAACACAGAGGACAGGCTCTCCTTGAACAGGATGAAGCAGTGACTGAGATATGTAATCTTTTTTCCATTTAATTATTTATGCTCATTTATGCTTATACATTGTTTTCAAATTTTTAGTCTTGAAATTTTCTTGTATTTATTTGTGGGGGGGGGGGGGGGCACACACGCGTGGTGGACGTCAAAGAGCAACTTGAGAGACTTGAGTCTCTCCTTCTACCATCTGGGTGAATCTTGTATGTTCTGGGTTTACCAGCTAGTTGGTATAACAGAAATGGCAAACTCTAGGTTTGGTGAGAAGTTCAATGTCTCAAAAATAAGGTGTAGAGTGATAGAGGAAGACAATTAACTTCAAATTTTGTTCTAACCACACACACACACACACCACACACACACACACGTGTGTGTGTGTGTGCATGTGGCGATAAAAATTAATGAAATTAAAAATCAAATGAAAAATTCAACAAGGAATTAAAGACACTGAAAAACAACCAAACAGAAATTTTGGAAATGAAAGGATCAATGGTTAACACAGCATAATGTTACATTAATAGATAAGACACAGCAGAGGAATGAATATCAAAGATGGAGGACAAGGTTGGGACCAATAATATACACAGACAGATAGAAATAAAAACAAGTCAATGAGCATGACTGGAACCTTTAAGAAGTCTGGGATACACTCAGGGGACAAACCCCAAGACTTTACAGGACATGAGACAAGATCTGAGACAAGCCAAATGGCTTAAACAATCTATTCAGTGAAAATATTCAGTGAGAATTTCCTAATCATAGAGACAGAAATATACATCCAAAACACAAGAAGCAAACAGACATGACAAGAGAACAAACTGTCTACAACATATACTGTCTTACTCACTGTTCTATTACTATAAAGAGATGCCATGACCATGGTATTTCTTATAAAGGAAAGCATTTGACTGTGGGCTTGCTTACAATTTCATTCTCACCATGATGGGAAGCATGGTGGCATGTAGACAGATACTGGAGTAGTAGCTGAGAGCTACATCCTGATCTGTAGGCAGGGAGGGAGGGAGGGAGGGAGGGAGGAAGGGAGGGAGGGAGAGACGGGAGGGAAGTGGGAGACAGACAGACAGACAGACAGACTTGGGCTTCTGATACCTCAAAGCCTACTCCCCGTGACACACTTCCTCCAACAAGGCAACACATCCTAATCCTTTTCAAATAGTACCGCTCCCTGATGACCAAGTATTTAAAATATATAACTCTATTGGGCCATTTTTATTCAAACCACCATATATAGTAAAGATGTTAAAAAATACAAAAACAAACAATACTAAAAATTATAAAGGAAAGTGCCAACTAACATTTAGAGGCAGAAAACATCAGAATATCATGTCTGTTTCCAGTATCCCTAAAAGCCTAGAAAACATGGAAAGATAGATTTCAAGCCTTGATAGTAAGTAATTAAAACAAAGATTACTATACCTAGCAAAATGATCTATCAAACATACAAGTAACATTATATGGACTGAAAGGCTATATTTAGAATATATATGTATTATACACACACACACACACACACACACACACACATATGCATGCAATGACAATTAGTAAAAAAGAGGTCATGAATTTAAGGAGAGAAGGTAGGGACATATGGAAGGATTTGAAAGGGAGGAAAGGAAGGGAGAAATGTAATTATATTATAATTTCAAAAAGAAAGTTGAAAAGAATATTTCAAGGCAAACACAAATTAAGGTAATTCATGACAACTAAGCCAGTGTAGTGAAAAAAATTCTTTAGAACAGGAAAAAGAAATGAAATAAGATATTTTTATTGGATATTTTATTTACATTTCAGATGTTATCCCCTTACTCCATCATCCTCTGCCCAGGAACCCCCTATCCCATCCCCCCTCCTCCTGCTTTATGAAGATGTGTCCCACCTACCCCCCCCACTCCACCCCCACCATGAAATAAGATATTACAAGATGAGAATATCTTCCATGTTCTAGATTTGCAGAATAAATATTATGAAGATGGCTATACTACCGAAAGCAATCTATAAATTCAATGAAAATCTATTAAAATTCTGTAATATTTTTCAAAGACTTAGAAAAATAATTCTAAAATGTGTATAGAAACACAAAAAGACCACAGCTTAGAGAAAGCATTTCTAAGTAGAAAGAAATTGTCTGAGGGTATCATGTTGCCTTACCTCAAATTCCACTACAATGCTATAGTGACAAATCAGGATTATGCTGGTATAAAAACAGCATATAGACAACGGGACATTATGAAGACCCAGAGATTAATTTACATAGGTATTGTCATCTAATTTTTGACAAGGTATCAAGGTATATGTTACTGGAAAAGTGATAGCTTTTTCTTTTTTTCTTTTTTTTTTCTTTTTTTTTTTGGTTTTTCGAGACAGGGTTTTCTGTGTAGCCCGGGCTGTCCTGGAACTTACTCTGTAGACCAGGCTGGCCTCGAACTCAGAAATCCGCCTGCCTCTGCCTCCCAAGTGCTGGGATTAAAGGCGTGCGCCACCACCGCCCGGCTGTAATAGCTTTTTCAATAAATGGGATTGACAAATCTGGATAAGTACCAAGAGAAGAGTAGAATTCAATCTGTATCTCCCACTAGGCATGAAAATAATTTCAAATTGGATCAAAGATGTTAATTTAAAACAAGAAATGCTGAAACTGCTAAAAAGATGCTGAAGTTACAAAGGCAAACATAGGAAAACCACTTCAGGATATAGGTATAGGCAACACATTTCTGAATACAACCCTAACAACAGAGGACATAGCCCCTAAAATTGAAAAAAACAGGATTGCATGAATGAAAAGTTTCTTCTGCACAGCAAAAGAAACACCAACAGAGTAGACAGGAAGCCTACAGAATGGGAAAAGTCTTGCCAGTCATGCTTCAGACAAAGGGTGAATAAGAATTGTAAAAAATCAAGACCCTCCACAAACACAAAAATGAAATTACATAAATGGACGAACTGAACAGACAGTTCTCAAAAGAAGAAATACAAATATTCAAAAAAAAAAGTGCTTAGCTTTTCTAGTCACCAGAGAAACATAAATTACATTGAGGGTCTACTTACTCACTTTAGTCAGTATGATCACCATCAAAGATCAACTGATTACAAATGATGACAAAGATGTGAAGAATGTGAATCTTTATCCACTGTTGAAAGTGTACAGCCACTGTGGAATCAGTCAGAGATGGTGCTCATAGAACTAAAACTAGGACAATAGGACCACTGATACCACTGGGGTGTTTTTATTTTTTTGTCTTACTACAGAGAAAACTTTTTATCTATGCTTATCACTGCTCTTTTCATAAAAGAAGTGGAATTAGCCTAGATACATAACAATAGGTGAATGGATAATGGAAATGTAGTACATAAGCACCATGGATTTTATTTAGCAATAGAGAAAATTGAAATTATTAATTTTTCAGGAAAATGAACAGAACTGGAAAGCATTATATTAAGCATGGAAAGACACAGAAAGACAATATCATATGTTCTTTCTCATACACAGATCCTAGATTCTACTAGTAAATATGTGTAGGTGGGAATGAATGTAGGCAGAGGACAAGAAACTAAAAGGGAGTCCATGTGAAGGGAAATGCTTTAAGGAAGGTAGGTAAGAAAGGCAGAATAATGACATAGTAAAGCAGACAAGAAAATATTAGGGAGTGAAAAGGTACAGAGGAGACAGAGATAGGAAGATGTTGGGGGGAGAAATGAAGAGGAACTCAAAAAATTAAAGTATGTATGCAAATGCAGTAGGAAATCCTTTCCGTTTGTCAGCTTAATTTTGAAATAAAAAATAAAAAAATATTATTCCCTCTCAAAAAAACAAAGGATAAGCAAAAAGTAGACTCTATTTCAAAGACATAAAGTAAGGAAAAACTTACGAAATTCACAAAGGTAGTGATAAGATACCTGGAAAATATGATGTAAAAAAGACAGGTGAGATATGAAAAGGAAGCCCCAAACCAAAGCTTTGGCTGTGTGGTTCCCTGTCAGGAGGTGAGCAGGAGGGGAGATAAGACTCCTCAACAAAGAAAGCCAGATGACCTGGCCAACAGAGACTGGCAGTTCAACTCCCAGGACAATCCCAACAACCCTTACATAAGTCAAAACCAATTGCAGGTTTTGTTAGTGGGTCAGTATTAGGAAGAAATAACATTTTATTACTTGGCATGTCTCAGAATTCAGGATCAAGCACCATCTTAAGAGAAGAACCTACTGTTTGAAACTTTGCTATGCTGGGGGGTCTGAGAATTGGAAACAACTATCATTTAGGGAGCCTGAATGCAATCTGCCAAGTCTGAAGGTAACAGCTGGAAGAGAGAAAAGGGACAGATACTGAAAAGCCAGAAAGCATTAAGTAGCAGGAATCTTGGCTCAGATAGTGAAGTGCATAGGGAAAAGCACCCCTCCCTTTGGGGAGCCAGGAACAGATCTTTTCAACTGAAAATAACTCTGGAGTTTGATAGTACTGAGCCTGAGGTCATGGGTAAATCAACCTCTGTAACCACCTATCTGTCATTCCTTTCTTAGAGTCTGAAGTGGTCTATTTGGACACATACAGATACATCACTTCAGCAGGATTGCTAGTATTGAGCATGTCCTGAAAGTACAAAAAACAGGCCATCCACCTCTATAGATCTCAGTGCTGTGGTTGTTTCCCCTATTCCTAACACACTTAGAAGATACCTCACATAGAACATTACTATGGGAAAAGGGTTTTGATGTGGGGAGTTTTGAGACAGTGAATCTGCCAGGCCACAAAGAGCAAAGCTAAATGTGATTGGCAGAGGTTCCTGGTACACAAAAAAGAGAGGTTTCTAAAGTGAAGACTATTTTTTCTGGACAACAAAATTTGTCTAACACACATCACTATTATAAGTCATAGAAGGGATAAGACATCATAAGTTCAACTGCTCCCCATCTTTGCACATATAACCAAGTGCCTCCAATTTGGAAGACTCAGAAACTATCTAACACTTGATTTTTTTCCTCCTTGTGTATCATAGTTTTCTTTTTCTTTATTTTTAATTTATGCAAGAGTTTATTTTGGATTACAATTCCAAGCGAGATTCCACAATGGTGGTAGTGGGGAGCACGGCATTAAGCAACAGGTTGTAGTGGCAAAAAGTAGGGAGCTCACATCTTCAAACACATGTAGGAAGCAGAGAGTGTGAACCTGAAATAGGGTAAGGCTAGAAACTCTCAAAGCCCATCTCCAATGATGTGTTTACTCCAAAACAGCTCCAACTCCTAAAGGTTTCATAAAGTCCCCAAACAGTGCCACCAACTGGGGCCAAGTGTTCAAATACATGAGCCTGTGAAGGACATTTCTCATTCAAGCCAGAACAGAAATCATCTCAAACATATTGTGTATAGCAATGAGGAGGCCAGGAACCATTCAACCTTTAGATTCCACGGGTACATTCCTAGCATATACATGCATGCACACAGAGACAGACAGACAGACAGACAGACACACACACACACACACAGAGTGCTGGGTGTGTAGGGTATAGTTTATTCCCAGCACTAAGAAGGCAATGTGCATGGAGGCAGGTGCATTGCCACAAGCTCTAGATCAAGAAAAGAAAGTATGATGGTGACAAAGGTACAAACTGAGCATCACTCATTAAAAACTAAAACATGCACAGCACTATGCATACCTTTTATTCAAGCACTTGGGAGGCAGAAGCTGGTGGATCTCTATGAGTTTGAAGTCAAATAGTCTAGGATGTTTCAAGACAGCCAGGGCTATATAATGAGATCTTGTCTACAAAAAAAAAATCCATCTAAAATTTCACACCATATAACTGCCTCATACTCAAAATTTTAAAAAAGATTGTGTATTTTGTATCCTAAGTTAAAAATCAAAGGTAAAAATAACATAAAATGATCTTCAGGCTGTGTGTATAGGTGTATATAAAACAGAAATGAATTGTGTGTGTACACTTGGTATTCCCTCACTAGGACACCTCAGTAGATATTACATATTGTAGGTATTCTGCAAATCTGAAAGAAGTCTTCAATTCAGAATACACAGATGTGTGTGTGTGTGTGTGTGTGTGTGTGTGTGTGTGTGTGTGAGAGGAGAGAGAGAGAGAAGAGAGAGAGAGGAGATGAGAGAGAGAGAGAGGAGAGAGAGAGAGAGGGAGAGAGAATAAGAAACAATATGAACCTTTAAAAAGCTCTTCTAATGGTTTAAAAATTGAGAAGTAGTTTTGCAGTGTGCACATTCCTCATGAGGGTAGAATGAAAAAGCATTCCTGTGATGGACAGCCTGTAAAGATGACACTCAGACTCTACTTCATGGCTGGTACTTGTTTTATTCTCTACATGTCAGCTCCAGTGCTTCCTATGTAGTTCTTTCAGTATCCACGACAACAGAGATTGCTTCTCCCAACTGCTCACACAGTAATTCTCACATGGTTCATCTAGACTTTCAAACAATGCAGTTCTGCAGCATTTATCTGCACAGGGCCCTCCCATGTCACTGTGCCCATGTCTGTGCTAGCACTATGACCTGGTTGTGTCCTCAAGCCAAGAAGGTTAAAACGGCTTCCTGGCATGTGCCATATGCTTAGATCCCAGGTTTAAGGTAGTGAGGCTCACAGTGCCATCACTGAGAAGAACTGGGATTGATTTAGCAATGTCTACTGTGACAGCCACTAGGTAGACTAAGGGGCAGGGTACATGCCATTTGCTTAGAAAGAGAGGATATCTGTGTTCCATTCTTTCCTCATGTGACTGGCAGTTCCATGATTTAGGCTGTGGTGGTCCTATGGCCAAGTGGCTGAGATCACAGTCAGTTCAGCCTCCTGTGGTGGCTGGAGGGGTTTCATATGCAGAAGCTTCCTTTACTGGGTCTGTCATGTGCAGCAAGTAAAGACAGTCACAGGCCTCCAAGTGTAAGATGTAACAGGTGTGGTCTTCATCCTGAAATAACCTCTCAACAAATCCAAATGAAAAGGGGTACTACCCAGAAAGCAAGACCTACTGAAAAGATAGTCTGATTTTAATCAAATTCCAGGAGGAGGGAGTTTCACAAATGTGGTCTAAGCAGAGGTACTAGGCAAGTGAGGACTTTCTAGGAAACAGGGAGCAAAACATCCACTTGGCCTCCTGCTTCCCTTACTACCACCCCAGACAAACAGCAACTTGGTCCAGCTGATTTGTGGCTATCGCAGTGCTTTGTGAATGTGTCCATGTGTGGCTTGAAGTCCTCCGTTCCTTTACTCTCTACTCTGATTGTTGGTTTTGGATGCCTTCTTCAGAATTGTTTCCATTTATTGCTTCTCCAGCAACTTCCTTAAGGCTTCCTGAAACTTCTTGAGAGACTACTGGAAATTAATGGTTGCTGGAGAAGAGGGTGTCATTTTCTTCAGTGGCATGCCAACTGAAACATAGCCATGATCCAGTATCTCCTACCTATGCTCATGTAAGCAACCTTAATTAAACTCAGTAAGGCATACACAAAACAGCACGAACACAGAAAATGACTTCTTTAGAAGGAGAATGGTTTCAGTGGAAGAGGAAAGAAGAATGAGAGTAAAAAGAAATAAAATTCACTATAAAAGACACAAACTCACACAAACAAAACAAAAACAGAGCAAAAGAAACAATACAAAAAGCTGTAAAAGAAAACTTGCCAACTAACCAACAAAGGCAAACACAACAGAATAGCATCACATCTCTAATCAGCACCCCTAAAACAGGAAATCATAGAACAGTATTATTTAAGCCCTGAAAGAAATAACTTCTAACAAAGGTTACTATATCCACCAAAAGTATCTTTTAAAATTGGCAGAGAAATAGGGACATTTCACCACAAGCATAAACTAAGACAGTTTACAACCACCAAGCAGCACAGCAGACGACAGTTGAAGGAATACACAGATTGAGGAAGAGTCTCAAATGCAAGAGCATAGGAAAGAAATACATTTTAGGAGATGAATACCTGCACAAAGGAGAGCTAGGAACAAATCTATTTTGTTCAACACACTGAACCAGGAAATTCCAAATACTAACAGAGAAAAAAGAAGAATCATTAATCCAACCAACCAGAGAAACAACAAATAAGATACAAGAATTAATAAACACATCTTTAAAATGTTAACTGAAATGGCTGGACTAGTCAATAAAGAGATATAGAGACTCATCAATAAAGAGACTGGATTAAAATATGAAAATCAACAATACATTATCCTAAAGAAACACATCTCATTGTGTAGAAAGCCACAGATTGATAGTCAAATGATGAAAATCAACCTATCAAGTGAGTGAAAGCAAAAGTTTAGCTGGCATAGTTATCCTGGTTATCTGATAAAGTAGACACCAAACTACATATTAACAAAGGAAACAATTTAGCAAAAATGATATATTAACTGTGAATTTATATACAGTGAGTTTTGGAAAGCCCCAATTTCATAAAACAAACATTAAAAAGCATAAAAAAACCTTTTAGTTCTAGATATAATAATAGTGAGTGAATGATATCAATTCTTCACCTCTATCCTTAGATGGGTCATTCAAACTAAAAACCAATAAAGATATGTCAGAATTAAATTACACATAGATCAAATAGACCTAACAGATATCTATACAAAATATTCCACTTAACAGAAATAGAACATACATTCTTCTCAGCAGTCCACAGAACATTCTCTAAAATAGACCATTGTCTAGATCACAAAACAAGCCTTTTGTGATCTAGATTATAATTATAATTATGATCAAAATTATTTCTTGTAACTTATAGTGGACTACAACTGGAAACTAATAGTAAGAGGAATTACAAAAAGTAATACATAATTTATTTTCAAATGACTACTGAGTCACTGAAAAAAATTAGGGAGGGAAATTGAAAAATATCCAGAATCAATTGAAAAATGAAAAACCTTCAAGGACCTTTGGGATACAGCCTAGGCAGGCAGTTTTTATTTTCTTTAAGACAGGGTCTTATGTATCCCAGACTAGTCTTTAACTAGCTATGTAGCTTAGGATGACCTTGCAGCTCAGGTCCTCCTAAGATTACAAGAATACCAACTACTGAGCTTAGTTTATATGGTACTAGGGATTGAACTCTGGACTCTGTGCATACTAGATATACTGTGACAAAACACTATGACCAAGACAACTTATAAAAGAAAGCATTTAATTGGAGGCTTGCTTACATATTTAGAGGATTAGTCCATGATCTTATGGTGGGGAATTTGGTGGCAAGCAGGCATGGTGCTGGAGCAGTAGCTACAAGCCTATATATAAGCTCTGTTTCTTTAGAGAACCCTGACTAATACATACCTCCCCACAAGGCCACCCTTCCTAATTCTTCCTAAACCATCCACCAACTGGGACACAAACTTCCAAATATATGAGCCTTTTTTCCTTAATTAATTTGTTTACTCATTTTATATACCTACTGTAGCCTCCTCCTTCTCCCGGTTCCCCCTCACATAGTCCCTCTCTGCATGTCCCTCTCCCTTTCTTCTCTGAGAAGAGGGAGGTCCATGGTCCCATTCTTATTCAAACCACCACATTCCATTTCCTACCTCCCATAGGCTTATGACCATATCATAATTCAAAATGCACTCAATCAAACTTCAAAAGTCTCCATAGTCTTTCAATCTCAGGACTGAATGAAAAGTTCAAAGTTTCTTCTGAGACTCAAGGGAATCTCTTAACAGTAACGCCCTGTAACATCAAAAAAGCTAATTTCATACTTCCAACATACAATGGCACAGAATATACATTTATAAATGGAAAAAAAGGAAATACTGGATGAAAGCAACTCAGAAACCCAGCAGGGCTAACTCTAAATTCTGACTTAGATGGCTCTTCCTATCTTCTGCTCCTTCCAGCTTTGTTGACTGTAACACTTCTTTCTCTTGGGCTAGTTCCACATCCTTTCTGCAGCTCTCATCGGCATGGTTCTGCCATTTCTCATATCTTGAGGTCTCCAACACAATTCAGGTTTCACCTTCCCCAGTTTCATGCAATGGCCTCTAGGCAGGGACTACCCTGTCACATGTCTGGTCTTTGTGGCTTTCCATTACATGGAGGAAGATTCCACAATCCATTTCCTGTATCCTTCTTGACTCTAAACCCAGAACCATGTAGCCAAATTCTGCTGCCTGCTACAGCTGGAACTTAGCCCCCCTTTTGAATTACATTTGCATAAACTTTGGATTACTGTTGTTTAGGCCAAGGAAATCCCTTGGACATTTTCCTTTCTCAGATTACAGGATTAGCTGGTACAGTCTTGCCCTTGAGAGTGTCATTTCTTTATTACAATTAGCACCAGGCCTTTGTTTAAACATCATATCTCTTTGAGCTGATCATATTACCTTTTTCTCCTCAAAATGCACATTTCATATTTCTTTTGCCTTCTTTGCTCTTTTTCCTTGTAGATCTGAATAAGAGTGATCACTAATAACCATGTGACAGACAATGCTATGTTGTGTTGAAATCTCTTCTGCCTACAATACTGGTCCAAAACTCTTCAATTCAGTTTCTGACAGAGTTTTTGACCACGGGCAGAAAAGAGCCACATTCATTGCCAAAATATCACAAGAATCACCTCTAATATTATTCTCCTCTGAAACCTCTTGAGCTGGGCCTCAATAGTCTACATTACTTTCAGCACTACCATATTCATGCTCCTGTTAGGATGTCCCATTAAGCCCTTCTTAAAGCATTAAACTGCCTTTTAGTCCAAAGTCTTCCATATTTCTCCAAAGGATAGCATGGCCAGCCCTGTCACAGCAATACTTGGGTCCCAAATACCAACTTCTGTCTTAGGGCTTTATTGCTGTGACAAAGCACCAAGACAATTAAAAATCCATTTAATTAGGGGCTTGCTTAAAGTATCAGAGGGTTAGTTCATGATCATCATGGCACAGAGTGTGGCAACAGGCAGGCAGCCATGGTGGTACATCATTAACTAGGAGCTTAGATCTTCATCTACAGGCAGTAGGCAGAAAAGAGCAAGACTGGGCTTGGGATGGGGTTATGAAACCTCAAAGCCCACCCTCAGTGACAAACCTCCTTCAACAAGGTCATACTTTCTAATCCTCCCTAAACTGTCCACCATACCAATTGGGAACCAAACATTCAAATATATGAGCCTTTGTAGACAATTCTTATTCAAACCACCACATTAGGTAAGAACTTTATCAACTGAGATATATACCTAGATGATAGGCAGTTCTAAGAAAAAGTTGACAGCTGTGGGCACATACATTAGAAAATCAGAAAGAGTGCATATAAATTACCTAATGATGTTCCCCAAGGTCTTAGAAAAACATGAAGAAATCAAAAACATAGGGAAGAAATTTCAAGAGTCATCACAGAAATTACTGAAATAGACTTAAAAATACTTATGTATAGTTTTAAGACCCTTGTCCTCATGTTGGGTTGCCTCATTCAGCTTTAATATGAGGGGAGGTACATAATTGCAACCTGATATACCATGTTTGTTTGATATCCCTAGAGTGTCTTCTCTTTTCAGAAGGAAAATGGGAGAACGAAGAGCAGATAGGGAAGGAGGAGGTGGGAGGGACTAAGAGGAGAGGAGGGGGGAATCTGTGATCAAGATGTAATAGATGAGAGAATAAATTAATTAAAAATATAAAAAAAGAACCATTTACAGAATCAATCAAATTAAAATGTAATTGTTTGGAAAGGTAAGGAAATTAGCAAGACCATAGAGTCAAACTAACTAACAGCAAAACAGAAAACTCAAGTTAATAAAATTTAGAGGTGAAAGGGGGGATGTTTCAATATATTTGATGGCATTCAGAGGACTTCTAGGGGAATACTTTGAAAATTTATATTTCAAAATACCTGGGAAATAAAGAAGAAATGGGCAGAGTCCTAGGCATATCCTTCCTGGTAGAATTAAATAAAGAATATGCAAATAGCCTAAACAGATCCTAACAAGCAAATCCAAGTAGTAATTAAAGCCTTCCCTCAAATGAAAGCCCAGGGTTTGACAGTTTTATTGCTGAATTCTACCAAATCTTTAACAGAGAGTTATCTTCTTCAAAGATCTCCACAAAACAGAAGACTAAGGAGCACTGTCAAACTTCCTCTGCTTGCCAGCATTACTGCCAGCAAGAGTGCCAGATGTGGCCCCTCTCTGATCTTTCAATTCTAGAGAACTTTATAACTTAAGAAAAACTATGTACCAATTTACTTGGTAAGCAGAAATGCAAAAATTTGCAATAAAAATATTGCAAATTGAATTCAAGAACATATTAAGACCATACACCATGAAGAGGTTGGTTTCCTCACAGGGATGCAAGATTGATTTGAAATATGCAAATCAATAAATGTAATACAACACACAAATATTAAGGACCAAATTAAAGAATCATCTTAATAGATGCAGAAAAGGCCCTTGGTAAAGTTCAAAATCCTTAGTGATAAAGGTCCTGAAGAAACTAGGAATAGATAAAACATATCTTGGCATAAAAGGCTATCTGCAGCCAACATTTTACAAAGTGGGGAAAGCATGAAAGCATTTGCTCTAAAATCAGAATTGAGGCTAAAGTGTGAATTGCCACTGTTGTTATCCAATATAATGCCCCAAAGTCTTAACTTCAGCAATAAGAAATAAAATGGATCCAAATAGGAAAGGAAGAAATCAAAGTACTCCTATTTGCAGAGGACACAATCCTATATTTAAATAACCCTAATGACGACACCATAAAATTTGAAGGCTTAGCAGCAGGGTCCAAGTCAGTATATAAAAACCAGTAGCCCATGGAGAAACCCATTATTTTGTACACTAATCTGAAGTCTCTCCTTAATAGAAAAATGGGGAAAAAGTTCAGGTGCCTTTCTATATACTAATAGAACTTGCTCAGAAAGAAATCAAGAAAAGAAAATCACTTTCACAATAGTTTCAAATAAAACCCCTAGGGTTATTTAAGCGAGGAGAAAAAAAAAAAAAACACCATTTACAATGAAAACTTTAAGATAAAGGAAAAATTGTAGAATTGATCACCTTGCAAATTTCACCTTAAAAGTTCAATACACCCAACTAAGAATGTAGAGAAAGTTCATTCCACAAATACAGAGATGAGAAACTAGCTGAGTTTTAGTGGCCTCTCTTAACAGAGGGAGGAAACTGAGTTTGTGACATGCTTAAGCATGAACCCAGATTTTTTTATGCTAAAACCAGGGTTTTTCCTAACGAACTATAAAACACTGCTTTTGAAGCACCCCTCAAGGTTAATTTTGATTGTCATCTTAATGGGATTTAAAAGTCACCTATAAATGAGGCACATCTGTGAGAGTTTCCAGAGAAGTTGAACTGAGATGGGAAGAGCCACCCTGAATGTAGGTTGTACAGCATCCCATGGGTTGCTACCCTCGACTGAGTAAAAAGAAATCAAGTAGGGGCACTATTGCTCATCCTCCTGTACTTTCTGAGTGGAGACACAGTGTGACCAGTTGTTTCAAGCTCCCGATGCCACACATCCCACACCATGATGCACTCACTCTACTCTTAAAATTTGGAGCCAAGGTAAACCTTCTCTCCCTTAAGCTGCCTTCTGTCACAGCAACAAGAGTAACTACTACCCACTCCAGTCCCCAAAGCCATGGGATTCTGGTGTCAGTTATGCTTGTATCTTGTGTGATATTTAACACAGAGTAGTATTTATAAATTACACTGAAGAAAAATAACATAGCTAAATAATAAACAGTGGAACCCTGAAAACTCAAATTCCATGACTGATACACTAACTCTTAAACAAGATCACAAAAATAATTCTAACAGATGGATCTGACAAGAGGAAGAAAATATATCAATATGGATTTACTATTTTTTGAAAAGAGGTAATTTTCAATATGTTTTCTCCTCTAGAAAGAGTAAGAAGTGATTGCAAGTTATAAACTGAACCAACTTTCTATTGCTTTTTTTTATCTTTTTATTTTCTGTACAAAAGTCTGTCAAGAGGATAGTCAAGAAACAAAACATTAAAGGGTCTGGGTGATATCTCAGTAGATCATTCCAAATCTGAGGATCTGAATTTGGTCCCCAGTTGGTATTGGACCCTGGGATAAGAAATTGCAGTACATATTTTACATATCAAAGCAGACCTGACCTCCAGGTTCTCCCAGGATCCCTATGTCCCTGCTTAAATGCTACAAACCCTTTTTTTTTTTTTTTTTTTTTTTTTTAGTTTCTGTAAATCTTTATTTTAGCATTGGACATTTTTATTCCTCAACATTCTCTTTATTTCTCTCTTTCTTTTCTGTTTTCTTTTTTATCAATCATTTTATTTATTTACATTTCAAATGATATCCCCTCTTCTTGGTTACCCATCCACAAACTCCCCATCCCACCCCCCTAATCCTCCCTCCCCTTTGCCTCTATGAGAGTGCTCCTCCACTCACTTACCCACTCCCGCCTCATGGCTATAGCATCCCTGTACACTGGAGCACCAAACCTCCACAGGACCAAGGGCCTCCCCTCCGTTGATGTCAGATAAGGCCATCCTCTGCTACATATGTATCTGGAGCCATGGATCCCTCTGTGTGTACTCTTTGGTTGGTGGTTTAGTTTATGGGAGTCTGGGGGCCAGGGCATCCAGTTAGTTGATATTGTTCTTCCTATGGGGTTTGCAATCCCCTTCAGCTCCTTTAGTCCTTACCCTAGCTCTTCCATTGGGGTCCCCGGGCTCAATTCGATGGTTGGCTGTGAGTATCTGCATCTGTATTGGTCAGGTGCTGTTAACCTCTCAGTAAACAGCCATACCAGGCTCCTGTCAGTAAACAAATTCTTGGCATCAACAATAGTGTCTGGGTTTGGTGTGTGCAGGTGGAATGGGTCCCTAGGTGAGACAGTCTCTGGATGGGCTTTCCTTCAGTCTCTGTTCCATTTTTGTCCCTGTCTTTCCTTTGGATAGGAACATTTCTGGGTTAACAATTTTGAGATGGGTGGGTGGCCCCATCCTTTAACTTGGGAGGCTGTGCCTATCTACTGGAGGTCCCTTCTAATCAGGATTTTTTAAAAAGAAAATTATAAAAGCTTGTCTCAAGAACAAGAGGTATTTTGTTCACATAAGTTTTAATAAATACTAGAACTCAAGGATATGACAGGGAGAGATGCAGGTGTAGGGAGTTTACATACAATGCTGGATTGGTAATACATCTGTAACAACTTTGTTCCATTCAAGAACCGTTACTTATTCATTTGTGTATTTATTTATTATTTATTCATTATTTTGGACAGGGTCTCACTCTTAGCCCAGGCTGACTTCAAATCCATAGCAATAGTCTTACCTTATCTTTCTGGATACTGGAAGTTGCCGCCTTGAGCTACCATGCCTAAGTAGCTTAAACTTTAAAAAACACCCAATACAATTTACCAAAAGTTTGTCAGAAACAAATCAAAGTAAAAGTAACATAAACTCAGTTTTGGGAGTACTGTATAATAAAAAGAATACTGAATCGAGCTTTAAGTGATCTGGATTCTATTCCTAGCTCTAACATTATTTTGTAACTAGAGAAACCCTCAGCCTAGACTTGTTTTCCTAGTGTAATAGTACTAATGAATTCCATAGGTTAACATGCAAATAAAATAATATAATATATGAAGGTTAGAAAACTGTTCTACATATTGAAAATTATACAACAATTTTCACATTCATTAACAATTATCACTATCAAACTAGACTCAAAGGGATTATTTATAACATTTATTTATTGAGTAGCCAGGCACTCAATTGTATAAATATCATTTCACTTTATATTTATAACATTTAAGACTGAAATTATGTAAGACAATTACTATTATCCATGCTGTAAAAGGAAAAAAGGGAGGAATGCAAAAGAAGCAGCAGTTAAGGTCTAAGAGTAAGCATTAGGAAAAGTAATTTAAAGTCATGTTTGTTTAAATTCTAAACCTGTATTGTTCTGCCCCTTTTTGTCCAGACCATAAGACTTTCTCTAGTTGTATTATACATAATAAGGTTTCAATCAACTCAGTCCAGCCTTGAAGATCTTCCAAGATAAGGTTTATTTACTATCTTTCCAATATCACTTCCAAATATGATTTCCCTTTTCATTTTCTCTTCTTTCCCATATGCTTTCTATAGGTCTTCCTCATTCTTTCCCAAAAGAAACACACAGGAAAGTATTCTACTCATGTTTGTCTCCATTTCAAAGTCTTACTGATTATGCCATTTTCCCCTAAGCCAAGTGTTAAAACTACAATTCATAGTTTTAGCACAATCAATGGACAAACAAAAATCCTCTATTAGCTTAAGCTAGCAGTAGTTGTCACTTAGCCTAGACCAAAAATACCAGTAAATAGGAGTTAAGAATATTCATTTGTTCTTAGTAAAACTCACCTATTCCTTTAAACAAAATGATGTCACTTAATCATTTCTCTGAACCTTTCTTTAGACATAGGCTAGTTAGGATTCTTCTAATTCCACACTCTCCTAACTCGAAGAATAAACCAGCTGCATTACACAGCCAGCTTCCTACTTTATTTGCTTTCTTTGGTATGGTCACTGGATTCTTTTGTTCCTCATAGAACTCTAGGATGCTACATTCTTGGGTGATGTGGTAAGATAACTTTTGCACTCTTTATTTTTGGTTTCCAAGCATAGAGAAAAAAAAAGTGTGAGATGCATATAAAAGAAAAAAAAAATCTAGCTTTAAGGAGAGCATTTACATGATTCAAGTATGCTTTCCTTTCCCAAACAGGTTGTCTAAATCATAATTTGCTGAAAAACATGCTGTTATGATTTAATGAAGATTAGATAGAAGGCAGAATTGGATCCTGGGAGTAATTAGGAAGGAGAGTTTCATTTTATCAGTATTTCTACTATTCATCCTCAGTAAATAGTAACTAGCACATCTCAGAAGCGATCTTACTCACTATTAATCACAAGCAACAACTCATTTAGTATACACAATTAAGACATCTAATCTAAACACTAACCAAACTTAACTACACACATGCACACCGCGCACACACACACCTTCATATCAAATTAACATGTAGTTTTTCATGGCTTGATAGCCTCTTCATTAAAAATAATTTAAATGAAGTGCTTTGTTAGCTATTTAGGATTTTAAATTGTCATTGTATTTAGTGTTTGATATTCTTCTAATAAGTAATAAATTAAGTTATAGTATCCTAGAGGCTCGAGAGATGGCTCAGCAATCAAGAACCTCTTCCAGAGGTCCTGAGTTCAGTGCCCAGGAAGCACATGGTGGCTCACAACCTTCTGTAATGGGAGCCAATGCCTTCTTCTGGTGTATCTGAAGGTGGCATATTACACTCACTTTCTCTTACTTCAAGAAGAATGCAGGAAATTACATAGGACAATGTAAGACTGAAATAAATATGAGATTGGTCCAAAATAATAAAAGTCAGTACTGCAAGAGAATGGACATCTCCGAAGGAAAAGGAATAAAAGCTGAAATTAAAAATAGTGCAGTAAAGAAGATAAGATGGGCAAAATCTTACAAAGAATAGGAAAAATATGAGAATCTTAAGAAAAGCTATCTTTTATCTAGTTTTTATAGAAACCTAGAGGGCTTAGATGCTTGTTCAAGGTCATGAAAGAAATAGACTCAGATCAAAGAATAAGTCTTCTAACTCCAAGTTCAGAACAAATGTAGCTTCTTCTAATGTGATGGCTGGCTGAACGGACAGAATTTTGGGGTAGTGAATAAGGTCCAAGTCCAAAAGGAACACTCACTATTTTAAATTACAGACAATATAGGCTTAACTATTTACTCACTTTATACATTAGTTTCTCCTGCAGTCAAATAACAATAATACTAATAGGCCCAATATTCCGAGGGAGGATGTGAGCATAAGAAAAGAGGTGGGAAAACATTAGAAAGAAAGCATCCCTTTAGTGAGGGTTCCTATATAGAATTAAAGGAAGTAGATGACATAGCCTTGATTAAACAGACAGAAAGCAAATGACTCAGAGACTCCACATTACTCTGTATTAAATTCAAGACTTAAACAAAACAAAAATCAAAACAAAAAGCAGATGAATAAACTAACATGCTGAAAAGGGGTAAATAATTTTCTTGGGTCTCTCCTTGATATAAAGAGATTTTTTTAAGAGACACCACCAGGTGCTACCAAACAGAGACCACAGAAAATCTGTGTATTCTAAGTGAGCTTTGAGAATGAGTAGAGTTGAGTTTAACTATAATTTATTTGCAACAATATATGCCCCATGAAAGCATCTAGGTAAGAACATATGCAAATAAACACACACACATACACACACACACTTCTCTCCTTTTTTGGTTTTGTTTTCAGAAATGATTTATTTATTTCTTTACATCCCAATATCAGCTCCCCTCTCCTCCCAGTACCCTCTCATACAGATAGATTCTCCCCCTATTCTCCCCTTCCCTTCTTCTCCGAGAAGGGGCGCTCCCTTTGAGTATCACCACCACACACACACACCATCCACCACCCTAACACCCCCACCAGCAAACATTTTTTTCTTAACGTTACATTAGTAGCTACATCAGGACTAGAATTTAGGTTGCTTCACTCAGAGTTCAGAATTCAATCCACCAGAATGTTAGCTCCATACAGACAAGAACCTTCATCTGTATGTATCTCTGATATATCATTGCTAGCACTTGGTAGTCTTATTGAGCACACATTATTTATCTAGATGCTAGAATATATGCTAAATTTTACCATATATTAGAGGCTCAATAAATAAATATTTCTATACTTTTATTTCTAGTTTGAGGTTCAAATGAAGTGTGAGAGCATTTTTATCATAAATATCAATACACATGAAAATGATTATGGATGTTATAATTATAATTAGAGCATTTTAGAGCTTGACAGTAACTTAAGTATCATCAGTTCATGGCTGCTATTACACAAAACTATAACTTTTTAATGGATTTGTCAGAAAGAGAGAGTGTCATTTCTCTAGCATATCCCCTCTCAAACAGACAATGGGTTACCTATTCTTTCAAGGAATTGGTACTGTGAGGATATTTACATATAATTTTATTTAATCATCACAACAGTTACCAATGTATGAATCACTGTCTCATTTTTCATATAGGAAACTCTGAGGCCAGAAAATTTAATTGGAAGACTTAAATGGAAAAGCCAAGAATAATCCATTAGCCAGTCTGACCTCAATTTGCAGGTAATTATTTGTTTTTACTTTATAGTTTGAATCTTGAATTATAGCATTCTAACAATATTTCTGGAAAATCTATTAGGTATATAACATCATGTTCTGGATTTAAGTCAACATTCACAGTACTATTGTGCAATCTAAAGTGTTATAGAGGCCCACAATAGTACAATGGATCCAGACTCAAATATCCTGAAATATCTTATTTTGGTCATAAGTGTTCCATGATATTTACTGGTGGGACTAAAAAGAGAAGTATACTTTCAGTCCTGGGAAAGCTTCTGATTATCTTAAGGATGCTATGTCTGGTGCACATGAAACAACTAGACAAGAATATAAGGAAGAGTATATAACTGACACAAACTAATTAGCTAACGACATACAACTAAATATGTAATTGACACAAACAGTTACAAACTATGTGAGACTGGAATCAGTAAGATGTTTAAGAGAGTAACAGCACTTGCTGATATATATGTGTATATGTATGTGTATGTGTATATATCAGCTTTTTAGTATGTCCCATTGATCTATGTGCTTGTTTTGTGCCATAACGGTGGTGGTTTTGTCATTACATCCCAACCTGAAATTATATGTGGTGATATTTATCCTGTAGTATAGATAGTCTGCTTAAACAAAATGTAAAACAATGTACAGTAGCTAATATATATAAGAATCAAAACTAGTGCTGAAGAGATGGTTCAGTGGTGAAGAGCATGTGTTGCTCTTGCATAGGACCCAGGTAGGTTCAATACCCAGCACTTTACATGTTGGCTTGAAGCCATCTGTAACTCCAGTTTCAGGGGACCTGACGACATATTCTGACTTCCTCTGGCACCGAGCATGAACATAGTTCACATACATACACTCAGGCAAAATTTTTTTAAAGAACAAAAAATAGAGGTGAACTGTGGTTTAAATAAAGAGATCATTTGAGCTATAGTAGTTGGAAAAACTCTTTGAAAATGATAGGACTTGAATAGGCTAGCCAAAGAAAACTTGTAAAATTGAATTCCATCTGTGGTTAATGAATGGAGTTAAGACAGAAATAGAAATACAGACATATGGGGCAACAGTTAATGGAACAGTTTGTTAGAAGACAGAAATTCCTCTGAAGAAATAGCGATAGAGGATGTTCAAATGTACTAGAGTTGGATCATGAAGTTCCTTAATGCTAGCGGTCATTAATGCTAGTGGGAATCACTGGTAGTTTTTAGTGAGAAATAAGGGTGTGTGCAAAGAGAATATATTTTAAAAGGATGTTCTGTTAGCAATGGAGGAAATGACTTAGAGGCAAGGAAAGAAGATATCAAGCAACCACTTTAAACTAACCATGAGTTGGGAGAGTCAGATACTATTGATAGTGTTGAAATAGATTGAAGTGGTTAGTACAACTATAGTTATAGCATGATAAATGCCTTAAGGATTCCTCCAAGACAATTATACTTGATGTTCTGAAATCCTCATGCTTTTATAAACTACAAGCGAGGCTTTAATTCTAGATCTTTTCTAGTGATCCTGAAAACATTTATTAGCTTTGGACTTGGATTTTATATAATTATTTATTTTGATACACAAAATAAAATTTTATTATCTTATTTTCATGATGAAGCTGAAGATTTACAAATGTGAAGTATAAATCACTATTTTATTTGTGTAGTCACATATCTTCTGTCTGAATTGTTGAGCATATTTATTAGCAGCAACTCAAACAAGTAGATATTCTTTATAGAATATTGATTAAATAGACTCTTCCTGATTAGTGGTTTAATTCGATGGGATTTAAATGTTTTAGGGATCTGTATGGAATGTTAAAGCAACTCATTGACTAGAATAAGGACTGGAGTATTGGTAAGTCAATCCCAGAGCTCAGGACACGTTGTTTAGAAAGCAAAGCCAATGGAAAGTTTATTGGCGTTCCATAACAATACAAAATTGAACCAACAGGGAGTTAACATGCAAGAAATTAATTATATATTCAGTCTCACATTTTTCTTTTTAGTCAGTTGTTCTATTTCTTGACCAGTTCTTGGTTTCTGTAGTTGTCCCCTGCTTTGATAACTTTGTTGTGGTTCGTAGGCTTTACAGTTGGGTGGACCTTTTAATTGCCTTTCTTTCTTGGCAGCTTGCATAACCTCTGGACTGTATTAGAGCTAGTCCTCAGGGAGGGGGCTTCCAAGTCACTTCCAACTCAATTCCTCCAAGTGGCAACAACTTTCTTAATAATATTCCAGTTACTCAGAAAAATAATGTCAATAATTGACAAATAGGACCTTGTAAAATTAAGAAAGTAATGAATCCTTAAATATATGATCAATTGATTCAATAGGATTGTCAAAACCATTTAATGAACAGAGACTGAAGGAAAGGCCATCCAGAGACCGCCCCACCTAGGGATCCATCCCACATGCAGACACCAAACCCAGACACTATTGCTGATGCCAAGAAGCAAGTAGGAGATAGAAGCTAACTCAAAACCGTACAAGTCTTTGGAAACCTCAAAGTCCTCCCCACCCCGCTGACATATTGACTCCAGCAATACTACATTTCCTAATCCTTCCTAACAACCACCAATACTAGGGTTTAACTATCCAAATGCTCAAGACTACAACATTGCACTCTCTTGCCTCCAGATTCTATTCTCATGGTCATATCATAATGTAAAAGGCATTTAGTTCAACTTCAAAAGTCTCCATATTCTTTCAGTCTCGACACTATTTGAATTTTAAAATATCCAAAGTTCAAAATCTCATCTGAGACCCAAGCCAATCTACGTTCTGTAACATACTTCCAACATACAAAGGCTCAGAATATATATATACACATTACCATTCCAAAAGGGAGGAATCAGGTATAGTGAGGAAATACTAGACTAAAACAAGCACCAAACCCAGCAGGGCAAACTCCGAATCCTGTAGTTTCATGTCTGTGTTAGAAGGCATAGACAGCTCTGCCTTTCCAGCTCTGTTGCCAGCAACATACATACATCCCTGTCTCTCTCTCTGGCTGTTTGCACTCCCTGTATATTTGCCTTGGCAGATGTCTCATGGCTGTGGCACCTCTAGCACCTTGGGGTCTCTATTACAATCCAGGGTTCACTTTCACAGTTTACACAATGTTCTCTCAGGGATTCTATGTAGGAATTCCTCAGCCATGGACTTGGCCAAGGCAGCAATCAATAAAATGTAGAAGAGTTGACAAACCCTTTACTCATGTATCCTTTATGGCTGTAAAGCAAAAACCTGGGTGAATGACACTACCAATTTTAGTTACCTGCTTGTAATGAATCCTTGCCATCTTAGATCATACTTTTATTAATTCCTTAGGCATTTTTCCTTTTACAAGCTTAGCTGGGTGGGGTCTTGCCCTGAGGGTACTCTTACTCCAATGAAAATTTGGCCTCTCCTTAATCTTATTTCTTTCAGCACAAGCCTTGCTTTTTTTTCTCTTCAAACTGTTCATTTTTGCATTTCCTTCTGTGCTATTTGTTCTTTTTCACTGTAGACCTGCATATGAGTAATTATTAATAATCACATGATAGAGTCAATATTAGGCTACCTTGAAATCTGCTCCACCAAAAACTTTAGTCCATTACTTTTAAATTTTGTTTTAGATAAGTTATTAGGACAAAGGATATAAAGCAGCCACATTCTTTGCCAAAATATCACAAGAATGATCTCTACTCTAGTTGCTAACATGTTCCTCTCTGGAACATCTTAAGCTGGGCCTCCACAGTTTGTGTAACTCTCAGCACTACAGTCCTCTAAGGCTTCTAAGATAGCCCATTAACCTCTGCTTGCACTATTTAACTATTTTCTAGTCCAAAGTCCCAAAGGCTTCCACATTCTTTTTTTTTTTTTTTTTTTTTTTTTGGTTTTTCGAGACAGGGTTTCTCTGTGTACTCCTGGCTATCCTGGAACTCACTCTGTAGACCAGGCTGGCCTCGAACTCAGAAATCCGCCTGCCTCTGCCTCCCAAGTGCTGGGATTAAAGGCGTGCGCCACCACCGCCCGGCTGGCTTCCACATTCTTAACAATCAAACAAACAAAACAAAACACCACATAAATATGGCAATGCTTATCAAAGAAACATTCCACTCTATGGCACCAACTTCTGCATTAGTTACTTTTATATTGCTATGATATATAACCATGACCAAGGCAATTTATTTTTTAAAGCATTTAATTGAGCTTACAGTTCCATAGAATTAATGTCCATGATGGCAGAGCAGAGGCACGGCAGCAGGAACATCTGGGAGCTCACATTTCCAACCACAACCACAAATAGAAGACAGTGAACACAATGGGAATGGCATGGACTTATTGAAACCTAAAAGCATGATCCCAGTGACACATCTCCTCCAAGAAGATTCCATTTCCTATTCCCTCCCAAACTGATTGGCCAACTGGGGATGAAGTGTTCAAACATAGGAGATTATGTGGGTCATTCCCATTCAAACAACCACATTGAATTTAGGGTGAGAAGGTTAGGATGAAGGACAATATGGATAAGGGAAGAAGAAAAGGAAGAAGAAAGATGATAGACAATAATCTCCAATGAGGACAGGAAAAACGATACCTAAAAACTACAGTAGAACAGATCAGGAGTACTTTGTCGAACTAGGTGACAAAATAGCTGTAGAAATACATACAACATATAGTTCCAAGTAATATAACACTTCAAAAACCCCAATTCTCTTGCTCTGCTGCAGGTATCTAGTACATTCATGATAATTGTAGATCAATCTACTACAGACTTTCAAAAATAGTAGTGGAAATAAAAGTCTAGATTGATATTGACATATAATGGATGAACGTGCTCTTTAATTTCAGGTCACTCCTTTACTGCTTGACATATTGTTTCATAGAAACAGTAGACTTCAAATACAGCAAAGTCCCTTTCCCTCACAAATAAACTAACTTATGATTTGTTCTGGGTTTAGCAGTCTTTGTGTGTAGCAAGCACCTATGAGACAATACATAGAAGTATGTGAGACAACATGTAGAAGAGGGAACTTCCTGAGAGCAGGGTTACTGTGCCATTTTCATCCTCCCAGCACTCAAAAAGGAACATAAAATCTTCATGTTCACTACATGTCCTAAATCTTATTCTAATTAATTTCTTACACTATGGGTCAGCAGCTAACAATAAACCTTAAGGACCATACTTTTCTCCTATGTATCTAAACTAAAGCACTTATTATAGACAATATCTATATGTGCTTTAAAAAAACCCAACTTGCACAAAAATATTTGCACAAGACAGGACAAAAATTAGTATACCCAATTTGTTCTATACATTCTAATAGTTCTATGTACCAGCAAACATAAGAAATATAATTTTCTTTCTCCTTGGACAGACCAGATACTATAATCTTTTTGTTTTTGCTTTTTACATAGTCTACAGTTCAGCTGCCCCAACAGGCAGATTATAAAAGAACAATCTCTTTACTGCCTTATCCTGTCTTCCTACTCTTTATGCATTTTCAAGGTATTTTTTCATTTACAAAGGCAGAACTGTAAATACCACTGACAAGCTAAGCAGACTACTGTGAAGAAAAGAAAGTAAGAACAATGATGCAGGTCTGAAATTGAAAGGGTGAAACCATCAGACAGTAGTGCCTTGGGGACAAAGATTGTATATAACTACCAGATCAAGTTCTTATGAGAGTAAGGAAGAAATCCAACATTGAACAGAAAAAATAATCCTCAAGTTAATGGAAAAGACACAACAATTTCCTATTATAAAGGGAATTGTGCAGTTGTCTGTCTATAAATGAGTATGTGACTATGTGCATATGTGTGTGGGGATGTGAGTTTTCCAGTAAGTGGTGAAAAAGAAGAGAAGAGAGTGATGCTGTATATGGAAGAAGTAATCTAAATAGACCTCAAATGCAAATATCATGGTCTTAGGCCTTAGACCTAAGGAAAAACTACTTTTAGTTTAGAGTAACATTGAATATACATATAAATATAAATATTAGTTCAAAGAATATGAAATGGAATTCATGACTTTTATTTTGGAGTACAGTACAGATATTGAACCCATGGCCTTGTACATTCCAGTTAAATTCTATCACTGAGCTATATATCCAATGCAGAAAATTCATAAAATCTTGATATGCTGATGTGGTTGTGTATGTATACAAAGTATGCTAAGCCTATATATAGATGAACTTGATCCAAATAACCTATGTGGTAATTTTAATCATCCTGAACACAGGGAAGGCTAAGGCTTCTAGAATTTCTTTTTTTTTTAATTTATTTTAATTATTTAAATCACATCGTAATTTACTTATTCACACAGGGTTATAAACACAAAAAGGCAGGATGTGGGGAAGGGAATGACACCAGAGCATAGGTGTTCAGGGGGAGATACAGATACCTTTCAGAACAGGGTATCAGCTGGGTGTAGGTTCAGGGGACAGGTCACTATGACTCTGCCTATGATTCACTTGTCCTTATCTAAGTTGGTACTGTCCACCGAGGCTGCCTATTTATAAGACCTATGACTCCTCCGGTTGGTAAATTTCCACAGAAGCTGCCTGTTTACAATAGTTTATAGCCATCTGTTTCAGTGTTTTTCCATAGAGACCCAAGACTTTGTGTTAGCATGTATGTATGTCAGGCCTATTGCTGATTTTAGACCTATGGCTGATTTTAGGCCTATGGCTGATTTTAGGCCTTTAGTGTATAAGCAGGGCTGCTCCTGACATCTCCTCCCTTCTCTAAGTATAGAAGGGCCTTGGCGATTCTATTCTTGCGAAGGCGGGGATAGAGGCCTGACCTCCAATAATTGAAGGGGATCCTGTAATGGCTCTAGTCCTCCTGTCGTTGTTCAGTGAGGCATGAGGGCCATAGGCTTCTAGAATTTCAAATTTCAATTTATGAACATTTTAAGTGGCATTTTAAAAAGGAAAAATTTCTATGCAATAATGTATTAAGTCAAATGGAAATTTAGTTTAAAATAACTAAAGTGTGATGATTTTTACACTGACTTTGCTTTTCAAATGAGATTTTTAAAGCATGCAGAAATATAATTTTTGTATATTGTCTGTTGATTTAGATAGGGTCTTGTTATATATAGTTCAAAGTCAGTCCTCCTGCCTTTGTCTCCCAAAGCTGGAATTGCAGGCATGCATTGCTATGAATTATGACTAATAATTTATAATGTTCTCAATGGAGATTCTTATATATTTGAGCTTGCTAGGCCCCTTCAGCCAGTTTGCCATATGGCACTATTACATTTTTGACACATGTTAACAATACATTGGTATCCTTTGAAAACACCAGTGGACAAAGATTTTCCTCTGCTCCAGTACTCCTTTTGGGTTAAACTGTTAGGGTTTAAGGCTTTGCCCTAGGTGATAAATCACAATTAAAGTGAAGAACTACCCACTCCCATGTAATTGTATCCTACATATCCAGTTATAAAGAAAAAAGAATTCTTATATGCAATTTGGTATCATCATTCATCATTATATGCAGAGAATATGGCATGCCCCCAAACTAATGGAAACCTAAATATGCTTAAACACATATACTCCTACAATTTAAGTCCTTGTGAATTTTGTGGCAAAACTCTAGTAACCTGCTCAGTCCTTAGTTAGGACATAATTATCTTTCTTAGTGGAGTGTTATCTATCATCACTATAAACTAAGTTCGGTTGGCATAAAAATAACTGTCCTGGAAAAATATACATGTTCTCCCTATTCTGTGACAATTGCATTCATTTAATCATTATCAATCACTCTTACTGCTGCTTCCTTCTTTGTACCACTTAGACCAGTTAACGTGTGACTTTCATTGTTCTTTATTCCTTTTCACATAATAAAACTGGTATATAGAAAGCACTTGGGATCCTGCTCACAGGATCTTGTGAAATTTCAATAAAACCCAGTCTGACATGATTTTTTAATTAAAAATATGGGCCAGATCATGTCTTACCTATCTCTGCATTTACCATAGAGCTTTATATCTAATAGATATTCAGTGTCTAGTTAAGAATAGACATTTGACTGCTCTCCTAGTGATTCTAGATAAATATCCCCAACCCCATATTCTTTCTTTGTTGGATGACTGGGGAGTCTTCTAATATTACAGTTGTATAACATTATTCATTGCATATATTAGGATTTTAAATTATAATTTTTATTTTTCAATTTTAAGTTGCCATTAACCATTAAACTCTCCCAAACTAAGCAAAGACTAGCAGCACATAACTACAACTTCAGCACAAGACAAAGGAAGGAAACACATCCTTTCTATACTGTAGCTATAACTATATCATAGATATAAAACATTTTGGAAGAGGTGCTGCTAATGATTTAGCAGTCCTTGAGACCTCTGATTTAATTCATTAATTTAACACTTTTAGACTTCTTCTAATGTACATTGTAAGATACAATGCAACATAAGCATTAGAGAACTGGAACATCTCTGTAATAATATCTAGCAATAAATCCAAACTAGTTTTTAGTGAAACCAGCTGGACATTCACTTTTCAAATGAGTCAGAGTTTTCATTGATTGGTTACTGTTCACATTTTTTGCAGTGACTAAAGCTAAATAATTATTTTACTAAACAAGCTCAGAGCAGCTATTTGTATGGAGAATTAATGGTATATACATATGTCATCTGTTAGCTAATAGATGCTCCCTGACTTAGGAAATAAAAACCCTAAAATTTGAACATTTTAAAAATGAGTGTCCACTATACATACCTCAGTAATCAGTACTGAAGAAAAGGGGAACTATTTAAAAACAGAAGCTATGATGAATGAAAATAATCAAATAACATTTTCACTATGGTATGAAAAAAGAATCTACTCTATTTCCTTTATCTTGTTTCTTTTTCAGAAAATTGACAATTTACGATAAGGATATACATAGCTGAAAAATAGACAAAAGTAAAGATGTGGTTTTTAAAACTAAACAGATGTCTCAATTGAGATGTCATTGAGATAATTCATACACTATGACTTTGATTTAGATGGTGGCTAGAAACTCCATGGGATTCAAAAATGTCATTAGTTGCCGGGCAGTGGTGGCGCACGCCTTTAATCCCAGCACTTGGGAGACAGAGGCAGAGGCAGGCAGATTTCTGAGTTCGAGGCCAGCCTGGTCTACAGAGTGAGTTCCAGGAGAGCGAGGACTACACAGAGAAACTCTGTCTCGGAAAACAAAAAACAAAAAACAAAAAACAAAAAAAAAAAGTCATTAGCTGATAGGTCAAGATCTCAAGGTATATGTGAGCAGAAAACTGAGGTAAAGGTGGGCAAGAGAGAAGCTAGAGTGAAGATGCTTACTTTTATTGGGCCTGTATGACCAATCAAACAACAAATGAACTGCAATTTACTACTGTCAATACATATAGAGATATTCTAATACCATCCAAACATATTGTTGCTAGTGTTTGATGTTTTTGAGACAGGATCTCATTATATAGCTCTGGTTGACCAAGAACTAATGAGGTTGCCCTCAAACTCATAAAAATCTGCCTGCTTGTCTTCCAAGTACTTGGATTAAAGGTATAAGTCATCACACTCAGCCCATTTTGTGTTATAACTCAAGAATACAAGTGGATAATATACATGGTGAGTTTTTGGCAACTGATATTCCTCCAAGTGAGTCACTTAAAAAATAAACCTAAAACCTCAAAGGAAAAAAAAAGCTTCAAGTCACAACTCCAGAACACTAATTATAACCTTTTCTCTTAAAACATTTTCAATTATCAGCTCCCAAGAAGAGCATAATAGAAGAGGAGGTACCAAGCTCATTTCCTTATGCAACAAAGTCTTTCCACACTAGTAGTAAAGAAGTTTCTTTACTGGCAGTGATTTACTTACCCACCTAATGCTCACTTAACGTGTTTCAGAAAAACCACTATAAGAATTTTCAAATAGAAACAATTAGCATCCACAGTAATTAGTATCCTCTTTTCCAAAAGCAAGAGGATCTACTTGGCAGAAACTACTAATTCTTCTCGTAGCCATCTTCAGCCCCTATAGCTGCCACAACAGCCAGTTAAAGAATGAAACCATCTTCAAGCTTATTTACTTACAGCTACCTCCCGTCTTAAAAACCTCTCTTGTTTTAAAGGCAGATGGAGCCAATAATAAATATATTCATCATTGCACCCTTTCAAGCCCTTTAAGCACATATAAAGGATGCATTCAAGTCCCTTTTCAATCTATCTGAATTCTACTTATGTTTTAAGGCCCAGATAGATATATTTTACCCTCATCACAAAATCTTTTCAAGATCGTTGTGCCATATGGATATCTGGTCTGTGGACTCTAACAAGCTTTTGGTACTACTCGTTTCTCCCTTTAAAAATACATTATCTATAAATTCTGACATGTGAGGATGACAAAAGGACCTGATTGTGTTGATCAAGTAGGAGGGGCTTCGGTCCTTCTTAGAAGGAGTAACAGAATACTCAAGGGTGCAAATATGGAGACACAGTGCAGGACAGAAACTGAAGAAGGGGCCATCTACAGACCATTCCACCTGGATATCCATCCTATGTGCAGTCACCAAAGGTAGAGGTTGATGTGGATGTCAAGATGTACATGCTGACAGGAGCCTGATATAGCTGTCTCCTTAGAGGTCTGCAAGAGTCTGACATACTCAGAGGCAGAAGCTCACAGCTAACCATTAAACTGAGCATGGGGTTCCCAATGGAGCAGATAGAGTGAAGGCTGAAGGAGTTGAGAGGATTCGCGACACCATGAGGAAAGCAACAATACCAACCAACCAGAGCCCCCAGGGTCTAAACCATCAGCCTGAGAGCGCTTAGGGAGGGACCCATGGCTCCAGCTATATATGCAAGGGAGCTATATATATAAGTGGGAGAAGAGATCCTTGGTCCCATGAAGGCTGGACGTCGTGGGGGGGGGGATACTCGAGGGTGGGGAGGTGAGATACAGGGGAGGGTGTGTAGGGGTACACCAACGTGGAGGCAGGAGGAGGGGGGAAGGGATAGTGAGTTCCTGGGAGGGAGGGGGGAAATGGGGTAAGGAGAGAACATTTGAAATGTAAATAAAATTTCCAATAAAAAAATTGCAAAAAAATGTTAACATCCCAATATTATTGTGCCAATAAACACAATAACATCATAAAACACAAATAACTTTAAAAATTCCAGTTTAAAATTCAAACATGCTAAAAAGTTCAGTCTCTTTAAAATATCCATGTCTCCTTTAAAGTCCAAAATTAATTGTGGGATCTTGTAAAAATAAAACAGAAATTACATAATGTCTTACTACAAGAGGGAAAAATCAGGGCACAGTCACAACCAAATCAAAGCAAACCAAACTTCACCAGTGTAAAAAGTTCAGTACTTTGCATATGGTACTCACTCAAAATCCTCTGAACTCCAAAGGGCCTGGGCGGCTCCACTTCTCTGGCTTTCTAATTCACAACACACAGTTTTTGTCCTGTTGGCGCAGACCAGTTCCACTTCACAGCTACTGCTATCCTTGATGGTTTTTCCACAGTCATGTCATCTCCAATACTGGGGTCTCCATTGGAACTCAGTGGCACTTTCACCAACAGACTTTCTAGCCTCTCAAACAGTGCTCAAGTTCAGATGCTCTCCATGATCCCTCTTATACCTTCAAAACTAGAACCCCATGGGAGACTCTTTACACATTATCAAGTTTTTCTGCCACCATTATTTGCAGCCTTTGTCCACTCTGCGCCACAGCTTCTATGTGCTGATGCTAAGGAAATACTCCTAGAAGATTTCACCTCAATGATGCAAGTCTGTTCTTAATAGCAGCTGATTTCTAAGC
This sequence comes from Mastomys natalensis, assembly GCA_021653895.1. Lineage (NCBI taxonomy): Eukaryota > Metazoa > Chordata > Mammalia > Rodentia > Muridae > Mastomys > Mastomys natalensis. The sequence goes on from JAJTUV010002410.1 coordinate 133,853, forward strand.
CCCAGTGAGCCAGCATCAATTGTCCTAGCAATGCGAAAGTTTCACTTCAATGATGCTCGACTCTTGTTAATCACAGCTGATTCTTTCAGCTCCAGCTGAGTGACATCACAGATTCTTAGTTCAAATATATCACATGACCCTAATAGAGTCTCTGCCTCCCTCTGAAACTTCACAAGCCAGGCCTCCAATGTCTGCACTGATCTCAACACTTGTATCTTCCACGGCCCCACAAAATAGGCCATTATGATTTGGTCACAGGTTTTTCCAGCCCCAAATTCCAAACTCCTGCTACAATCCTCTCCAAAACAACATGGCTATGTCTATCACAGCAATACCTCATGACCTGGAACATTTTCTGTCTTAGTTTGCTTTCTACTGCTTTGATAAAACTCTGACCAAAAACAATTTGGGAAAAAGGGTTTGTTTCATCAGACAGGTTACCGTCAATCTCTGAGAGAAGTTAGGACAAGAATTCAAGCCAGGAACCTGGAGGCAGGAACTGAAGTAGAAACAATGCTGCTTACTGGCTTGCTTTCTGTGGCTGACTCTTAGGATCATCTGCACAGGAATGGAAACACCCACTTTCAGTGTTCTGGGCCCTCCTATACCAATCATTGATCAAGAAAATGCCCTAAAGACTTGCCTACAGGTAATCTAATGGAAGCATTTTCTCAACTGATGTTCCTCTTCCCAGACAACTCTAGTTTGTATAAGTTGACAAAGAAGGGGACAATTACCAAGAAAAGCTTCTTGGATGCATAGCTCATCTTTTCTTTATAAGTTAGTTATGTAATACTCAAATTTTCAAGGTTTAGTGTATACAGTGTTAAGGTATTCTTTAGTGGCATAAATAAAAACATCTTCATCTTCTCAAGATATACACTTGGTTAAGTAATATAAGAATGGGGAAGATTTGAATATGCAGAAATAGAAGGTAGGTAGTCCATAAGTTGGAGAGAATAGAATGGGTGTGGAGTCAATAAGCAGAAAATGGGAAAGAAATGATCAAAAAGATCAAATTTTCCAAAAGAAGAAGTAGCATTTAGAAATGTTCTTGAATTTAGTTGAAATGTTTTGATTTCAACTAAAGCATATAATTCCTTAGATTTTTGAAGTATAGAAAACACAATACCAAGAAATATTTACGATAAAAGTAAAAATTCTGTTAAACAAATTTGTACTGTTCAACCAAAATTATGTAAAAGAAAAAATAATTTTGAAAGACACTTTAACACAAAATAGACTAATGTTAAGTAATGTTTACCAGTTGAAATACATTAAGGAACTAACAAGTTATGGTAATATGGATAAGTAGATAATAGGCTCCTGGACCAAGAAATTTATTGGTTTAGGACACAAAGATGTGTGTGTGTGTGTGTGTGTGTGTGTGTGTGTGTGTGTGTGCGTGTGCATGTGAATAAAGGTAGAAATAACATTTAGAGGACTAGGTTATTCCGCATAGGAAAAGGGTCTACTGTACTATCCACTAAAAAATAACCATTTCAAATATATTTTAGGTGGGAATGCATTTCAATGATAGAGCACTTGCCTAGTATATATGAGGTTCTAGTTTTAATTACATACACACACAAAATGATAATATTTGTTGTAGATTATTCAAAAAAAGAATCGAAAGGCAAAAAAGTGAAGGCAAAAGTCTTTTTATGTTAAGGTGTAGACTTTATCATTGTGACAAATTTTTAAAGGAAAACTATTTCATAATCATAACGCTAATTGATTTTCACAGAAAAGCTCATAGTTGAGGTCTCTCTGGAAAATTCTTACAACTTTGGCTTGGAAAAAAAAAAAAGATGTTTCTGGTGAGTCTTTATATAAAATTTAATTAACAGGGTCTTTCCTGCAAGGAAAGCTCTTTGTGGTCCCCAGCTATCCTGTGATGCTTCTCACTTAGATGTACTTTGACAGATTAAACCCAAACAATTCATATCTGCCACATGTTAGGTACCAAAGGGATACTACTCAGAAGAAAAAGGAGACAGGCTTGAGACATTCATTAAAGGAGACAATCAAAAGAATGCCAGTATTGGGAAGGAGTCTGAGAATATAACTAAAATTCAGAGGGCTACATAGTTTTCCCTTTTAACTAACCTGATAATTCGTTTTTGACAAATTTGAAATGAAGGAGAAATGGAATCCATTTCCTAGCCACCATTTAAGTTGATTTGTTCTTTTAGTGCTGGGGGTCTAATCAAGGATCTATTATATATATCAAGAAAGTGATCTACACAGAGGACCTGGTGCAGACCTGTGCAGGCCCTGTGGATGCTGCCTCAGTCTCTGTGAGTTCATATGAGCTTTGATCATGTTGATTTAGAAGGCCTTGTTTTCTTGGCGTCCTCCATCCCCCCTGTCTCTTACATTCTTTCTACCTCCTTGTGGCGGTTTGAATAAGTATTGACCCCATAGATTCATGTGTTTGAATGATTGGCCATAGGGAGTGGCACTATTATAAACTATGGCCTTATTGGAGGAGGTGTGGCCTTGTTAGAGGCAGTATGCCACTGTGGAGGCCAGGCTTTAAGGTCATATATGCTCAAGTCTGGACAATGTCACATAGTCCCTTTCTGCTGACTGTGGATCAAGATGTAGAACTCTCAGATCCTTCTCCAGAACCATGTCTGCCTGGAAGCTGCTACACTTCCACTCAATAATGGACTATACCTCTGAAAACGTAAGCCAGCCCCAATTAAATGTTCTCCTTTTTAAGCATTCCCTTGGTCAAGGTGTCTGTCTTTTCACAGTAATGGAAATCTTAACTAAAACACTCCTCTTTTGTGGGCTTCCCTGAGCCCTGAGGGGAGTAATTTGATAGAGACATTCTGTTTTGGGCTGAGTGTTCTAATGTCTCTTATTTTCTGCATTATGTCTGACTGTGAGTCTCTGTATTTGTTCCCATCTGCTGTAGTAGGAAGCTTCTCTGACGATCGCTGAGCAAGGCACTGACCTATAAGTATAGCAGAATGTCATTAGGGGTCATTTTGTTGCTGCACTTTTGTTTTTTTTTAGAATGGTAGGATTTGGCATTACCGAGTTATAGGTCCTTGGGCTATATAGCCTCTGGTTCTTGGCCACCCATGCAGTGTTTGGTATAGGTTCCATTTCATGGAGTGGGTCTTAAGCCAAATCATGTATTGATTTGTTACTTCCACAAGCTTTGTGCTATCATTGCTCTAGCATATATTGCAGGTAGAACACCACTGTAAATCAAAGGGTTTATAGTTGGCTTGATATTTATATTTCTCTTTTTGTAGAAGGATATATATTTTTTAAATACTGAAGTATTTAAGATTATATAACTATAATAAGTATATATAGATATAAAACATCATCATTATATATAAAACTTAATTACATATAACCTATATCTCCATATTATATATAAGGATATATAATTTATTTGCAAATAGCTTGGGAAAAATAAGAAAAAAATTATAAATCAAATGAGGCAAAATATTAATAATAGGTAAATATGAGTGAAGTTGTTTAAAAATATTCAGTATAGTTGCTTATTTTCTATTAATTTGAAATTATTTCCAAATAAAAAGTTTTAAATGGGGGCTGGAGAGATGACTCAGTGATTAAGAACACTTGCTACCCAGCTTAACAGCACACCTGAAAGCTCTAGAACAAAAGAAGCAAATACACCCAAGAAGAGTAGACTGCAGGAAATAATCAAACTCAGGGCTCAAATCAACCAAGTAGAAACAAAAAGAAATAAACAAAGAATCAACAAAACCAGGAGCTGGTTCTTTGAGAAAATCTTCCTTCCTTCCTTCCTTCCTTCCTTCCTTCCTTCCTTCCTTCCTTCCCTCCTTCTTTTCTTCCTTCTTTTCTTCCCTTCCTTCTCTCTCTCTCTCTCTCTCTCTCTCTCTCTCTCTCTCTCTCTTTCTCTCTCTCTGTCTTGTTCTTTGTTCTTTGTTTTTTGTTTTTGTTTTTTTTATCAAATATAGTCTAACAGGAGTCAAACTGAAAAAGGAAACTTCAGTTGAGAAAATGTCTCCATCAGACTGCCTAGTAGGCAAAAGATCATTGAGTATTTTCTTGACTGATGATTTACTATTGAAAGTGCTATCCCTGAACAGCTGGAATAAGAAATCAGTCTGCACTAGATAGAAATTCTATTCCTTCTTGACTTCTCTTCAGTGCCTGCCTCCAAGTTCATGTTTGATTTCCTGTCCTGACTACCATTCGTAATGTACTGCAAGATATAAGATGAAATAAACTGTTTTCTCTCCAAAAAATAAAATTAAAAAAAAAAAAGATAGACCTAGAGATAGGGCACTCAAAACAGTAAACCTTCCTCTCATCCCATGTCAAAGAAATGGTCCTTTAATTATCAGTGTCTTTTGCACTTCCCATAAGTAAGAACTCATAGCACAGCATTTATCTTAGCAGCCGCATTTGCACAGATTTTCAGTGACTGAGAATGCTCTACTGCCTTTTCTTTGAGAAAGGGTTGAGATACATTCCTGTTGTGCCCCTCCTTATCCCAAAACTCCTACCTGTGTTCGTGTGGATCTCAACTCTAGCACCACACTGTTGAGATGAACACACTGAAACCGCCGCCCCGCCCCGCCCCCAGGTAACTGTTAAAGTCATGATGCAGACTTCAGGTTGTTCTGTATAAAATGAAAAATAATAAATGATTTATTAACAAAAAATAAAACTTTAAAAAAGAAGAACATTTGCTGCCACTATAGAAGACCCAGGTTCAATTCCCAGCATTTGTACTGGGAAGCTCATACATGACTGTAACTCGAGCTCCAGGAGATTTGATGCCCTGTTCTGGCCCTCGGCAGCACTGAATGCATGTGGTACATACATAGACAATCAGGCACATAAATGTGGACATAAATAAAAATACATTTAAAATTTTTAAGGAAAATTGTTCCAACAGTTCCAACACTCCACCATACTAATATCAAGAAATCAAATTAAATATCTAGGAGTTCAGAATGACATCAGAAGGACAGAACAATGATCTCAAAAAATTTTGCCCTTTAATATTTAAGAACACGATAGACATTGTCAAAATTAATGTTTCTGAACTCTGGAAATTAACCAAAGACAGAGCAACTCACAGAGAATTTATGCAAAACAATGACTGTACCAGCAAGAAGAGTAAGCTTAGGGGGTGTTTTACTTTTCCTTATTCTCATTCCACACCTCCTCCTCATTATAATCTCTGCTATAGCTTTGAAAATCAAAAGTCCACAATGACACTGAAAATCAGCAGTAGAACACAATGAAGCCAGCAGTCATTGGAGAGGAAAAATGGGTGTGGAGATCTTACAATGACCTATTTTAGAGAACTGCCATTATTTGACTTGTCTGGTGATTTCCTGGAATATCCTATTCACAAAACTTGTCTTTATTTGACATGACTGGGAGCTATCCCAGTGTGAATGGCCTCTCCTTGGGCCATTTGTTGAGAATGGCAATTGTTTAACATCATGGCTGTATTATGGAATGAGTTAACAGAAGGTAAAAATAACAAGCTAAGAAAGGGGCGTAAAAGAAAAAGTTGCAGAATGAAATGTTTCTAAGGGGAATTTGAGAAACTCTCACACATTCCTGGATATCTCTGTAGGCACATATATGTGTAAGTCTGTTCTTATGTTCAGGGTTGTGTGCATTCTTAGGCAACACTTGAAAAGGGTCCAAGTTCTCATTTCATTTATTTGAGATAGTCTCACAAATCCCAGGCTAGCTTTGAATTTGTAGCTAATGATGATCTTGAATTTCTAAACCTTTGGACTCTACTTTCTGGGTGCTGAAATTACAGGTCATTGTGTCACCATGGCCAGTTTAGACAGTGTTGGGCATTGAATCCAGTGATTTATTCATACTAGGCAAGTACCCCATCAATTGAGCTTTATCTCTAGCCACTACAAATCTTTTATCCCGAGGCTCAGCACAAGCACAACGTGATAACACACAAAGTTTAGGGTTAAAAGCATACCCATAAAAGTTTATAAAGCTCCCCTGTAAAGACTTGAAGAATTATTGATTGTGGACATTTAAGGGAATCTCTATCCATTCATTGCTCACTACTAAGGTAACCAAGCAGACTTCGTTGGCCACATGTGACACAAAAATAGACTTTAATTAATTATTGAAAGGGACTAGACAATAACAATCAATAACCCATGGAGGGAGGAAAGTGAAGTGATTTCTAGATAGAATCCTGTATTACTGTTTAAAATGTTCATATTATTTAAGCTCTCCAGTTTTCAAACAAATAAAACAAACAGATACTTGAAGAAATCCAAAGGAAGTATGGCCCATAAACAGAATAAAAGCATCCAACAGAAACTACTCTTATAGAAGCTCAAATGGTGAATTTACTGGGAAAACACTACAAACTAATTTTAATTATATTGCAAAACTAAAGGAAATTATATCTGAAGAGCTAGAGGGAAGTGTAGGAACAATGTCTCAACAAACAGAGACTATAAATAAAGATATAAAAATGATCTGAATAGATCTGGGGTCAAAGGGCATAAAATGAAAGATTTGGTAAAAGGCAAAATTGAACAATTGAACAAACAGAATGAGTCAATGACTTTTCAGATAAGCCAGCTGAGTTTAGCCAGTCTGAGGAACATAAAAACATGAAGAAAAATAAACAATACCTCAGGACCTGCTGAAATTAACAAATATACTAACATATGCATAATGGGATTCCTGGATAAAAAGAAGAAAAATAAATAATTGAAGAAATAATGACCAATGTGCTTTCAAACTTAATAGAAACAGTAATGTACATATGCAAGCTCAACAAACTCCAAGTATAGACTCAGAGACATCCACACCAAGATACATGATATGTCTGACAAAATTCATCTGGAATTACTTTATTTGGATGATGGTATGAGACTAGGAGGGAAGAGGCTAGTGACAGAAAAGTGAAGAACAACAGAAAAGTAGGAAAAGGTAAGATAATTAGTTATTTATCACTTAAAAATCAAGATTACGATATTCAACATATGGAAACACCTGAAAATTAATTTCAGGAAAATTATACAAAGCATATACAATAAAAAGGCACTATCATTTCAAGAATAAACAGAATAGTGATAAAATATTAGGTAACTACTGAATATTGATCATAACATTTGTAGATGGCACAATTGAACTACCTGTGTTAATTTAGAATTACTTTCCTTTATAGATTATCTGCTATGATTATTTAATATTTTTATTTGCATGTACATGTGGATATGTTCATATGCTTGCATGTATGTAAGGGGTGTTTTTAGTTATTTACTATTGCTGTAAAGAGTCACTGTAACCAAAGCCACTAATAAAAGAAAGCATTTAATTGAAGATTTGATTAGAGTTTCAGAGGTTGAATCCATGACCATTATGGCAGGGAGCAAGGTTGGAAGCATGCAGGCATGGTGCTGGGGCAGTAGCTTAGAGGTTACATCTTATCTGAAATTTGGAGATAGACAGAAAGACTGGAATGACATGAGCTTTTGAAACCTCAAAGCCTACCTTCAGTGACCCACCTCCTCCAGTAAGACCACACTTCCTAATTCACACCAAACAGTTCCACCAATTAGGGTCAAACATTCAAAAATATGAGCTCATGGGAGCTATTCTCATTCAAATTACTACATTCCACTCACCAGCCACCATAGGCTTATAGCCATCAACATAATTCAAAATGAACTTAATCCAATTTCAAAGACGTACCCATATAGTCTTTCAGTCTCATAACAATCCAAAATCTCTTCTGATACTCAAGACAATCTCTTAACTGTAACCCCCTGTAGAATCCAAAAGCAAATTACATAGTTTCAACATACAATGGCATAGAATATGCACTGCTAGGCTAAAAAGGAGGAACAGAGACTTAGTGAAAAAGTCCTATATCTCTATGTCCAAAGTCAAAGGGCTTTTCAGATCTCCTACTTCTGCCAGCTTTGAATATTGGAATACATTCCTCTCTCTTGAGCTGGATCTGCTCCCTGTTTGCAGCATTCCTCAGCAGATAATCCCACAGCTCTGGCATCTCCAACATCTTGGGGTTTCCAACACAATCCACAATCCAGGCTTTACTTCTACAGCTTCATGCAATTGCCTCTTGAGCCTCCATGCAGGGACTCCCCTGTCACATGCCTAGCCTCAGAAGCTTTACTTAACTGCAGAAGAGATTTCACTACTCCTGTACTTTTGTATGCAGAGATTTTACTGTCCATTTACTCTTCTATGCTTCATGACTCCAAAGTTATGCAGCCATTGCTGCCTGATTGGGATGGAGCCTAGCCCCCTCCTCGAATTACTGTTGCATATGTTTTCCTTTGATGTTTTGTTAGAGGAATAGATAATTCCTAAGGCCTTTCCTACTTGGTGCAGTACTGTGTGGGACTTGCCCTGAGGGCATGACTCCCTTTATTCCATTTCTCTTCAGGCATCCCATCTCTTTCAGCACAAGCCTTGCCTCAAACATTATATTCCCTGGAGTTCTTTTTTTTCCCTCATATTGTGCATTTTGTACTTCTATCCTGCTTTCTCTTTTTAAATGTAGATCTACATAAAGGTGATCACTAATAATCATGGAACAGTCAATAGTGGGCTGCCTTGAAATCACCTCTGCCAATGAAATTAGTCAAAAACTTTTCAAAATGTTTAGCCACCAACAGATTTTTCTGACAAGGACAGAATTAGCCACATTATTTGCCAAAATAATTTGCAATCACAAGAATTGTCTCTGGCTCAGTTGCAAATTCTGAAACCACTTGAGCCAGGCTTCCATAGTCCACATTGTTTTAAAGTATCACTGTCTTCCAATATCCTACAAGGATGGGTCATTAAGCCCTACTTTTAGCATTCAATCACTTTTCTAGCCTTAAGTCTCAAAGTTTTCTACATTTAAAAAAAATGCATGGTCAGGTCTGTCACAGAAATACAACACTCCCTGGTACTGATATCTGTATTTGTTACTTTTCTAACACTGTGAAGAGGCACGATGACCAAAGAATTTAACTGGAGACTTGCTTACAATTTCAGGGTATGAATTCATGGCCACTCTGGTAGGAAGCATGGCAGCAGGCAGGCAAGCATGGTGCTGAAGCAGTAGCTGAGAGCTTCCATCCTATCCACAAATTGGAAGGAGAGAGAGAGAGAGAGAGAGAGAGGGAGAGAGAGAGAGAGAGAGAGAGAGAGAGAGAGAGGGAGAGAGGGAGGGAGCTGGATGGCATGGACTTTTCAAATATCAAAGTCCACTCTCAGTGACATACCTCCTCCAATAAGGCCACACTTCCTCTAGAAAAGCCACACCTCCTAATCCTTACCAAACAGTTTCACCAACTGGGGACTAAGCATTTAAAATATATGAGCCTATAGGTGTCACTCTCATTCAAACCATCACATAGGGCAGGTGTGCATGTGGAGGCCACATCAGAACCACAGTAAACTATAAATGAATTCTATTTATTATCTATAATGTCAAAATTGAAAATTTTATTCACCACTTAGTCAAGAGAAATTAGAAGTGGAAAGAAATTATTATACAAATGAAAGACACTGAGTTGAAGTCTAAATTCAAAAGATCAAACATACCTGGATGCTCACCAAATGTCTGCACCTCTTCCTCTCATGTACATGGCTTTCTCCTTAGATTCTTCCACATTGAAAGCTGTAGTGGCTGAATTTGTTAAAATATCTTCTTACATATAAGATAATTGAGAAAAAACCCAGACAACAATCACTGAAACTATCTCCTCAGCACTTCTCTTAGCTCAACTTATTTAAGTGAAAGAACTCAAGCCATCTGCATTCAGAGAGCTTAAAAGCAATCCCACTAGATTTATATCTCAAAGCTGACAACAACCCCTTCTGCCCACTCCAAAGTAGTAGTTAAGGCCTATGAAGTCTGGGAATTACTGGAAAATCAAGAACAAGATAAGAAAGCACTGTGATAGTTTTTGTCACCTGGACACAAACCAGGGACCTCGACTGAGAATTGACTTCATTACATTGACCTGTGGGTGTTTCTATGAGGCATTTTCTTGACTAATGATTGATGTATAAGTGGTGCCTAGCCTATGGTGGGCTGTGCCACCTCTGGCAGGTTGTTCTGGGTTGTTTAAGCCTAGCAAGCCACAGAAAGCAAAGCAGTAAGCAATAGTCTATCATGGTCTCTGCTTCAGTTCCTGCCTCTAGGTTCCTGCTTGAGTTCTAGCCCTGACTTCCCTCAATGATGAACTCGGAAGGGGAGTGTAAGAGGAAATAGCCTTCCTCCAAGTTGCTTTTGGTTAATATTTTATCACAGTGATGAAAAAACATACTAGAGAAAACATCTACATGAGTGTTAGCAGGTGATTCTGTGTCTTCCTGTATATGTGATATACCTGAAATCTCACATGAATCTAATACTCCAAGTAAATAGCAAGTCTACTTTCATTCACAATTATTTCTTTGGAGCACAGTACTATTCTTCAAATTATCTGAGGGCTATTCTTAGATGAATAAACTTTTTAAAAATGGATATTTAAGAAAAATATCCACACATGTACACACATAGTGCAAGGTACTGGGGAGAAAGTAAGAGAACAAACTAATTTTGTAAAGAGAGGCCCAGGCCAGAATTCTCAGTCTTGGGTTGGATTAGTTTTTGTTGTATGTGTAAGGTAGTGATGGATTGTATGTTTAGAAGCATCTTTAATCTCTGCCCATTAGACGTCAGTAGCAACCAAGTTCTTAGTAAAAAATGTTTCTAAACATTGCCAGATGTCTAAAATAGCAAACTTTCCCAAATTGAGAATGCATGTCTTGTGCCAAAATGATTTCTGTAGCCTGTCTCCAATAAGCATGTTAGAAAAACATATGCAGGACTAACTAGTTGATACCCTTATCAGTCCTTCCAGGGAGGGGGTCATGGGTTTTCCTGATTAAGTAGACCTTTGCAGCAAGAGCAAAGAATCCTAGCAATCTAGTAATGATTCCTCTTTGTAATGGCTGTATCAAGGATTGTCTTAGCATCCTTCTTTTCATCATAACTTCCCATGGCGCACTGAAGCACCAAGTGACCCAGCTGAGGAACTGATAGTGAGTTAAATGTAGTAAAACTTATTTATTGATAAACATTATTGTCCCTACCTTTAGTCAGCTGTATGGCCTTGAGCTGGAATGGAATAATCACTCACTGATTACCTACTATGAGTGGTCTCGTGGATCCCATGAGATGATGGGTGTAAAAGTGCTTAAAAACTAGAAATCTCAGCAAGACTATATAGAGCTTATTATACTCACTGTTTAAGCCTGCCATGCAGAGAAAGAACTGCTCTGTGAGGATCAGAATGGCATATGTGAATTTGCACAGCTAAAGCAGAAAGGTAGCAAAGAAAGGAATGGGATATGAAAGCAACTTGATGGGCTTTGAAAATGAAAACCAGTAACATGGAAGGAAGCCAAGTACTGATATCAGGATTAAAAAAGTTTCCTTTTGTTTAAGCACAGAAGTGGCAAAGGGCAAATAGCACAGGAATCATAATTACAAATAAAACGTTATATGTCCTAAAATTCCAATGTCCAATTCCTATTTAATGATAGTCCCAATCTACATACCTTGAAACAAATATTCTCAAATATTACTAAAGATGTTTTCAGCAAATTGAGTTGAGTAACATTGTACCAGAATCACAATATACATACCGAAAGACTATTTCAAGATGTGTAATAAAGACATTATTCCTAAATTTATCTAAACACAGAGCTTTGTTTATTTTAAAATTAAGGCATGGTGGACGCACATTTCCAATCCCACTGAGGCAGGAAGAATGCAAGTTAAAAGTTGTCCTAGGTCACTGGCCAGTTTTAGATCACAAGGCTGAGTTGCAAATAGAAGATCCTGTTTATCAGAAAAGGGGAAATAAACCTCAGATTAAGAGATGTAACACCCTACCTGTAATTATTTGTTTGTTCTAGCCTAGGATTTAGATTTCTGCCTGAGGTTACTTCTTTGTTCTAGTCTAATGTCAGATTCCTGCCTGGAGCCCATTTCCTAGTCCTTGGCCAATGTCAGATTCCTGTCAGGCAGCCCCAAAAGCTCTCCACATCTCCCCCTTTTTATTGCGTAAACCAGACTGAACCTGTCTTAGATTGTTCTGACAAGAATGCCTTCCTTACTCGTCATGGAATATGCATTATCAAAAGCAATGCACTTCTGTGTTAGGTTGGTAAGGCTATGTGCAGAATCTTACCCATCCTTGGCTTCCCAGCCTGTTACATTAATAGCTCTGTCTGGGGGTCCATTTTCAGTTTCAAGTCACATACTTTGGCTGCCAACCTGTTGATGTAGTTAGAGACAAGCTTTAACACGATATGCAGGAATAAAAATATTCTCAGGACAAAAAGGGCTAGCATGATCAAGCTATATATGCCATTCCTGAGGTTTGACCAAAATGGAAATACTGACCTCAAGCCATGGATAATTTTATCAGCATTATCTACAGCATCAAAGTTCAACAGAGCTAGAACAAAGAAGTAATTACAGGCAGGAATCTAAATCTCAAGCTAGAACAAAGAAGTAGGCTTCAGGCATAAAATGACTTTTGGCTAGGACAGGGAAGTAGACTCAGATATTTTGGTCATCCTGATAAGCCCTTAGAAATAGTAATCACAGGACTCTGTTTATTGTCCTGCATGTTCTTTGACTATCTGGGTTTATTGTCTTGCTTGTTCCTTGACTATTTGCATCTATTGTATTGCTAGTTCCTCAACCTAGAACTGATCTTAATACTTGCATGTAATTTAAACAGTATAAAAGCAAAAAAGGAGGAGGAGGAGGGATGGGATAGGGGATTAATGGGTGGGGGATGGGGAAAGGGATAACATCTGAAATGTAAATAAATAAAATATCAAATAAAAAAATTTTAAATAAAAGAAAAAGAGAGAGATCTGTAACACCAAGAGAATTTTAGGATCACAAAGAATAATGAAGAATGTGGGTCTTTAAAATGTCTGCTAGGTATGTATGTGGTTGAATGGTAAATTCATCTTCCAAGGGTACAATTTCATTTTCCCCCTGAAATGGTTCATCTAGTTCTGAGATTTAAAAAGATATCAACAAGAAAGAGCCAATAAAGACCATGAAAGTGATAAAATTTTATTAAAGTAATGAATGAAATGACTGACACTGTATAGAGCATCTGTGCATTGAAATATACAATGTGCACATCTCAGAAATAAGAAACAAGAAGCAGTAAGTGTTGTCTGGTGATGACCATAACTAAGTACACAGTGCTTTTCAGCCTGCTTTAATTGTCTTCCTTCTAGGTCAGCAGTTCTCAATTTGTGAGTTGCAACACCTTTGGGGGTCACATATCAGATATCCTGCATATTTGATTCGTAACAGTAGCAAAAATGTAAATTACAATTTTCAAGTAGCAATAAAATAATTTTTTGGTCATCCTGATAAGCCCTTAGAAATAGTGATCACAGGAGTGTAGGGGTTACCACAACATGAGGAACTGAATTAAAGGATTGTACCATTTATAAAGTTGAGAAACACTCTTCTAGGTCCTTCCTACCCTATAACCACTTCCCCTTATCCTAAGCACATACCTAGTTCCTCTTGGAAGCTCACCATCATCATATATATCTTATTCTTCTCCCAACTTGGGTGCATATCCAGTGACCTCAATCATGTTCTAGTATTTATGTCTCTCTTCATCAACTGGAGAGGTATATATCACATGTGTAAAGTTATACCCGAATGTGCACAGGAGGGTTTTCATGGAATGTATTAAAGCCCAAATGACCATCTACCATTATTAAGTTTGTACAATTCAATTTTTATAACCAAGGACATACTAGAAAAAAACAAAAACAAAAAACAAAAACAAGGGCCAGAAAAGACCAAGAAAATGCCAAAGCTCTGGTTTAGATCAGTTGACAACTGAAAATTGACTTGAAAATTATTAGGGGATTTTGGTACAGGCACTCTAAAGACTAAAAGTTAAAATTTAAAGAGGAAAAAATCCTTTCCAAAAGTTCCCAACAGACCCTATGTCCACGAGGGTAAACCCACTGTACACAGTCACACTTGAGCATTTCTAACATCAGAAACTAAATCTCCAGCTCTCTCAAGCCATATAGCATAGGGTTAGTGGTTGAACACTGAATGAGCACATTGGAAACCACAAGACACATTAAAAGTGAACACACTGATCACTTAGAGCTTGGACTCTGCTTACCCAACCAGAGAGTAGCACAGAAGAGATGGAAATGAGCAGAACACTGGCACGATGCCACATGGTGACTATATTCATCAGTAGATCTGCTGCTGCTGCTGCTACCAAGCAAATGTGAGGAGGAAAAAAAATCCCTTTCTCAAAACAGACCTACAGTGGGTGTATAGCTTCCATCGCATGGTCTCATTTCACTTCAGTGCTGTTACAAAGGGAAGGATGGAGGAAAGGAGAGAGAGGAGGAGGTGAGAGAAAAAACACAGCCATCTTTTTCTAATTAAATTTCAGAATCTTCTCAGTATGCAGTTTTAATTCATTGAAAGTTTTTTCTTTCCAGTCCCCCTTCCTTAAAACTCTTGCTCTACTCACTTCTATGAGAACACACACACACACACACACACACACACACACGCACACACACACACACACACACACACACAGAGCATTATCCTCGACAGGAATCAAATCAGGTAGAGCAGTTCTGCCTCAGTACTTGCCTTTGTCACCATGCATGTAAACAATATTCAGGAGGTTTTTAGCCTTGAGAATAGTTCAACAACAATGGTTGCTATTCAACTTTTTTTTTTTTTTTGGAAAAGCTCAAAGGAAACTAAAAGACTTAATAGGTACAAATACTGTGCTCCTGCTACAATCAATAAATAATGCCAAAGTGGAAGAATAGCAATACATGGCAACTCACTGAATGATGCTGCTTCTGGTAATCCTCCAGTGAAAGCTTTTGTGAAGTTTTATGCTGCTAATCACATTAAATTGACCTCTGAGGGCCAGGACGAAATGTTCTCTTATTATCCTTGTATTTGTTTGTTTTGCTATTTAATGGCTTTCATTTTTAAATTTAACTTAAATTAGGAAATGGTGAAGAAAATAATTCTAAGCAACTCAAGGTTTGCCTTGCTGAATCCATCCAGGAAAGAATATGAGGTTTGGCCAGAGATGCTTAGGCCTCTAGCCAAGAAGAAATTGCTGCTGTGGCGCATGAGACTGGGAGGCTAGGCCTTCAGTTTTAAATTAATCAAGTAGTGTTCTCTAGACATTTGATTCAATCTATTCTACTTTCAGAAAATGGCCACTATCGTCCTCATTTCTTCACAGCTTAACCAGTGTGATGTAATAAAGAACACAGTATAGAAAAGTGTGTTTGTGAGAGTTGTTCCCAATCTAGTCTACTACAAAATATTTCCACTGGGTCAGCAACACTTTAATTTTCAAGGAGACATCTCGAAGGAAGTTTCAAAAGTATAATTTCTTTTCCTCTCAGAAATTCTACAAAGCAAAATTAGTTGACTTGGCCACAAGCCATAAATACTAATTAGGTCTGTAAGATTGTTTAATGTTTAAGCCTAAATATCAGCGGGCAGTCCTACAAACTAAAAGAGGGTTTCTCAATTCAAAGTCTGAATACAGAAGGACAAAAGCTAAACACCAGCCATAAAGGAATCAATTTCTCTTTAACCTGGGCACCAGAAGAAAACCTGATTAGGAAAGAAAAAAAAATATTACAGGGCTTCCAGGACTTGGCAGGGCTCAAAGGAATTACCTGAAGATCTTACATAGGGCTCAGAAGATAGCCACGTTTTTCCTTCTGAGTATACTGGCTACTTTGCACGGTTTTTTCCACATTTTCCTGTCAGCTTGGAAAGCAGAGACACTTTGTCCTCATGTCAGGGTTTTCTATTGAGTCATAGATACATAGATACATACTGTATAGTCAGGGTTGAAGTGTTGCCTCCCATTCAACCTCTTCACCAATTTTGAGATCCACAGAACAATGATCAACTTTGCATTCATTTTCCAATATCAGCCACCTCATTCGAATGACACTATTTTAATGACAATAAATGTTGCATAGGCACCATGAAGAGAGAAGCATCTCCCTGCATTAATACTCCATCTGCCTGCCATCTCTCTAAAATCCTGAGGCATGTTTCAAAGCAAGAATAGGAGAATTTACACCTAATTAAAACCACGGGGGCAATGGAATATCAAAGACTGAATTTAGTTCCTTAGAATTAGAGCATTTTGCTTCCCCCTACACGCCTAAGAACAATGACCATATGCTTTGTTAGATGTGGCACTGAACAGTTGGGGAGTGAAGATAGAAGATTCTGAATAATCCAAAAAGCAGAAAATTTCTAGTAGTAGAAAAAGTGAAAGTGTTTTATTTCACCATTAGAGAAGATAAAGTAGACATAGTTCTTAGGCCTCTTGGTGCAAAGCAAAGAGAAGACTAAAATGCAAGCATTTTGGTTTTTACCCTCATGTGTCTGTAGACATAAAAGATATATCTGATTAAAGATGTAAGACTTGTATGTACTACCACATGTCTAGGTGTAAAGTCACAACTAGGCAAGCCAAGTCAATAAAATTATTAAAATTAAAACTACTATACTTAAATTTCATCCATTCAACACATATGAGGCCGAATGATGAGATCAGAGAAAGAACAGGAAGATATTTCATCCAAGAGAAATATATGAAAACTGAAATCAGACAAGTTGGAAGAATTTTTAACTATTTAGCATATGTCTACACAAAATTTGATATCATCTACGAGTAGTGTGGAAGCTTCCCCTCAAAGTCTCATCTTGAGCTCATCAGATATTTTGTAAAGATTCTAGTCTCCTCTATGTAAAGCTGCCTAAACACAAGATCATCCAGATCCATTTGAATTTATACTCACAGCTGACCTGGCTGTGTGCCATTAACTTCCTAATTTAGGGGAAAACCACATTAACCATATTTCCAAAACCAAATAATTTGGGGGTACAACATTTATGTCCAAAGGACTTAGTTTTTCTCCAGTAAAAAGGTCCATATTGGCAAACACAAAGTGCTCACAGGTTTTGATAATTAAAAATCTGCCTCATTTTTCCCTTCCTCGCTAGGAGACTCAATTATATCATTACAATTCCCAAGTTCTCTGTCTTAGAGACCCATAACACATTAAAGCTAAGACTTAATATAATCGGGTGCTCCCAATTGTCAACAAGCTTCACTCTCCAAGCGGGGATAATGTCCATATTCACCTGTTTCTTCCCACCGTTTGTCACTGAAGTTGAAAAGTCTAGTTCTTTTACCCTACTCCTAGCATAGACTGGAAATTCAGTCCTTCTTCCCCTTTGCTACTTTCTCCGTCCTATTCTGGCCAGTAGGTGGCACCACAGATAGATGGCTATTTCTTTTCAGCACAAGATGTGCCTCAGGTTCTTTGGGTATGGCAGTCTTTTATCTCGAGGAGCTGTGATTTGAAATATTTTGTACACACCACAATTTATACTTTGTCCAAAGTGATATTAAAATTGATGGAGTGGCCAGGTAGAAAAGGAGAAAAGTTTTCTCTATATTTTTTGTTCTTCCCAGACCACTAGAGCACATATAAAGGAAATATGACAAGACAGTTACAAATTTCTTACCCTGTATGTGAATGAACACAGACAGCCCAGCAATAAAAGTTGACCCCATTTGCCAAATCTCTCAGTGCAGTCTCCGAATCTTCTAAAATAGAACAGCAGGGATGGGGCGCTGGGGTGTGGATGTATGACAGGATATTACAATAAAAATTATTTGGGGATTATACACTGTTTGGGATTAGCGACACCTCAGCACCTTTCCATTAGTATTTGATAAGTGGTTTTTAAAAAGACACAGAGCTAGCTGCTTAATATCTGCAGCAGGGAAGGACAATTAGAAAACATTAATTTTTGTTCTGTTCACACTTCTATTCCCAAAGCTAACCAGACACATTCTAGGTTTTGGCTTCACCAATCAATCATTATCTACCATCATACCAAAAAAAAAAAAATGAAGCTTTATTTTAATGCTTGCATTTCAGACTTACTTTTTCACATATGTTATGTCTCATGTGATATTCAACCCATAAATATTTCCTATTAAAACTGAAGGCCTACACAGTTGAAGTTTAAACAAAATGTAAAGGTTCATAGAATAGGTTAGGAGAACCCAGTTCTGTATAACTCATATGACAACTTTGGATAAACCACTGTCTCTGGGCTTTAGTTTTCCATAGCATGACCTACCCTGTAGGACCGTGTAAGTCAGCCTGGTTTCTGGTTGGGCACAGGCTAGAAACCGCCAGAGACCCAGGTGATCCTAAGGGGCCCCAAGTGGGGCCGCAGATAACCTTGAGGGAAGGCAGGCATTTCACCACGCCCCCAGACTCTAGGCTTATTCACTTCATGAAGAAGTGAGGAAAGTAAAGAGATTTTTAAAGTAGCTTTGAAAACTATTAAACTCTTCACAAAATAAGTACATAGTTTCCTTCAAATTCCTAGGGTGGTTAGCAAAGGATCATTTACTTATTCACTGACATACAGAGCCTGGATACTAGGTACCATCACATAACAGTTTCTAGGAGAAGAAATGTCTTTGATTTCTCTTAAATTTTATGATTATGCCTAGGATGAGAAGAGCAAGTGGTAGTAAGTCAAGTAAATACAAAATGAATTGGTTTTAGAAGTAAGCAACTAAGATGGTAAGAGGTCAATAAATCTATCATAGGAGGAATGCTGATGGAATAGGTGGGAAACGCTTAGTCTGGACAGAACTGGAGGTATAATGATAGATATTTTCAGAAATCTGATGGCCTATCAAGTGCATGATATGTGTCTTTTTTTTAATAATGGAAGAAAACCAAGCTCAAAGGAAAAAAGTTAACTTGTATACCAAAAATAAATAAATAAATAAATAAACAAACAAACATAGCTCAAAGGAACATGGGAGCCAACTAAAAATGTTCCCCAAGACTAAAGCTGGAATAATTTGAGATACAAGGTAAATAAAGTAGTATTGGACCATAACCCAAAGTTGAAATAAATACACATGAGCTACTATTGATAGAAACAATGATTGAACAAATAAGTAGATAAATGAGAATAGACACATTTCTACTGCACAAGAATTTCAACTAATTCATGGAGACATTCTATCCTTGAGGTAGCATAAATCTCTCCCTCTTTGAAGTGTAGACTATCAACATGTATTCTTTTTGAAAAGTACATTATGAAAATAGGGAAGGTGTGGTTTTACTCAGGAGAGCAAGGTACTGTGACCAGCAGGTGATCACAATCAATATCAAGCATTATGTTGATAGCATGTTTCATTAAATGCTACCCCTGTTCTTCATCAAAATATGTGATCCCCAGTCTAATCATGAAAAAGGTGCCAGGAAAAAAAATCCCAAGATAAGTGTATTCTACAGAATACCTGAACAGCAATATTGAAAATTGTAAAGGTCATCAAAAACAAAGGCAGTCTGAGAAATTGTCACATACAGAAAAGTCTAGGGAAATGTGATGATTAAATGTAATGTGGTATACTGAATAGAATCCTAGTATAAAAATGAATAAAGTACAGGAATTGATTAATTGTATAATTATTGGTTTACTGACTGTACAAAATGTATCACATGAGCTCATGCATTTGTGTTTATTTATGTATAATGCCTATGTTTAAGGAAAATATGCAATATTTGTCTTTCTGTCTGACATATTTCACTTAATAAAATGATACCTAGCGCCATCCATTTTCCTGAAAATGACATTGTTCATTCTTCATTAAAAGCTAGATAAACTTCCACATTTTATTTACCCATTTATCTGTTGATGGACATCTAGGCTAGTTTCATACCTTGGCTATTATGAATATTACAGCAATGAAAATGGGTGAGCAAGTATCTCTATGGTATGCTAACTCAAATTTTTAGGACATACATTCAATAATGGTATAGCTGCAATACATGGCAGTTACACATATTTTTAAAGAGTATTTTGTGATGGTTTGAATAAGAAAGTCCTCCACAGGCTCATGTATTTGAACACTTGGCACTCAGTTGGTGGCATTGTTTAGGGAAGTGGAGGAGGTATTGAATTACTGGAGGAAGTATATAGCCTCACACTATTTACAGTGTTTGCTTTCTGTTTCGTGCTTGTGGTTCAAGATGTAAGCCCTTAACTTGCTGTTATAATACCTGCTGCTTGCTGTCATGTTTTCCCATCATGATGGTTATCCCTCTAGAACCATGAGCCCGTATACACTCTTCCTTCTATAAGCTACCTTGGTCAAAAGTAACTAATGCATCTCCATAGAAATTGTCATAGTGGCTACATCTGTTTATATTCCCACCATCAGTATATAAAGGTTCTTTTTTCCCTCACTAGTATCTGTTATTTGTTTTCTTGGTGCCAGCTATTTTGACTGTAGATAGAATCTCAGTGTAGTTTTCATTGATGGATAAAGATAATAAATTTTTCAAATATGTATTATCCCTTGTGTTTCTTTTAAGAAATGTGTGTAGTTCAGTCTTCATGTGGGACTCCTAGCAGTGGGAGCAGAGGCTGTCTCTGACTCTGTTGCCTGCCTCTAGAACCTTTTCCTCCTACTGGGCTGCCTCAATTAGCCTTAATAGGAGAGGATGTGCCTAGTCTTACTGCAACTTGACATGCCAAGGCTGGTTGATATTCATGGGAGGGCTCCCCTTTTCTGAAGAGAAAGGGAGGAGGAGTGGGAGGGAGAAGAACTGGGAGGAGAGGAGGGAGGGGAAAGTGCAGTCATAATGTAAAGTAATCAATTAATTAATTACTTTAAAAGTCTGTTCAATTCATAGCCCACTTATTGGTTGATGTGAGCTTTGACACCTATTTTTGAATCCCTTATAAATTCTAGATCTTAATCCCCTTTCTGACATTGTCTTAGCTATAGCTTCTACTGTTGTGATAAAAACCAAAACTAAAACCAACTTGGAGTGGAAAGGGTTTATTTGGCTTATACTTCCATATCACAGTCAGAATCTGAAGGCAGGAACATAAAGGCAGGAACTGAAGCAGAGGCTATGAAGGAACATTGCTTACTGGTTTGCTTCTCATGGCTTGCTCAGCCTGCTTTCTGAAAACAAAACAAAACAAAACAAAACAAAACAAAACAAAACAAAAACCCACAAACCAACTGCCCTGGGATGGATCACTCACAATTGGGTGGGCATTCTTACATCAGTAATTTTTAAAATGCACTACAGACTTAACTACAGGCTATCTGATGGAAGCATTTTCTCAATTGATTTTAGCTTGTGCCAAGGTGATTACAAAAAAAAAAAAAAAAAAAAAAAAGACAGATGTATAGTAGTAAAGATTTTCTTTCTGTGAACTGTCTCTTCATTCAGCTGTTTATTAAAAGCTGTCTGCTTTTAATGAAGTTTTCACCTATGTCTGTATCTTCAAGTGTTTTACTTATGTTTTCCTCTAGAAGTTTCAGTGTTTCATTTTTTTATTAAGGTCTTTTATGCAGCTTAAATTGGTTATTGTGCAGGATAAGAGATATGTATTTAACCCCATTCTTCAACATGCAAATGTTTTCTCAGCATCGTTTGTTGAAGAAGCTGTCTTTTTTTCTGATGTATATTTTTAACACCTTTGTCTATGTGGTCTTAGAAATAGGTATATTTAAACAAAAGAAACTTTTTAAAGGAAATATTATTCTGTATAAAGGAGTCTGTTTATTCTTATTTAAAATCAGAATGTGGATGAAAATGTGTGAGAGAATAACTAAAAATAAATAATAAATTATGTTGAAAACTAAAAGTATGATGTTCCCAATCCTGGAATTCTCACTGATTCACAGTAGTAAATGAACACTATCCCCTTCCAAACACAAACAATTATTGGACAAATTTGAGGTCAAAATGTAGCTATCAACTAGCATGATGAGAACTGAAAAATTAAAATTGGCAAGGCTTCATAAAAAACTGCTGTGAGTTGACATTTGGCCAAAATAAAGACAGCAAGGGCAAAGCAGCACCAAATTAAATTGATTAAAGTAGAACCATGGGTTAGTTTTGGTAGGCTAAGATGCAGCTTTACAAGACCCAAGACCTGGGATGAGAACTGGCAAGATGGCTGCTTTATTGGTAAAGGTGCTTGTTGCCAAACCTGAGTTCCATACCCTCATATGGTGGAAAGAGAGAACTAACTCCTAAAAGTTGTCCCCTGGTCTCAACATGATCACTGTGGCACATGTTCCCTCACACAGACATAACATAAGATAGATAGATAGACAGACAGGCAAATAGAAATATAAGAATAATGCACTCTCATTTTTATTTAATTATGCTTTTTAATAAATTATGTGTATGTGTGTATGTCTAAGTATGGATTTGTGCACATGGAGGCAAAAAGAGGGCATCAGATCCCTGAAATTGGAGGTACAGGCAGATGTGAGTCACCTGAAATGAGTGCTAGGAACCAAACTCCAATTCTCTACACTTTTAACCACTGAGCTATTCTCTGTAGCCCCACTTATTTCATTTTTAATATCAGCATCATACATTTTTCCTGTGTGATATTCAACTGGCTCAGTGTCTCCATGCTTTGTTGTCTCAATATGTTGAACTGCCTAAAACAAAAATCTATGGCCAGGTGTGAGTAGATGGCTCAGTAAGGACTGGATTTCCCAGAACTCATGTAAAAGTCAAGTGGGTATGATTATACCTGCCTGTGTATAATCCCAGCAGGTGAGAGCATGGAGACTTTTCTGTAATGCCAGTACACAGAAGGTGGAACAAGTAAGGAACAGATAATCCCTGGAGTTAACAGATGACCCAGAATAGCCTAAATAGTGAGCTCTGGATTCAGCAAGACCTCAATATATAAGGTCAAACATGATTGAGGAAGACATCTGATGTAAACTTTGGGTTTCCATATACACACATGTGCTCATGTACCACCACCATATATATGTGAACATCCATGCACACATGCATGTACATAACACACAAACACACATACACACAAAACAAAAATCAACTAAATAAACTACCACTCTCCTTTCTTCCAGCAATTCCTGACAGTTGAACACACTTTGCATGTATTACAATTAAATGATAAAAAACAAAATTGCAAACAACTTTAATTGTGTGTATATGTAAGCATACAAATTGTCTAGACATGTACCTCTCCTCTCTTAGTAAGCGATAAAGACATTTTAAAGATTTTCAATCTGTTTATTCTCCAGCTATGGAGGAATTAAGCATCCCAGCCCACTTAATGAACCAGAATAAATCACTACTATTTATTCCCCAAGGAAAGCTTCCATGGAACCAGCAACTCTAGAAGTAACTTCCTTTGTGCTCCAAGACATGCTTATTTTAGAGGTGAAATGATCTATTTCTATGTCATTGGTCAGACCTCAAGTACTCCAGAGAGCTATTTAATTGTCCTGAATGAATTTTTCAAGAATATAAGGTTTAATGTCAGTTTTTAAGGAACCACATCTGGGGGTTAGAGTGATGGCTCAGTGGATTAACCATGCTTGTTACTCTTCTTTTGAAAATTAAAATAGAATTAAATAATTTCCCCCTTCCCTCTCTTCCCTCCAATCCCTATCTCTACCTCCTTGTGTCCCTTCAAGTTCATGACCTTTTTATACAACTTTCTAGGTCCATTTAGTGTTGTTTGTGTGTATATGATTTCAGGATTGACTACTTGGTATTATTTGGTAACCAACTAGACAGCTCATCTGTGGGGTGACTAAGTCTCCGTCTCTTGGCAGTCCTTACTTATCTATAGTTCTTTGTCTATTGATGGGGACCCATGAGATTGGCCTCTTCCATGATAGCATGCCTATTGGTATTGTCTTTGTTGAGATCTTGTTTAGGCAGCAGTGTTGTTGGTGTATCATGAGTGAACCTTCCCTGCCCTTTACAGGAGACACAATCTCACAGATTCCCTGGTCCTCTAGCTCTTACAATCTTTGTGATCCTTTCATTACCAGTGTTTCCTGAGCCTTAGGTGCAGGAGTTGTGTTGTAGATGTATTTACTGGAAGTGGGCACCCCAGAGATCAGTTGTTAACTACATTTTGATTGAATGTGGTTTTCTATAATGGTCTCTGTCCATTGCAAGAGAGAAGTTTCTTTGATGAAGGGTGAAAGCTGGATTTATCTGTGGGTATATAGATAAGTGTTTAGAATGCAGTTAGGAGTTATTCTGGTTTAGTAAAGTAGTTGTAGTAGGTTCTCCTCTAAGATCCACAACTTTACTAGCCCAGGGAGTTGGCTAAGTTTACAGTATCAGCTGTGATTTCCCTCCTGTTGAGCAAGTCTCAAGTTCAACTACACAGCAGTTAGTTACTGCCAAGATATGAGTGGCACTATTTCACCCTTAGCAATATCTTATCATGGTGCAGCCACTCTGGAAATCAGTATGGAGACCTCTCAAAAAGCTAAAAATAAATCTACCATATGACCCAGCTATATCACTCTTTGGTATATGCCCAAAGGACTCAGCATCTTACTCCACAGATACTTGTTCAGCTACATTCACTGCTGCTCTAGTCATAACAGCTGGGAAATGAAAACAACCTAAATACCCTTCAACTGAATGAATAATGAAAATGTGGTACCTATATACAATTGAATACTATTCAACTGCAAAAAAATTAAAATAAAATAATGAAAATTTCAGGTGAAGAGATGGAACTAGGAAATGTTATACTGACTGGGTAATTTAGACCTAGAAACACAAACATCACATTTTTCTCTCATCTGCAGTTCTTAGTTGCAAAAGCCATGGAAGTAAAAAGGTACCATGGGTTGTGCTGGAGGGGAACAGCAGGATACAAGTGATGTGAAGGGGTATATGAGAAAAGTTGGGGGTTTAATTGGGGTGGGATAGGAGGGCAATATAGAAGGAGAGGGAGGAAAGACAAAATTAACATTAAGGATGTTTGAAAAAGCCAGAAGGACTCAAAACTTTTATTTACCCAAAATTACATATAATATATACAAGTTACATGTATACTAATACAAATATAGTTTAAAAATAAAGTTACATCAGTTGATCTGACGATGATTCTCCCTGCCCTAAGAGCCACAGACCATCTAACAAAAATATCAGTACCAGGCACTAGAAACTTCCTTTTGAATTGTTGGTCAGGGAAGTCCAAGAGCCTACCAAACAACACAGGCTGTTGCTGGAGCCCTTGGTTGCTTCCCAGAGGTAAAGCTCTTATTGCTGAAAACATTATGTACTTTGGACACAGGCCTTGGAGGATCCTAGCTGCATCTTACCTGAAACCCCTGACCATTAACTTTCATAGTACCGGAAGGTGCTATGCAAGCTTCCAAAACAAACAAACAAACAAACAAACAAACAAACAAATTAAAGCATATATATGTTTACTATTGCATGTATATATGTATGAGAAAAAAAGAACACTTGCTGTTTTTGCAGAGGTTCTGGGTTTATTTCTTGGCACCCTCATAGTGTTTCCCAATCATCTATAATTTCAGTTCCAGAGAATCTGACAGCCTCTTCTAATTCCTGAGGATACTAGACACACATGGTGCATATTCATAGATGTAAGCAACCATTTATACACATAGAATAAATAAGCATAATTAAAAACACACAAATAAATTATAATTAAAAATTAAAATAATCATATCTGCCCAAAGAACAGGAATAAATAATAGTGCAGTTAAGTATGATCAGGTAGTTACTGTCTATACCACTGCAATAGCTAAGTAGTAAACAAATACTCTAAAAATATTTGCTGACAAGATTTCAATGCACAAAAACCTTTCTAAAAATATGCTTTCTGAAATTATAATCCTTTAAACTATTTCATTTAAGACACATATTAATTAATAAATATAACCTATATCCATTTAAGAAAAAATTAGCAATTGCAGAAACATGGAAACTGTATAGGGAAAGAAATAAAAATGCTAAAATATAGGAAGTTCTTGATTTCACTTTTCTACATTTCTGTATTCCTCATATTTTATCAAAATAAATCATTTTATAATTAAAATTGTAGTTTTAGGTTTCTTTTTATACTGTTTGTTTGTTTGTCTGTTTGTTTTTGGAAAAGTTTCAAGTATAAAACAGGGAACCAGGGATCTCAAGTATAATACTGGATGTATGTTCTTGTTAACTTCCTTTTCCTTCTTTTTGGTCTGTTTGTTCCTTCATAAATGTGTTAGGAAATTGACAAGGAGGTTTCTCTCAGGACCCTCCTCATTTTGCTCTTCATTATTTTATTGCAAGAACCACTGGGATAAATGAGCTGCCTAGAATCTTTGCAAGTTGAATTGGTCGATTGGTTGAATTTTTCAATTTTTGTGTAACATGATTATGCGTATTTTTTGCAATGAAAAATAATGTACATGCACCACTGACTCTAAGGTACAAAGAAGAAATAGAATATTTTAAAAAATAATCTTCAAATAAATGGTTGAATAGAAAAAAGGAAAAGCAAATGGCACATAATTTAGGATTTTGCTTACATAAAATTAAAAATACTGAACAGTTTTGTATATTATTTATGGTTATAACTACACATACAAAGGTATAAAAACAAAATAGAAAATACACATCAAATTTATCTTTGTGTTTGTCCCTGGAAACCAAGGGAAATAAGATTAGGCTTGGGGACCGAATTTAACTCATCTGCTATGTTTCATTTTCTCTTTCTAATAGAAATTGAAAGCAAACTTACATTCAAAGTATTGAAGTTTGTCAAGCTGAGGATATATCCAGGTTTGTTTGTCATGTTATCGATTCTTGGTGCCTTGCAATACTTTTGATTATTCAAAACAAAATTATACATAAGTGTAAAACAAAAATGTTGGAATTTTTCTACATACTTCAGTAATATTAATGGATTTCTTTTGCAGTGCTAGCATGAAATCTAAGACCTTGAATGCATTCTACTACTGAGCTATACTCCTACCCTTCAAGGATTATTTTGATAAATGACAAACGAACTTAACTTTAAAGCCAGAGAACTTGAAAAGAAGAGAAAAAATAACAAGAGAAAGAAAAATAAAGACAGACGTGGTCAGTGAGATAAGATAGAGGCCCTGGAGCCTTGATACATCAAAGTCACCAAAGAAACTCAACAGATTCTGCTCTGTCTATAAGCCAGAGATTGAACAAACACATCTCTTTCAGGATTAGGGCTCCTGGATGTCCCCGCTTTACTGTTGTATGACTTTTAAATTCCTCTGTTTAACTGAGTTTTCCAGACAGAGATTATCTCCACTTACCTTTTCATGGTATCTGTTACACACCCAGATTTAGTCTGTCATTACTTTTTGAACCAACGTCATACTGGTTTCCAGGAATCATATAGGGAACATAGTTTTCTGAATTTATTTTCTCACAATAACTTAAATTTTGACATTTTTAAAACTTTGTTTTATTATGAAAGTTGAACCTAAAGAGAAGATGTTCATTTCCCGCCTTAATACCCTCTCCCAAGTCATTACCATAGTCGAAAAATAATCTTTATTATCTCAACTTGGAAGAAATATCTATAATCTTGGCTTCTTTGTTGCATATTTATTGGTCATTGAATCCATTTACTTTTATCAATTCAGTGTCTTCTGATTTCCTGTCCTGGCCCCTTTTGTAATTCCTTTTCGCTAATCTCTCAGCTATAAACTCCAAACTCTCTTTGCTTTTTGAGGGTACCTTATAATATAATGGTTGTTTTTAATGTTTCTTCCCTCTCTGACCCCTTTTCACACGAAGGAGTTCAAGCCTCACTTGTCTAATGTACGTGAAGTACTGGATCCAGACTACTCTTTCAAGGCAGCAATGACCTTGCTCCAGCCACATAATAAACCAGGAAAACAGCTGCAGTCAAACAACATACAGATCCTGGGCAACATCAAAGGGAAAGTTAGAGGCTCTATTGATAACTGAGAAGGAGTAGGCTGGGAAGTGAGTCAGGTGAAGCTGAGTATTAAATGCATGAATAAAAACAGGCTTCATGCATTTGAAAGTAAGACTTTCCATTATCTCCTATTTAAAGAGACCATTGCTAGGAAAACCAAGAGAAAAGATCAAGGCCTGGCCTATAATCATCACTATGGCTCAAACTGATGTGTAGTGTGGTTCTCAGAAACTCACTTGAACGTTTCTGAAACTCAATTCTTCAAAATGGAAAATGTTCCCATTATGCAAACTTCAACTTTACAACTCAAAAAGCCAACGAAGAGGAAGCTGCCTCCCTTACACGGTCATCAATATACACATGGTGCACCTACAGACAGCAAAATACCTGTACATGTAAAATAAAAAGAAATTAAAACAATAAAATAAATTGTTCACCAAGCTCAGTAATCTCAGCGCTCATGAGGTCAATGCTGGAGGACTGTGGTGAGTCCAAGGCCAGTCTGAGTTTCACAGTGAGTCCCACACTAACCTAGACTACAGTATGGAATGCTGCCTTAAGAACAAGACAAAACAATCAAATAAGGAAAGGCATCTCTCCCTCATACTAAGAAACAAGAAGATCTCACAGTGAATGAAAATTGATGTTCAAACTAAAATAACTAAGATATTAGAATTACCTGGGAATAGGGGTGGGAGAAGAAACTGCAGCTGGGGTGTAATGAAAACAAAACAAAAAAAACAAACAAAAAATAAGAAAATAAAAATAAAATAAATAGAATTACCAAAGACTTTAAAGCTACTGTGACAAAAAAAAAAAAAAAAAAAAATGGTTCAATTAGCAATTACAAGTACTTTTGGAACAAAGAGAAAAATACTAAGTATAAAAACAGAGCATATATAGAAAAACAGCAGAATTTTTGGAAATAAGATACAATAATAAAAAAAACCTTCTCTATAACAAAATGGAAAGAACTGAGAAATGAATCAGTTAACATGATAGGACAATGGGAATTATTTGATCCAAGTAAAAAAGAACGACTAGACTCAGGAAAATGTTCAGAGCCTCTGGGAATTATAGAACTAAAGCAAAAAGTTTCCTGGCATCAGAGGAAGCCAAGAATGATAGGAGGTGGGTCAGGAATTTAAAATGATGTTTCTTTTCTTTTCTTGTAAGTCTTGAAATTGGCAAAACATGTAACCTTCTTACTCGAAAAATTAACTATATTTCAAAGTAGGCTAATTTAAAAAACTCCATTCCAAGGCACATCATGGATCATGGTCAAATTTCTTTTAATAATAATAAATAATAATAATAATAATACCTTGAAAGTAGTAAAGAGAGAAATGGAACCTTACCTACAAGGGAAAATCGTTACAATGACAACAGATTTCTTCTCAGAATCCATGGAAGCTAGAATGGAATGACATATTTCTCAAGAACATTCATAACAGAACTGTCAACCTTGAACCTCAGCTCCCAGGAAAATACACTTTGCGGAAAATATACTATTGTGGAAGAGTAATAAAGAAATTTTCAAAGGGAAGAAAGTATTTCTTGCTCGTAAACCTGCCTTGAAATAATTGTTAAATGATGTTCTCTAAACAGAAAGAAAAATGCAAAAACA
Source organism: Mastomys natalensis (assembly GCA_021653895.1). Taxonomy (NCBI): domain Eukaryota; kingdom Metazoa; phylum Chordata; class Mammalia; order Rodentia; family Muridae; genus Mastomys; species Mastomys natalensis. Next base: position 163,414 of record JAJTUV010002410.1, read on the forward strand.
TGATCGTGGAACCTCAAGAAAAAAAGAACAGAAAGGGCAAGGTTAACCTTTCTCCATTATGTTTTACAGCTGAAGCAAAAAATTATAATCTCGCATATAGCTATAAATACATAAAGAAGAAATATTTAAAACCATTAGGTTATAAATAGGGAAGGGTAAAGTAAGAAAGGCACAGTTTTTAAAATTTACTAAAGCAGCCAAAATGTCAATCTTCCTAAACTATAATAAGTTATAGACCAGCATCTCTATAAAATGGTTTCTCTCTCTCCTCTCTTTTCCCTGCCCGTCTCTGAACCAGTGTTTCCCTATGTAGCCCAGCCTAGACTTAAATTTACTATGTAACTCAGGTTGTTCCCCAACTCAAGATCCTCCTACCTCAGGCTCTCAAGTGTTGAGATTATAGCCATGCGCCACCATGCCCAACCTGGGATAGTTTGTTCAAAACTAGTTTTTATTTTAAGAAACTAAACATGTACTTACCATACAAACCAGTAATCATACCTGAAATTCATCACAGAAAAATGAAAATTTGTTCTCTAAAAAACTGTACATTAATGTTCATAGCAGCTTTGTGTGTTGATAGACTGAAACGTAGATAAGCCTCTCAGCAGGTGAAAAGCTAAGCTGTGATACAGTCATACTATATAAAACTTTTGAATCACAAGATGGAATGAACTATTTATATACAAAAACAAATTGGATGACTGGACCTGATGATGCACACCTCTTATCCCAGCACTCAGGAGGCAGAGAAAGGCAGATCTCTGAGTTTGAGGCCATTCTACTCTACATAGTGAGTTCTGGCTAACCAGAGTTACATAGTCCGATCCTTTTTAAACAAACAAACACATAAACAGAAAATAACAACAAAAACAAAAATGCTGATGAAGGTGGGGCATTATGCTATGCAATGAAAAGCTCATGTCATTTATGACTCCATTCATGTAAACGTTCTTGGAATAAGGCAACTATAGACAAGGAAAACAAAATAGAGATATGAAAGTTTGCTATGGATTGAATAAAAGTGCAAAAACTACAATGGGTAAAGCACAAGCAAACCTCTTGTGAGGATTAATATTTTTGTTGATCGTGTTGGTAGTTATACAAATATGCATATATGATACAATGAGATGGAATTGTACATAGTCACTATGGCAAAGGCAAATTCATGGTTTTGATATTATACATGGTTATGCAAGATGGAACTACTGGAAGAACTGGGTGAGTAGTACACAGGCCCCTGTGTCTTTTAACGTTCTGTCAATCTATTAATTATTGCAAAAACATCCACATGCTACTCTCAGAACCTGTGAATATCTTAGGTTATATGGCATAAGAGGAAATAAGGTGGTAGATAGTTAAGGTGGCAAATTAACTACCTCCGAGTTGAGGAGACTGTCCATTCAGGCAAGTGCAATTATAGGAGTATTTATAAATGGAAAGGAGAGGAAGAAGAGTAAAAATCAGAGATGCAGATAGAAACAAGATTGACGTGATGAAATGTGGGGAATCAATCCTCCACTGGAAGGTTTGAATAGGGAAGTCTTTACAAAATGTGAAATATAGGTAGCATCCAGAAGCTAAACAATGGTTAAATATAGAGTTTCCTCTTATGGTTTCCGAAAGAAAAACAGATATTTTCTTTTTTTTAATTAGATATTTTCTTTATTTACATTTCAAATGTTATCCTCTTTCCAGGTCTTCCCTTTGGAAACCCCCTATCCTATCCCTCCTCCCCCTGCTTCTATGAGGGCCCTCCACACAACACACCCACTCCCACCTCCCCACCCTGGCATTCCCCTACACTGGGGCATCGAGCCTTCACAGGACCAAGGGCCTCTCCTCCCATTGATGCCGGACAAGGCCATCCTCTGCTACATATGCAGCTGGAGCCATGGGTTCCTCCATGTGTACTCTTTGGTTGGTAGTTTAGTCCCTGGGAGCTCAGCAGGGTCTGGTTGGTTGATATTGTTGTTCTTCCTATGGGGTTGCAAACCCCTTCAGCTTCTTCAGTCCTTTCTCTAACTCCTTCATTGGGGACCCCATGCTTAGTCCAATGGTTGACTGCGAGCATCTGCCTCTGTGTTTTTCAGGCTCTGGCAGAGCCTCTCAGGAGACAGCTATATCAGGCTCCTGTTAGCAAGCACTTCGTGGCATCCTCAATAGTGTCTGGGTTTGGTGACTGTATATGGGATGAATTCCCAGGTGGGGCAGTCTCTGGATGGCCTTTCCTTCAGTCTATCTTATTTAAACCACTAAGTTTTGGGAAAGTATTTTTTTTTTTAAATAGCAGCCATAGTAGAAAACCAGCACATCCTCCAGCCACATGGTTAAAAACTAACTCTGTCAAAGATAGGCAACTGGGGCACTGGGGCACTGGGGCACTGGGGCATTGGAGCACTCAGTAAAGTGCTTAGTGCACAGTCATGAGGACATGGGTTCATATCTTTCTTCAGCATCCTCATAAAAAGTCAGGCACAGTAAAACCAGCACTAAAGAAGAGGTAACATAAGGATCCCAGAGAGTAGCTGGCAATACCATTTAGTGAATTGGCAAGCTCCAGATTCAGTAAGACATCCTGTTTCAAAATATAAGGTGCACAAAAGGGCAAAGATGTGAAAAAACAACTTGTAGAGAGGGCGTGGCAAGGATAGCAGGGAAAAAATAGAGGGTGGAGGATGAGCATAAACAGAACACAGTATATATCTATGAAGTTGTAAAGAATAAATTTAATTTTAAAACTTAAACCCAACAAGGTGGAGAAGGGTTTATGAAGACACTCAATGTCCATCTCTGACCTTCTCATACCTGCATACTCACATGCATCCTTATCTGCATACACCAACATGTATAAATTGTACTCTCAGGGCAATCATCAATACATAATGATGAGTGCTATTTTGCAATTCCACATCACCAATGAAAGATAGCATATCTTTCTCAGAACTGCAAGGAAAAGAAACATGTTGCTCTCAATTAAATGGAGCCCATTAAACCAAAGAAGGTTTAAGAACAGAGGCGTTTGTGCCATAGAAGCTGGAAATCTTGTCTCAGTCCAGTCTGTGATCTATTTGCTGAAGAATTTTCTGCTATGTAAAAAAAAAAAAACAAAAAACTGTACTTATTTTCCAAAGACATAGAATACAGAGACAGTAGAAAAAGTGTACTAAATTAAAAAAAAAACTAGGCAGAAGACCCAATCACCTAATTTCCTATGACAGGACAATTCATTTTATTCTTTTTCTCTTGGGATATTCCCAATATCCCAATGCTTAGCACACAGTAGATGCTCAAAAACATTTGATGAATTGTACTGTAAATGATAACTAATAGACCCGTTCAGCATTAGATTCTACTAACCCTCATAATCTGTAATAGTCCAAACTGCTATGACAAAAATGCCATAAGCATTTATTCATAAATAGGGATTTCACATATTATCATTCCTACTGCAAAGCACAGATGTGGCATATGTTTATTTTTGCAGTGCTTACGGAGATTGACATTTAATATATGATATTAGAGTTCCAGGATGAAATCTTTTAACTCACTCCAGGATGACTAATAGTCCAGAAGGTCCATGAATCCCAAGGGTCTCATGAACATACCTGTCATTTCTGTCTCTGACCCTATCACCGTACCTAACAATTGGTTCCAAGAACAGTTTTCTATTTTCTCAACCCCTGGGCCCAATGAAATATATAGACAGCAAAGCACAAAAGAGATACGGGTAGGAGAAAAGTGAGCAAGGCAGGGCTTTAATAGAATATAATGTGTTAATTAATACATTAATAATTAAGTTGTTGGGGTGAGAGCTGAACAAGTGTATTTTGTTTCCATCTTTTTTTCTTCTTTTTTTTTTTTTGAGATTATAATTCCATCATGTCTTCCCAGCCCTTTCTCCCTCTCATATACTCCTGCTTGCTCCTTCACATTCAGAGCTTCTTTTTCATTAATTGTTATTATATGTATGTATATTAAAAAGCATTTTTAAGAAGCCAAGAGTTGACAAGTCTAGAATTTGTTAAAATGAGGCAACTTATTTAGAGTAAGGACAGTAATGTTCAAGTGAGTATTAAGTGGCTCTTTTTCATAATAAAAATGCCTATAAAAGTTAATCAGAGAAATATTTGGAGCAGTGGCTAAGGACTACATGAATTTTCGTGAATCCTTTCCACGGCTTTCATTTCAAGTTACTGTGACCTGACAGGCATGCAACAGGATCTCTGTAACAACTGGGGGAAAGACTTTTTGTTTTGGGGTTGTTTTTTTCTCCGTTTGTTTTTCGAGACAGGGTTTCTCTGTGTAGCCCTGGCTGTCCCAGAACTGGCTCTGTAGACCAGGCTGGCCTTGAACTCAGAGATCCACTTGCCTCTGCCTCCCTCAGATGCTGGGATTAAAGGGATGTAATGTCACCTCCTGGTTATGCAGAGGCTTTTAAACTCCCAATGCAGGACTGGGATTCCTGAAATGTATGCATATGGCATATGTGTACGTAAACATGCAGCTCTCTGAAGAGCCTTCTCTCGATGGCCATCAAATTTATATACCAGTTCATGCCGCAGTTAGAGATCACTGGTTAGGGACCACTGAGCTAACTTATATTGGTCCTTTTTCTACTCCTCTACTTAGTAAGGCAGTGTATCTTCTGGGTGTGCTTCATTTATTTAACAAGCAAAGAGAAAGTAAGTTTCTGCTTATACAAATCATCAAGACCAGCTTCTGGGTTAATAAATCACGTGTGCCCAGAAGAACATTGGGAAAGGAGTTGGAAAGAACTTAGTAGTCCCACAAAATTTAATTAACTGAGGAGAAGAGAAAGGTGATAATTAATGAAACATTGACAGAAACAAACATCCACTTACAAATTTTGCTGTTTAGGTAATCCCTGTCAGTCTTCTTGGTTTTTGACAATCTCTCATGCTCTGGACATTAGCTCAGATATTAACAATGAATCTGGTAAAGTTCAACTAAGTAATAGAAGCTTGAAAATATTTACAAATATCACTCTTCTAACTGGCTTCATTTTTTTCCTTCTTGATTACATTATTATTCCATGATAGGCCAGATTTAGACTGGGGAACCACCATTTCGTTCACTCCTGCCGCCAATTAATGAAGTCCATCACAGAGACTTAGGACTGAGAGGCAGACAACTTAACAGCTCATCTTGTCTCTTATCATACTTCCCTTAGTGCCTCAGTTTTTCTTCATGAATATGGTGGTCAGGATGTACTTTCTAACCCTAAGGTTTTCCTGATAAACTTAAAGCTTACTGTATTTCAAAAAATTTTAAAGTATTTTAATTCACGTGTGTGGTGTTCTGTTTACATGTATGTCTGTGTACTATGTACATGGCTAGTACCTTAGGAGGCCAGAAGTGTGTATCAGAGCCCTTGGAACTAGAGTTACAGATGGCCATGAACGGCCATACGGCTTCTGGGAATCAAACTCTGGTCTTCTAGTAAAAACAGTCAGTGCCCTTGACCTTTGAGCCTTCTCCCTAGCCCCTTATTGCCTCTTACCAGCCTTTGAGTGCATGTGTATGTGCAAACATAGACTTCCATTTTGTGGTGATATCTTTGAACACAATATTTCAACTTTGTCAGACACAAAGCATCAATCTTTCTGAGATCCTTCTACAGAAAGACCTCTTAGCTGACAAATGTAAGATGAACTAGGTTAAGGAGTTATCGTCTCTCCGAAGCTCACTAGTCTATCACATTTTGCAAATTAACTATCATCTCAAATTAGGAAATATAGTGTCGTTTAAAGATGCCTTGTACTTCAAGTAATCATATAATTTTTTAAAGAATAAAATGAGTATGCCACAACATACTAACCCATGCCCATATTACCTCCATGCCCACTTTAGGTAGCACTAAGGATTGAACATGGAGTTTTATGCAGCCTGTCCTTTTAAACAGCAAGACAGGGTCTCACTACATATCCCATACATCTCCTCGAACTCACTGTTTCCAAGGCTTGCCTCAAACTCAGGATCTTCTTGCCTCCCAGCTTCTTGTGTGAGGGGTTATACCATATCTTGGTTTATGCTTGTTCTTGATGGAGGATGGGTCAAAATTCCTATGTTTAGGTCCAGTGTACAAATCTTGTTCTCAAGCCTTAGATAATCTCCAGATAAACATCAGAAGAAGCTTCTTTCTCAAGCTAGTTTGTGTGACACTTGAAAAAAGCAATGAGAGAATGAAGCTGACATTTTTAATAGGATTTGGGGATACTTGAGAAAATGGTACATAATGGCTTAAATCAAAGTCATCTTACTGGTGAGAAATGAGATGATCTATAGACACGCCAGTTTGGAAAAAATGTGTGCATTGTGGCTGATCTCAATAATTCAGCCAGGGGTTTTTGGAACATGTATGTAATGCCCAGTATTCAGGAGGTGGAGGTAGGAGGATCACAGATCCAAAAGTAGCCTGGGCTACAAACAAGACCCTGTCTAAAAATGAAAACCAAAATCACTAATGGCTGGAAATGTAGCTCAGAGGTAGAGTGCTTCTGTAGCATGTCCAAGGCCCTGTGTTCCATCTTCAGCTCAGGAAAAAAGGGGAAAAGCATGAAATAGAACACAACAGAAACAACACAAACACTAGAAATCCTTTCCGCTAGAGAACAAGGAAAGACATTAGATCATAGCACTTACAAGAAAAAAGGAGCACATTCCATAGCCAAAGTCTGTGGATCACTGTTCATAAAAGAGGGACGAGACAAAAGATCCTTGTCTCTACCTGGAACAGGCTTCAAAAAGGCAGCTTACCCTAACTGCCCCTTTCCCTAAGTTGTGATACCCTTACTGCTGCATGAGGCCGATGCTGTTTGATATAATGGGCATTTTCATCTCTTCCTGAAAATACGTATTCTGGATAGTAGTAAAGGTATGAACTTAGAGGTCGCCTGAAGTTGTGCTCTTGCCATGGATCTTTGTTTTGTTTTCAAAGCATCCTGGACAGGCAGCTAAGTTCTTTATGTCCAACCTTATGACCTTGGATTTGAAAGGGTGCTCTGGTGAGGAACTATTAACTAGGGAGCTCGACTCTTCAGAGGAAATAAAATAATAAAATAAAATATAAAGTTTAAATCTGAAACCTCCAACGTGGGGAAAACAATGAAGCCAAAAATGACCTGCTTCTTACTGAATCATTGTCCTCCTGTATCACTCGTTTGATCCTTCTCTCTTTTGCTTACTGCCAGCAGGAACATTTTAACCACAGGTACGCCAACAGATAAAAAGTTTACATATAATGGCCAAAGGCCAACTAGAATCTTCTCTTACTACAAAGGAAGGGGCTTGCAGAAGAAAAAAATCTCTAGTACTGGATTTAGGAACAGAGAAACTGCAATCAATGCTTCTTTGGTTAAGACAGTCCCTCCCCTAAGCAAATACTTCAGTGAGCCTAGAACCTCCACAGTGATTGTGCCAGTCCTCCATGAGCACGTCTTTGAATGTTTTAAATCCAGCGTTAGAGCTTTTTCTTTCTCTCTTCTACCTCCGTAAACACAAGCAAAGAGAAGCAACAGCACAGCTTTAGTTCGCTTCGCTCTCTGGGTAGCTTACAGGTAATCAGATTGTGGGGAAAAAAAAGAAAAAAAAAAAAAGAAAAAGACGGGAGAAAGACAGTGAATAAAACAGAAAGCAGCAGTGTTCTGCAGTTGTTTGACTTTGGCAACAGGGATATTACAGGTTTGCACATGTGTGCCTGCATGTGCACATGTGTGTGTTAAAAAACATTGATGCATCGAAGATTTTTTCATTGAACAGGCTGATTTATTTAACGGACTTGACATATGTCAAATTCTGCTATGTGCTTATATAATTGTTACCCATTTATCAGAGCTGTAATTTAGGCAAATATTTGTTTTTAAAGTATTTTCTTTTAAATGGCTCTCTCTAGCCTGCTGCACAATCAATCAGTGGTTCTTTTTAATGTTAACAATAGCTTTTTGGTTGGAGTCTGTGAAATCTAATCTATCTCCCAAACTCTTTTCAGTTTTTTTTTCAAGTAATTACTTTCAAGTTAAAAATCATACCACAGGAAGAATTTAAATATACATGATATTCTGTGTTTTGATATTTTGAACGTTTGGTCTTCAAAAAAGTCAGTTTCTTGACATACTGTTAATAATTGCAGATCTGGTACTATTAAAGTAAAAATAAATGGGTAAAGGGACAAGAGTGTGCTTTTTCTTAGTCTACTTCTGTGGGGCACAGGGGTTTGGAGCCAGGAAGAAAAGCTGGGGGGTGTGCTCTACAAAGAATTAAGTAGAAAAGACAAAGTAAATGAAATCAAATTTCAAATCTCACAAATTTTCTTGAATCAACCCCACCCTATTTGAACTCATGTGCACACACACAAAAAATATGTCTTTTCAACTCAAATACATGCAATCTATCTAGGTTCTATGGAGGCAAAATTTTGCAAAGTATTTCCAAGAAACAACAACAACAACAAAAAATGTCTAACCACTAGCCCCAGAGGGGCTTTGAATTCCCTATTGTAAATATGTTGCTTGCAAAAAAGCACAAGGTTTATTTGGACCTCCTGGTCAAGGAGTATGGAGACTGCATAAGATGTAAGGGTGGGGATAGAGGGAAATCTCACCACCACACAAGTACATTTCTGACCTAGTAAGCAAACACGCTTTTATTGTTAGTGCTGGGTAAAATGTACAAGTCTTCCAGAAATTAGAGACTGTAATAAAAATGTACCAGCCCAAATTTAAATTGCTCACTAGACAGATGGTTAATTATATTCACAGCCACATATTTCACTGGGATAGAGTTTCAGACACTCAGCCAGTTTTATTTGATTAGCCGGTTTTCTAGTTAATATGTAAAATGACAGTTTCTTAGGGCTTTTTTGTTCCTTTCTAAAAATATATTTTCAATACGTGTAAATTCTCCTCAGCCATGAGAACGTCACTGCTGTAAATAAAATGTTTGGTCATTCTATCCATGTGTAAAAGATGTGCGATTCACCCCGCAAACCGCAAATGGTCTCTTGCAGTTCAGAGGAAACCATTGAAGCACCTTTTACTTGGCAAGCAAAATATTCCAGGAACTGTAAGCACACTCTGCTTCCCCAACTAAAACAGTTTTTAAAATCCCAGCGCTAAAGTATTTTATAAAGATGCTTTAAAAAAAAAAAAAAGTCCTGCCAACCCCACACACTATTGTGTATTCTCAGGCAAGTCTAGAAAATGGAACGTTAGAAAAGGCCACACAGCGAAGTGTGCTGTTGTGCCTAGAATTTAAGAACGTGTTGGGAGCCAAAGCCCAGAAGCAAAATATGAGACTCGGTCATTCCCAAATGCTACCAGAAGCTAGACAAAAATCTGAAGTGCTGGTGTCAAAATGGGAATGTCAACTGATTTTTTTTTAACTTCAGAAAAAGACTAAAAGCCTTGCGCCGGTGGTTCAGTCTCTCACTAATGAGACAGGAGCAGTCATGCTGAAACCACTGGATTCCTCAGCTGAACCGCGCGGTCTGCACACTTTCGGGGAGCGGGGCCGCCCCACGGATTCTGCGCCCGCAGGGCTGGACAAGATCGAGCCGCAGCAGCGTGCCTGGAGGCGCGGCAGCGATGAGCTCCAGGAGTCCCGGAGGAAAGCGTCAATCTGACGGCAGGAGAGAGCGGGAAGGGCAACGGGCCAATTTCCTGCAAAGGTGACAAGCCTGGGCGAGGCTCGCTCCGGCACCTAACTTCTCGTCCGTCGCGAGCGGCGGCGGCTCGGGAGCGAGTGCTGCGAGCAGCTAGTGCCACCACGGGGTGGCCAGAGGCGCCCGGGACGCGCGGAGAGCGGCGGGCAGGGGAGGCGTCAGTAACAGCAGCGCCTTCGCACCTCTGCAGCTTCGGCCGGACGCCAGCCGGGGACCCGCCGCGTGCCTACGTTTTCCCGCTCCCTCGGAAGCGTGCCTCGGGCTGTGCCACGTTCCCCGGACGCCAGACGCTCCCCCGGGGGTCACCGAGCCGATGGGAGGTGGCAGGCGGCGAGCGGCCGCTGCCCTGCAGCAGGCAGGCGTGTGCGAGTGGTGGCGGCGGTGGCTCCGGCCCGCTCCCTTCCCCTCCCCCTCCCCCGGCGGCGGCACACAGGCCTTTCCTAGATTGCAGCGCACGCTCGGCGGCGGCGGCGGCGGGCGAGCCGGGCTCCCTCGCCCGGGCGGCCTCGTTGCCCCCCGCACACAGACAGCACCCGCACGCCATTCGCACACTCTCACACTCATACACACTCACGCGCGCGCGCGCGCACACACACACACACACACACACACAGAGACACACACACAGACACGCTCTCCCCGCCGGCTCCCCTTGCTCGGCTCTCGCCCTGGGTTTCTCGCAGCCGCCACCCCCCCACCCCCAGCTGCCGCCCGCCGGCTCGAGCCGGCCGGGGAGCCAGCGACAAGGCAGAGGGGGGGGGGAAGGCTGCATGGCAGCGCTCAGACTCACCTCGCAGGCCGCTTCCCGAGGCGCACGTCGCTGGGGTCGCCGCTGCCGGCGTCCCGAGCTGGGACGGACGCAGTCAAGCTTGGGCTGCCGCCTGCTGCCGCTGTCGCCGTCGCCCGGAGCTGCGCGAGCTGCCGCCGCTGTTGCTCCCGCTCACTGCTGCTGTCGCCGCCGCCTCTGCCTCTGCTCCATGCGCGGGGCCCGCCAGGTGGACGCGCCTCGCTCCGCTCGCTCGGGCTCCGCTGCAGCCGCCCGCACTAGAGGGAGGCAGAGCTGTCGGGCTCGGGCACGGAAACTCAGAGGCTCCAACACCGCCCGGCTCCCAGGACAGCGCTCCTCTCACCGCGCCGCTCGCCCGCTCGCCCGCTCGCCCGCTCGCCCGCTCACCCGCGCCGGCACTGCTTGGCTCGCCGGCTGCGAGCCGCGGTGCCCGGAGGAGCCCGCTCTGCACGCGGTGGCTGCGGCTGTCCGCGAGACGGAGACGGAGGGCGGTTGCGACTGCCGCTAGCGCTGGGAACGCTACTGCTAAATGCTGCCACTGCCGCTACTGCCACTGCTGTGGTGGTGGTGGCGGCGGCGGTGGTGGCTGCTGCTGCTGCTGCTGATGCTACTGGTTTTCCTTCCCGGGTTCTCCCCCCACTGCCTCGGCCCCCTCCTCCCCCTTTCTCCTCCTCCTCCTCCTCCTCTTCCTCCTCCTCCTCCTCCTCCCCCTCCTCCCCCTTCTCCTCCCCGAGCTGCTTGGCTCAGAGCCTCTGCGGGCTCTGCCTGCTCTCCTCAGCTTCCAGAGCTGTCTCTGCCCATTCAGAAAGGTGCCCAGAGTGGGGCTGCCTCGGCTGCCACCATCGCTATTGCCCTGCCATTGTTTCCTCCAACACGGCAGTTCTTGTTGGACTCGTTCCCCTCCCTATCCTCCTTCCCCACCACAGCCCAGCCCTCCCTTTCTTGCTAGCTCTCTCCTTACCCTCTCTGCGGTCCCTTCCTCGTGTGTGCCCCCCTCCCACCCTGTTTGTCTGTCTGTCTGCGGTCCCCTCAGACGTCCGGGAGCGCGCACTGCGCGGCCACCTGTCATAAAGGGCGCGCACCCCCCTTCCCCACCCCCACCCCGCCCCCCACTCACATTCTCGCAGCCCGCCCAGTCCACAGCGCCACTGGCTTGCCTCTTCCCTTAGCAGACACGCAGCTGGACACCACTCTCCCACGCCTTTGAGGGCAGTTATGTGTTCAGAGAGGGGCGCTCTGAAGTTTTAGGAAGAATATCTGAATGGCTCCATGTATTAAGCATCTATCCATCCAACCTACCCTTAACTTCAGGGCCCAAGCCCCGGGAAGGTGGATTGTGCTTGAAGGGTTGTAACAAGGCAGAGAATTGGAAAAGGATGAGGGTTTTTTTTTGTTTTGTTTTTTGTTTTCGTGGGTTTTTTGTTTTGTTTTGTTTTGTTTTGTTTTTTAAGGGAAGTGAAGGAGAGAAAAAGGGATTCTGAATATGGCCGGGAAGGAAATGGGATCTGACAGCTGTCACAGGAAAATTCCTTAGGTGGTCATTTCCCTTTTGACGTCCTGGGAATCCAACAGTACAGGAATGGAAAGCGACCCACCGGGAACACGTAGTATTCAATGAAACCTTCGGTGTAAGGTTGGGGCCTGAGAGCCACAGTCATCGCCACTAGAAACCAGGGTGAACGATTATGTGTTGGCGCTAGAAGGAGGGAATAAAGCTAGCTACTTTGTGTGCACTTGCTCCAGCAAGTCCATGCCACAACCCAGCTTCCCCAATCACGGAGAGCTCAATTTCAGATTTCTCTGCTTCCACCCTACAGTCTCCTTTTCTAAGGTTAGACTTCCAGATCTGCAGTGTATAACTCCTATAACCCTTCACAGAACCTCTAGCCTGTCACCTAACCCCTCCCCAGAAATAGCACAGGCACAGATAATGTGTATGGGTCGGGAGGATGGGGGGGGATTTTTCCAAGCAAAGTAAAAGATACAGAGGTGGGACTCAAGTTAAAGGAACACATCCATGGTTCTTTCATCCTTGAGGAATAGAGTGCCTGTATGGGGTGGGGGGGCAGACTTTGAAAACGTAGACTCGCTTAGGGGACATACTTCTGGATGTTTTTTTCAGGGAGGTTTAGCTAAAGTCTTCCATTCCACCTTTTTGGAATACTCCTTGTCAGTCCCCTTTTATATTATAGAAACTGATCCATAAATAACGGCTCATTTCTCAAAGAATCCAAACTTTGTGAGTGTTTACCTGTGTGACAACCACTGTAGTAAGCAACCTACAGCCATCCTTTTGTTTAATCCTCATAACAAACACAATTTTATTACTTCCATCTTACAGGTTAGAATAGTGAACCATGACAAAATATACACATCTTGAAAATAAGAGTATTGCCTTATGTACCCTTGCTTACGGTGCAAGTACATTTGCCTCTTTTAGGCATTAAGATAAATAAAAAATAAATAAAATACAATTTGACATCCACCCTCAAATGCAGAAACAAATGTTAAGCATATGAAATGCCACCATCTATGGCTGGATTTCAATTGCCAGAATGAATTGCTCTTTGCCCATTTGATTTCACCTTGGCTAACCACATATGCTATTATTCTTTTTTTTTTTTTTTTAAAGTTAGTTACTAGCTGGTGAGATGGCTCACTGAGTAAAAAGCATATGCTTCAATTCTGATGGTCTGAGTTCCACCTGAGGCCCCCACATGGTGGAAGAAGAAAAGCAACACCCAGAAGTTTTCTTGTGCTTCTACATATGTGCCATAGTATGTACAAGTGTGTGTCCACACACATGCACACACAAAATGAATGTACAAAGGTTGTTTATTAGTTATCAGTTATTATTTTGTCAGTGTCTCCACTCAAAGACAGCAAAGAATACACATTTGTAGTAAAACAGTTCCAGTTTGTTACTAGTTATAGTGAAGAAGATACATCGTAAGTCTACCTATGACTGAATTGTGTCCCACACCAATACTGTGCTGAAGCTCTAACCCTCAGTATCACAGGCTGTGCCATTTTGAAATTGAGTAGATAAAGAAATGATTAAGTTAAAATAAGGCCAAAGTATGGAGTGCAATCCAGTCTTGCTAGTGTACTTAAGAAGAGGATATTTAGACACACACAGATATCAGGAGCTCCCACACTGGGAAAAAGAATACGTGGGACACCATTAGAAGGCTGTCATCTGCTAGCCAAGGAGACCTTAGGAGAAATCACACCTGCCAACAGCTTGCTCTCAGATTTTTAATCTTCAGAATTGTGAGAAAACAATTTTTTTTAAGCCACTCTGTCTATAGTATTTTGTTATGGCACCCCAAGCAAGCTAATATAATAAGTAACCATGGCGTAAAGAGATGGAGTTAAAAGGTCTATTATACAATTGGGATTTGGTCAAATAAACTGGACAGAAATCTAAGGAAAATGGGATTTGTTCCGTGTTGAATACTGTCACAATGGAAGGGATATGTATAAAATGCCATTTTAATAAGTCTTATCTATATAAGAGGCCAGCCTAAAGCGGGTAACAAGGCTTCTATGGGTGGCACCATGACACTTTTGTCTATGGTTAGCACTATGAAGCAGTCTTGTTTTGTCTCTCTTTATCATGGTCTCAGAGAACTTTATCTAATGTTGGTAGTTTTTTTAAAGGTCGTTTCGTCCAACAGAAAATTGTGGTTTGCCTATGAGTGCCAGAGGCAAGTTGGATTGGCGGCACAGGCCTGTAATCTCAGATACTTGGAAGGCTATGGTTGGAAGATCAAAAGTTGAAGACCTGCTTCAGCTACATACAGTATGGGAAAAATTTATTGAGGCCCTGTCTCAAATTTTAAAACAAAGAACCTAGAAAGAAGAAGATTTGGGACATAGATCATAGGTACTCTATGCCTCACATACACGGAGCCCTAGGCTCAATCAATCCCTAGTACCAAAGTAAATCAATAAAAAGATGTTAGGAGCTGCTTTTGCTTCTTTCTCACTTGTGACATCTTAATGCCATCCATTAGCTTTGTGGTTTTAAAGCAAGTTTTTTTTTTTTTTTTTAACCTCTCTGTACCTCAATTCTTCACCTGTGATTGAAAAAATGAAAGTAAATATAGGTTGTTATGGAGCTGAATGTAATATAACAACCATATGACACAATTAGTTATATATCACTATTATACATTTTTGTTATAAAATTATATATAAATATATATTCTAAGGACTACATAGTCTTTAGAAAAATGCTTGGCACATAGGCATCCTTCATCAAATGTGGATTTTCACCATGTTCTTTTCTTTGTCTAGGGTGGATCTCACATCAGGACAGCCTTTGCACTATTCGTCACTCTCTGTGTTTTTTAAGACTAAAGAGGTGACAGAGAATCTCTTATAGAATGATATTTCTTACAAAGCATATCCAAATGACAAAATCACTGTGAGACTACAAAGAAAGATATTTTCATTTGTGAGCCAATGAGCCCTGTTATTTAAGAGCCATCAGTAGTGTATCTATTAGGGTTAGGTAGGAATAAAAAGAATTTGAGAGTACACCTTAAGAGCTTGGATTTTGACCTCTGTCAAACGCAAGCTGTGTCACATTCAATTAGCCAGACTTCTTTGAGTCTGTGTTTTTCTATGAGGCATGTAAAGACCACAACCTATGTATTCACTAAAAAATTAGAGCTTGGTAACAAGAAATAGAGTTTTACTGTAAATATTTCTTTTTGGAGAAAATATTTAACTCCTTTATTATGTTCATATTTCATATCTAGGTGATTTTAAGTCTATGGACTCTGGAACTAGTATTACAAAGTAACGAAAGCCTTTCAGAATGCTAACCAAAAGCCAAAAATACAATGTTTTCCTGCTGACTTTATCACCACCCCAACAGTCCCACAATACCACCTGCTCTTAGTAAAAAGGAGGTACAATGTCTGGAAATGTTTGAGGGCTCAAGAGGTGCTGCCATCCTGGAGTTCAGTCCAGAAGCATCTTTCTATCATGCTGAGGATAGAAACAGGGTGTTATTCAGTCCAATTTAATGTAATGCCAGAAGGGTAAAAGTTGAATGACATAAATAACATTATTTTGCTATCATATACATTTACAATAAAGGGAACCATCATATTATTGTTCATATAATGTACTGCCATGGTACCCAGAGACTATATAGAAATCATAGAAATGGCCTCTGGCTAGGGGTTTATTGGACCTTTCCCTGAGTATTTTCAAAGAACAAAACAAAATAACTCAAAGACATCCAGATTCAGAAGGTCAACAAATTGAAACCAATAACAGCTATTTCAGTTGCTTGAACTGATACACCTGACATGTTGAGAGAGTCATTTAAATGCAGTGGAACCAACAAGCTGCCCCCAATAACCCTCTGCTTTGTCTTTAACAGCACTGGAAATGTATAGACCCTGTCCTCCTCACAATGGACAAAAGTTTTTATTTTTCCTTTTTGGCAGACCTTGGAGGGGCCAGGATATCCCTATCCTATAGGTTATTCAACTACAATTGTTTGAGGCCTGTATTAGATCTCCAAAGTTGAAAGAAATAACTAAAAGTGCCCCCCCCTTTTTTTTTTGCTTCAAAGAGGCCTATAGTCTAGTGGATGAAATGTAAACACTGGAAAGGTAAACTCTTGGTCGCACAGAAATGAGGGCTAAGTGAGAAGTAAAAGTATCCCAAGAACTTCATGGGAACAAAGAGGTTTCAAGATCCTTGAGCATTCAGCTAGTATGATTAGCCCCAGGGAAGTAGAAGCATGCTACATAGTGAGAAGAGCAGATGGAGCATGTGAAAAAGCATGGGCTTAGGAAGTGCTGAGGCAGGATAGCGAGCAATGTGTTTGGGAATTAGTGACATTTCCAGCATGATTGAAACCAAGGACTTGCTCCAGGGAACAAGCAAATCTTGGAGGAGATAAGTCAGACCCACTTAGTAGGTGTTGGAACCCTAGAATACTTTACCCTTAAATTCCCATTCTCTGCTTTATAAATGTATAAAAGAAAGATCATGGACACACACTAGTTTGGTGGTCAAGTCAGTGAATGACCTTTAGGATTCACATAATAGCAATGATGAACTTCGTGATTTATGATGTGTTTTTACAAACATCATGTTATCTATTCATGACCATCTATTCAAAGGCCCTGCTATGGAGAATCTAGTCTCCACCTTCCTACTTCCTTTAAAAGAACATCCATAATTATCAAGTTGAGCTCACTATCCTAAGCTGCTAAGTCTGCTAAGTCTTAGTTGCTGGAGGAAGAGACAATGATGGGGTCCACAAATCAAGCCACGTAAGGAAAGCAATGTACTTATCAAGTATCTGGAATATCCTATCCCCTATCCCCTATCCCCACTTCCTTAGATGATTTGAATACTATGTTTGAAATCAGTCTGAGAAAGGACAGCTACTGCTACTTGAAACATTTCCTTTACAGCAATGGTTTCAACCTTCCTAATGCTGCAACCCTTTGATACAGTTTCTCATGTTGTGGTGACCCCCAGCCATAAAAGTATTTTTGTTGCTTCTTCATAAACTGTCATGTTGCCACTGTTATGAATCAGAATGTAAATAATCTGTGTTTTCTGATGTCTTGGGAAACACCTGTGAAGGAGTCGTTCAGCCCTCAAAAGAGTGTCTACTCACAGGTTGAGAACTGCCTTACAGGATGAGACCTTGAAAGATACTGGAACAGGCGGAGTCACTTAAAGTTAGAAAACTGAGAATCTGGGGAAAACTATTTCCATCTTCAAGAGCAAATGGCCACTGGGAGAATCCCCAGATGAAGCCAGCACAAGCAGTTCAGTATGCACCCCCTTTCAGAGTTCCAGACACTTTCCAAAGCTGTTTATGGACTGGAAGCACTGGAAAATTTAGGTGTAAGGGTGGGTGAAAGACTCTCAAGACCCAGGGCAGGACCATGGACAGAGACAGCAAGCTTTATTAGCAAGATCTCATGGTGAACTCTCCATCCATCATGAAGGTTTGTGCCTCAATGGCACTGCAGTTTGGAGGATGACGTGTAGAATGTGTGGTGTCAGTTTGGGGCTACCCTGGATTGTGCACCTCCATAGCACCATGCACAACATAAGCACTTTATTCCTCTCTCAGGCATGATATAGACTTTATTTGGTATAGGAGATAGCCATTCATAGTGCTAGATGTGCACTCATGTGACTTACAGTGTTGGATCATGGATCGAAGAGTAGTCCTAAAGTGAAGAAACAAATAGACTAAGCTCAGTTAGCTCTATTTCTGGCCCAGGGCTTCTATTCCATTAACAGAAGTACCTCAAAACTCTTTTATTCATGTCAAAACCAAACACCTCAAAATACCTCACTCTTCCTTACAACAACAACCCACATGGAGAAAAGGAGAATGAGCTGTGTTTGGAATCAAATAACCTGGCATTCTGCCCCTTATTAATATAATCTTGGAAATTTACTGAGTTTTTTCAAAGCTGTGTAATCCCTCCATTAGTATAAAACGTACTGACAGAAATAATCTCTATATCACAGAGAACTTGTAAAAGAAGCTCATGAGTTAAGGTATATAAAAAACATCTCACAAGGAGCTGGGTGATGCTCAGTCAATAAAGAGCTTAGCACATGAGGATGAGGACCTAAGTTTGGATTCTAAGCACCCACAGAAAAATCAGGGTAGGAGAGTACACACCTGTAACCCCACTGTTGGGAAGGCAGAAATAGGAGGATTCCTGATACTTCTGACAAGCTATTTTAGACAAATCGATGGTTTAGTGAGATGCCCTGTCTCAAAGACAAAGCGGTAATGGGGCTGAAAAGATGACTCTAAGATTGAGAGTTCATATTTCTCTAACAGAAGGCCCAAGTTTGGTTTCCAGCACCTATGTCAGGTGGCTTACAACTACCTGTAACTCCAGCTCCAGGAGTTACCCCCCTTTCTGGATTTTCTGTGTGCACCCCCCCCACAAGTACACATAACTAAAACTAAAAATAAATCTTAATAAAATGGTGAATGATTGAGGAAGACATCTAATACTGACTTCTGAACTTCACACGTGTGTGCATACACACATGCACTCACATACACCTATGTACAAACACACACATGGTGAAAGACTTGCATAGAATAAATGTCTATTTATAGAAAAATTCCCAAAGCTCTTGAAATTTCCCTTCCTGCAAGGGGCCACCCATCAATATTTTTTGTGCAGAAGGTGTGAATTTGTTTCTGTCTGTACTTGAAATTCTTAATCTGTTTTCTTTTTTACTCTGTTAGTAGCTGTTGATGTTGATAATAGGGATAATAATGATGGTATACTCTGGAGAATAATGACTGTCTGATACTATGGACTAAATGACACTAAATAAAAGACAGTAAAAGATTAATTTAGAAAGGAAACAGAATCTCTGTCCAGTTTTAAGATCTTACTTTTCCTGAGCTAGCCTCTCAGATTCATTCACATAAGCATTCAAGCTGAAGTCCCAAGAATATTACACTAGGGATTCCGAAGCAAAATGTGTCTTAAGAAACTCCTACCAAAAGGGAGGATGGCCTTGTCGGGCATAGGTGGGAGAGGAGATCCTTGGTCCAGTGAAGGCTGGATGCCCCAGTGTGAGGGAATTCAAAGGTGGGGAGGTGGGAGTGGGGGAGGGTGGGAGGGGGCACATCCTCATAGAAGCAGAAGAGGGGGGATGGGATAGGGAGTTTCTGAGTGGGGAAAATGGAGAAAGGGAATAACATCTGAAATGTAAGTAAAATATTAAAAAAAAAAGAAAAAGAAAAAAAAAAAACCTATCAGGGATGAAGGGTGTGATTCAAAAGAGTAAGTGCAGGACAAGGTAAGGAAAAGGATGTTTTTATTCATGTCTAAAGAAATGCATTTTTTTGACCATACACAAGCAACCTACTGGCACCTATGACATGTGGAGTCAACACATATCCTATGTGACTATCTGCTCAGAAAAGACATACTTGTCTATAACTTGGTTAAGTTACAGGAAATTCTCTTTTCTTTTTTTTTTATTGGATATTTTATTTATTTACAAACACAGAGGCAGAAATTCTCTTTCCTTATTTCATGCCTCCCAAATCTTCAGTGGCTCTTTAAAAACTCAAAACAAATGTCAAAATCCCTTAGCTAATAATCATGAAACAGCTCCAACCTGTTTTTCCAGCTCCACACAGCTGGTGTTCCAAATCCAGGGACATTCTCCGTTTTCTATCTCCATGTCTTCGTTTTGGTTATTCCCTCAGTCTAAAATGCCCTTTCTGTCCCTTCCCACATCAAAATGTTTTCCTTCCTTTAAGATTTACTGAAATATCATATCCTTTCTATGGCCTTTCCTTGATTTTTCCAGGGATGCTACCACAAATTTACTGCACTCTTGGTGACTTGAAACAACAAAAATTTGTTATTTCATAGTTCTAAAGGTCAGAAGTTGCCAGAAGAGCCACACTTCCTCCCGTATGTCTAGGGAAGAATCCTTACATATACCATCCAGATTCTGGTAGTTCCTTCTAGTCTGTGACTTAAGGCAACATAACTACAATCTTCCTGACCTTCTTCCTTGTGTTTTGTATTTCTTATCTTATATTGGCATTTTTATTGGGTTTAGGCACCACTGTGTTAAGCTAGGATGCTCTTATCTCAAAAAATGCCACTTAATTATATCTGTAAAATCTTTTTCCTAAATAAGTTTATACCCAAAGTGCCAGGGACTAGAACTTGGACGCACTTTTAGATATCCACATTCAACTTACTACCCTTTCTAGAACAAATTCACATTCTTTTCTTTTGACCTAATGCAGCACATAGTTTTGCTCATAAGATTTTGACTTGGCTATACTTTCTTTATAACAAGTATGTAAATACAAACCCCCATCTCTCTCATACACACAAAGTCCTTTGGGCAGAAACTATCTTATTCATCTCCATGAAACACATTGCTAATCCCAGTACTTGACACACATGGGTGCTAATTATTGTTTAAATTTTAAGGTGGCTGGCTTTTCTTCTAATTTCAAGAGAGAGAGGGAAATAGCTATAAAAAGGCAGTCAGGAAGTAACAATAATGAGCCAGGTTAGGAAATGAGCAGATTTTCTATAGAAGACAACTCTAACTTCCTATGATATTATAACCAAATAGGAAGGGTTTCTATAGAATCCCCAATTCAAACTACTCTGTTTCTGACTGTTAGTGTACATTTCGATGACGATTTACAGGTATAGCTATGAAAAGGAGATGAATATATGGTATAGAAACAATCATTTATGAAAGAATAGATGCATACAATTTTAGCCTGTATCCATGAGAAAGACATGATCATTTATCAAGAGATACAACTAATAAAATACTGTCAATGATAAACGTGAAAGTTCATTGCTCCAATAGTACTTACACAATAGACTTGGTCAGGAATACCTACCATTTTTTTTTTTTCAACACAACATCCATTTGAGGAGAGGGCTCCCCATGAAACAATACTAATTACTTATGGTATATATTCTGCACCCACTGCATGGATCAAAAAACATATTTGCTTACACAATTCTATCTAATCACCAACCTTTTAAACACCAGAATAATCCGGTCATTCATTTTATACTGAAAGCATGTGAGTCTACAGAAGACCACAAGAAGGTATATTTGTTATGTCTGCAAGGCTCATACAACTCTGAGAGAAAATTGTGAACAAACCTTTTGAACTTACCATAGGGATTCCAGATGCTGGAATTAAGAATAAAAGTGGTAGGCTAAAGGCTTACTAGAATTCCCAGAGTGGAGGATGGTGAAATGAAGAGAAGTTAAAGTATTTATTCAAAAACATAAGAAAGAAATAAGAACAGAATATTTGGACAGGAAAAGGGAAACATTCTTGTTACATATTCTCCAAGATATACTGAAGAAAAGTACCCATGGGGGTGAGAGTATGGAGTGATGGGCCCCAACACTAAGCTAGGCGAGAAGAATTTGGAGCCAAAAAGCTGAAAACAGAATTTGTATACTTCCTTTGGGGTTTTGGTTGTGGCCCAGAAGATCTGTAGGATTACCAGTGCACATGCATATAGTGCTTTCCAATTATAGCTATTTCACACCTACTTTCATGTAGCGTTTAAAAGATGGAAAGAATAGAGAAATCCACGCCCTCACACTACCAAAATTCCATGTTAACTATTGCATTTGTTACTCATATAATCTTTATGAGATATATAATGTAGACAAAATTATTATTATTATCAGCATTATTACACTTACCAGTTAACAGAAAAGGAAGCAAGAGGGGCAAGTGATTTGTTCCCAGCTACACAGTTTGATAAGTGACAGAGTTGAACCTTTACCAGAAGAAAGTAACTACTGCTGCCAGAAGCTGTGTGCTCTTTCATACTGTTGTACTTTTGTACAAGCACTTTTCTCTGCCTGGAAAGTCTTTCTCTCCTTCTCTGGTGATCTTCTGCTCACTATCAAGGCTTAGTTGAATGGCACAGCCTTAGTGAGGCTTTCTTTGGCCTCTTACATCATCAAGAAGAATAAATGGAAAAAATTAGTATGTTCAGTTTTTAAAAATAGACTACTTACTAATGGCTATTTCCTCAGGGCTCTTATGCCACCTTGTATAGTATAAATATTTGTTACAATACCATATGCATTTGGTCATATTTTTTAGACTAAGAATTTCTAGCTCCCTGAGGTTAGGGAACATGCTTCCTTCTTATTACTTCTCCATTATTTAGATGTTCCCAGAAACATTTCAAGAATTAGGTGTCTAATAAGTGAACAAAATTGAAGATTTCCTGCACAGTCTACTCTAGCAATAGCCCCACAGATGACTGCTCCCAAGAAATGTCACTAAAGAACACTAAGTTCTTTCTTGTACATGACTCAGTCAACAAATTATAAAAAAAGAATTGACGAATCCGGGCCAATTGCCAGGTTCCTCATTCAATATGAGGTCACTTTGACCAGGACCACTATCTCTGTAAAAGGTTCATTAAGTTTCAGGGTTGATGTGACCCTGAAGGCAACTCGTCCCACAGATGTCCTCATGTCTCTCTGCCTGAATTCGGATGGTCCTAGAAAAGGAGAGAGTTTAGGAGTGGAACCAAGAAGGGGAGATAGGAGAGCAGGAAAGGAAAGAGAAAGGAGACAACAATTTATATAAGGGAGAAAGACAAGAGCTAGAAGAAAAGTGATACCAGAAAGCGCCAGATGTACCTCCTTAATTCATAAGGTGGACATCATGGGAGTTTGAAGGTGTCAGCTAATTGACACCACCTTCATGTAAAATAGTATTAACTGAACTTCCCAAAGCATACAACTGATGCATTTAGTCACACACTCCCACCCACACAGTGCTGGTGATGACCTCCTGTGCTCCTTACACTTCATATGATTGGTAGCAAGGTGCAGTAAACACAGGCTAGGGTGTGAAGCAGATGTGAATTTACATCCGGAGCTGTGTGATGTTGTCAAGTCAATGTCTGAGGCACATTTGCCTCATCTGTCACCTGAACATAATAATATTTACCATGTAAGGTTAACTAGATTATGAAGATTAGTGGTGCTGTACACAAAGTACTTAGTAAATATCCAGTCAACTGATGCTAGCTACCATTATGATGCTGTAGTCAGAAAGCTACACAAGGGGAAAAAAAAATCAGTCTTTGGAATCAGATTTTATTTGAATTCTGTTTTGGCTATGTATTAGCTGGATTTCATATCCTCTCAGAGCAATTAACTCCTTCCTCCATTTCCACTGCTACCTGTGCAGAGTTGTATGAAAGTTACGAGTACAGCTCCTGGAGTTCTAATCTTAGCTCTGCCAGTTACTGTGGACCATTAAGCAAATGAGCTAATCAGCCTCTCCTTCTTTCTGTCTTGGCGCTAGGATTTAATCTGGAGCTGGATGATATTTTCAAGTAACACTCTCTAACGTTCATTTTCCTCATCTGTCACATGAGGATAATATTTACTGTGTATCTACATTATGAAGATTAGTGGTACTGTACATGAAGTACTTAGTAAATATACAGTCAATTGATGATAGCTTCTATTATGATGCTGTCAGAAGGCCACATATCCTGAGTGCTGCGATTACAGGTAAGCATCACCATATCTGGTGCCCTGTCCTCCACTCTAAGCCCTGGTACCTACTCTATTTCTCAGTGCGTTTCTTAGAATACCATATAACATGTCAGGAACTGTTATTCTGGATATGCAGTATAGATTCATTCTTAATAAACATGCTAATGGCATCTGACTTACCTGCTTGTTAAAACAAATGTGGCTTCTGAACACTGAGCTACATGTATCACTTCCTATAAAAGCCAGGTAAACTGCTCCTTGTCTAGCAGAAGTCATAGAATAGTGTCTATCCACAGATATGAAAATTCTCTTCTGTACATTTGGTCGTGACATCAACATGCTTGAAACTTTGTCTGACCTAATAAACTAGAATTTAAAGTTCTAAAATATTAATGTCCACAAACACATTTGCAAAACAGCAAAGTTTACTAAAAGTACATTTCTGTACAGAGAATCCTAATTTTCAGATTCTTTATTGACTCCTGCTATAAAGTTGAAGGCGTGTTCCCATGGAAACTGTCCCCAAAACACACTGAGTCAAAGCTTTTGGTGAAGAAGGGTCAAGTCTTCTGTGTTGGCAAGGACTGGGCAAGATTGGGCAGTGTGAGAAATAATGTACATAAAAGCAAAGTGATACATAAATAGAAAACAGTCTGAGGAGTTAGCAGCAGGACAAGGATCCACTCTTGATTGCATAGCTATGCTTGCCTCCTTCCAGCCTACAGGAGGGATTAGGAGCTTCGACTTTTGGCTTTCATAGACTGCATTCTAACCCCCTTTTTCTAACAGTACCTGCTCCCATCCTTTACTCTTTTATTACAATCTCCAAAGCACTTACTGCTTAACATACCAGTTATTTTACACATTTATTTATTTTCTCTTCCTTTTTCATAAAAATGTAAGTGACACGAGAAAACAATTTAGGGTTTTTTTTCTCCTCCACTGCTGTATCCTTATCATTTGGAACAATGCATAGTAGATACTCAATAAACAGTCATTGAAGGAATGAACAAATCAAAGAATATTGTTCACTCTACTCAAGAAGTACCTTTCTTGGCCGGGCGGTGGTGGCGCACGCCTTTAATCCCAGCACTTGGGAGGCAGAGGCAGGTGGATTTCTGAGTTCGAGGCCAGCCTGGTCTACAGAGTGAGTTCCAGGACAGCCCGGGCTACACAGAGAAACCCTGTCTCGGAAAAAAAAAAAAAAAAAAAGAAGTACCTTTCTTTCTCTCAAACTCCTTTACCTGGCTAACTTCTTCATTGCTGACGCATCAGATCTTCAGGGACTTTCCTGAATCTTACATCTTAGCCTGAAACAATTCTTTGCCACAGAAGTCTATACCTTCCTATGAAATATAACTAAAGAGTAAACATGTTTTCTTGTTTGTTTTCTATGCCACTTGAGACACAAGTTCCATAAAGGCAGGGATTGCATTCATTTACTAATGCCTACAACAGAGCCTGTCTTGTGTAATTTAGTCAGTTACTCACTGGAACAGGACATTTAAGCTCAAATACTTACGGCTCATTATTGAATTTGGACATAAATTGACATAATTTGGACACAAAATGAAAGACCCTGAGTGGTCTTTCAATGGATGGTTTTAGAAAAGGGACTGAGAAGACTTCTGATTAAGAATGCCATAATAAAAAAAAAAAAAAACACAGGTAAACAGTGAAGGTAAAACTCACTAGAGCACTAATTGTAGGATCTTACCATTCTGCTTGTTCTTTGATACAGATCTTGGAACACTCAAGCCTGAATCAGAAAGAGAATGTGACATGAAGAATAACAATGAAAACAGGCCAAATACAAAAACACCAGGCAGTCTTGTTTGGAGATCTTTCTTTTAAATGCAGCCTGAAAATGGAGGCATGGTCTGGTGCAAAAGACAAGCCACTGCAAAGACAACATGGCCACCTGCATCCCCTCTTCATGGCAGTCCCATCTTTTACATATATACTGACAGTGGTGGTTGTAATGATAGCTGTGCTGGAATACTAGAGACCTACAGATAAGTTCCATAGGAAAGAAGAATATGGTAGATAATAAACTGTGCTTAAGATTTAATTTCCTAACAGTGCTCTGAAAAAATTAAGTAAAGTAACATGACTCAGAGGGTAAGATCACTTGGCACACAAGCCTAACAACCTGGATTCAAAACTCTAGATTTTACAATGAAAAGAGAGAACCAACTTCCAAAAATAGTCCTCTGGCCACACATAATCTAAACAACCATGAATCTGTAGTCTGAATCAGCAGATTTGACTATTCTGGAATTTTTTATATGAATACATAATACTATATTTTGACTTCCATCTTTCATTTAACATGGATTCCAGATTCATGCACCTTATGATCCAAAACAAAGCAAAATGAAACATAAAGTCTATAAATATACCATAGAGTACATTTTGTGTTGGCCAGGTACTCCTAGGCATAATGCCTACCCTGAAGTATAGTTGATATATATCCAGTGACATTTCATTAGGGAAAACTTATTTTTCCAAGTAGATATCAAATAGATTGTTTCTTGGTTAGGGGTAGAGCTTTGTGTCTACTTCCTCTTCTCAGTGCAGGGTTTGATTGAGTTTGAACTTATATAGGTTTTAGTTCAAGCCTTCACTGTCTTTATGAGTTCACATATGCATCATCCCTGTGGTGAATGAAAGACATATTTTTCTTGGAGTCACCTACCACCTCTGACTCTTAGAATCTTTTCACCTTCTTTTCTGCATAGATCCCAGAGCACTGGTGAGAAGTGGTTTGATAAAGATACCTAATTTATGGCTGAGTGATCCATAGTCTATCACTCTTTGCACATTGTCCAGTTGTGAATCACTTTTGGAATTCCAATCTGCTGCAAGAAGCTTCTCTGATGAGGACTGATTGATGCTCTGCTCTATGGGTATATCTATATGTCATCAAGAGTCATTTTATTGCTATATTCCTTTAGCAGAACAATAGTAGTAAGTTTTCCCTAAGCACATGAATTATATAGTCTCAGGTTCTTGGCCACATCAGCAGTGTAAAGTGGGTTACATGTAATCTGGGTTCTGGTGTGGGGCTTAAATCCAATAAAAAAATGATTGATTGCTCCCATAAAATTTGTGCCACTATTGCACCAGCATATACTGCAGTCAGGTCTCAGTGTAGGTCACAGGGTTTGTATATAATTCAGTAAAGTTGATGATTACTGTTCTCTTCCACTAGAATTCTAAGTTCCTTATAGCACTATGAATATTAATCTGTAGAGTGAAGCTTCCAGTTGGGCAACAGCTAGATTTCTCAGCGTTTGATTACATAAGTAAGTTTGGTTGTCAGTGATATGGCCTTGTCATCAGGTTAAGAAGAGTAACCAATAGCCATGGCAATATACTGTGATATTTGAGGGGGGCATCTATGAAAGCCCTTTGGCCAACAACTTGAGATTCCTAGCAATGGAGATTTTACTTTGTGCCATTAAAGGTCTAATTTTAGGCACTATTTTTCTCATTACATGGTTACTCCATATAAACTCCTTTCATAAATGTGCATACTTTGGGAAGCTTCTCTGTTAATAGGTTTCTATATGGCTCTTCAAAGGGCCCTTAGTATTTAATTGTCTCTCCATTGTTCCTTTCCTAGAATCCTATCTCCCTTCCCATTTAATACTCTCTATTTTAGTTTCTTCTTTATCATTTTATAAAACTACACCCTATTTCCCCTTCCTTTGGAAGATCCTCATCCTCCCCCTCCCCATCCCTTGCTAGCTACCTAACTTTGGTGGTTATTTAGATAGAAATACACATATATAAAGCTTAAAAGTGAACATTCACATATATGGGGAAACATGAAATATTTGTTGTATTGGGGGAGAGGAATTTGAATCACCTCGCTCAGGATGTTTGTTTGTTTGTTTGTTTACAGTACCATCCATTTACTTGAAAGTTTCAGAATTTCATTTTTCTTAGCAGCTGGATAGTATTCCATTGTATAAATATACTACATCTTCATTATCTATTCATCAGGTGATAGACATCTAATCTATTTCCATTTCTTGCTATTATGAATATAGTAGCAACAAACACTAATGAGCAACTGTCTCTGTAGAGGTGTAGAGTCCTTTGGGGATATGCCCAAAAGTGGTATAGCTGGATTGTGGGGTAGACATATTCCCAGATTTCTGAAGAATGGCTACCTGATTTCCATAGTGGCTGTGCCAGTTTGTACTCGCTCTCCTTTCCTGCATCCTCGTCAGCCTGTGCTGTCATTTGTTTTTATTAATCTTGGCCATTCTGACTGGGATAAGATGAAATGTCAAAATAGTTTCAATTTGTATTTCCCTGATGACTAAAGATGTTGAATATTTTTAAGTGTTTCTCAACCATTAGCATTTCACCTTTTGAGAACTCTGTTTAGTGCTATGTTCCATTTTTTAAATTGTTTTTTTTTTTTTCTTAAAGTTCAGGAAGGATGTTAGTTTTTGTAAATTCTAGCTATGAATCTTTTATCAGTTCTATACTTGGTAAAGATTTTTTCCCATTCTGTAGGCTGCCAGTTTGCTTGAAAAAGTATCCTTTGTTATATAGAAAATTTTTAGTTTCATAGGGTCTCATTTGTTAGTTGTTGGTCTTAATGACTGTGCTATCAGTGTTCTATTCAGAAAGTCCTTTCCTTCACCATTGAGCTATTTCCTACTTTTTCTTCTCTCGGGTTCAGGGTATCTAGTATTACATTGGGGTCTTTGATGCATTTGCAGTTGAGTTTATGCAGTGTGGTAGATATGGATCTATTTTTATTCTTCTACTTGTAGCTATGCAACTTAATCAGCACCATTTGTTGAAGATGGTGTCTTTTCTGCAGTGTGTATTTTTTGGCTTCATTATAAAAAAAAAAAAATCAGGTGTCCACAGGTGTGTGGAATTATGCATGTAATTTAATTTCTATCTCACTGATCAACTTAACTGGGTTTTATGCCAGTATCATGTTGTTTTATTGTTGTAGCTCTGTGTGGTACAATGTGAAATCTGGATGGTGATATCTCCAGATGTTCTTTTATTATTCAGATTGTCTTTGCTATTCTCTTCTCTTCTCTCTCTCTCTCTCTCTCTCTCTCTCTCTCTCTCTCTCTCTCTCTCTGTGTGTGTGTGTGTGTGTGTGTGTGTGTGTGTGTGTGTGTTCCCATTTGAAGGTTTTTTCCAAATTCTGTGAATCATGTTGGAGTTTCTATGGGGATTGTATTGAATTTGTAGATTTCTTTGTAGGGTAGTCATTTTTCATATTATTCCTATATATCCATGAGCATGGGATATTGTTCCATCTTCTTTGTCTTCTTAAGTTTTTTCTTTGATATCTTACAAGTGTTTTACTATACAAGTTTTTCACTTGATTGGTTACTGTTATTCCAAGATATTTTTGAGGCAACTGTAAAAGGTATTGTTTCCCTAATTTCCTTCTTGGTTTGCTTGTCATTGTATATAGGAAGGCTATACATTTTTTATATATTAATTTTGTATCCTATTACTCTGCTGAGAGAATTTATTTACCTGGTGAAGTTTTTAGGGTCACTTATGTATCCTATCATTTGCAAATAAAGATATGTTAATTTCATCCTTTCCTATTTGTATCCCTTGATCTCCTTCATTTGTCTTATTGCTCTAGCTAAGCCTGCAAGAACTATAGTGAATAGGTTTGTGATGGTGTCCTTTACTGTGGTCCCATTTATTGTTAGTCTTAGTGCCTGCGCTATCAGTATCCAGTTCAGAAATTCCTTTCTTTTGCTAATGAGCTCAAGCCTATTCCTTACTTTTTTTTTCTTCTATGGCACTTGATCTCAACCTTCCTAATGCTATGACCCTTTAGTATAGTTCCTAATGTGATGACGCCCAATCATAACACTATTTTCATTGCTACTTCATAACTGTAGCTTTGCTACTGTTATGAATCATAATGTAAATATCTGATATGCAGGATATCTGATATGCGACCACCATAAAAAGGTCATTTGACACCCAAAAGAGATCTTGACCTACAGGTTGAGAACTGCTGTCCTGTGAGATTCAGAGTATCTGGTATTACCTTGGGGTCTTTAATCCATTTGGAATTGAGGTAATGGAGAGGGATTAGACATTCTTGTCTTGTTCATAATTTTGATGGAAATGCTTTGAGTTCCTATGTTTGTGATGATCCTGTCCATGAGCTTGCGGCAAATTTATTGTGTTGAGGTATGTCCCTTGTGTTCCTATTCTCTCCAGGACTTTTGTCATGAAGAAATGCTGGATTTTGTTAAAGGTGTTTTCTGCATCTAATGAGATGATCATATGGTTCTTGTCTTTGAGTGTGTCTATGTGGTAGACTATATTTATTAACATAAGTATGTTGAACCACCTCTGTATCTCTGGATGAAGCCAACTTGATAGTGATAATCTTATTGATGTGTTCTTGGATTTGGTTTGCAGGTATTTTATTGAGAATTTTTACATCTATGTTTATAAGGGATATTAGTCTGTAATTCTATAATTTGGAGGTTGTGGGGAATTTGTATGGTTTTAGTATCAGAGTAATAGTAATCTTTTAAAGAGAATTCAGAAATTTTTCTTCAGTTTTCGGTTTGCAGAACAATTTGAGGAATATTGGCATTAGTTCTTCTCTAAGGTCTGGTAAAATTCTATAATGAATCCATAAGGGTCTGGGCTGTTTAGGTGGGAGGTTTTAAATTATGACTTCTATTTCTCTATGTGTTATAGGTCTATCTAAACTGTCTTTAAAGGTTGTATATATCAAAGAATTTGTTTGTTTCTTTTACTTTTTCCAATTTGGTGAAGTACAGATTTTTAAAGTATGCCCTTATGATTCTCTGAATTTCCTTGTTGTCTATTATAGTGGCCATTTTCATTTTTAATTGTATTAACATGAATCTTCTCTCTCCATTTTTAAGTTAATTTTGATAAGTGTTTGTCAATCCTGTTGATTTTCTCAAATAATCAACCATTTCATCAATTCTTCATATTGTTCTTTTTTTTCCCCATTTCATTTACTTTTAGTACTGAATTTGATTATTTCTTTGTCTAATTTTTTAGGGTGGTAGTTCTTCTTTTTATTCTAGAGCATTCAGGTGTGCTGTTAAGTTACTCTCTAATATTTTAAATGTAGGCACTCGGTGCCATCAACTTGCCTCTTCAAACTGCCTTCATTGTGTTCCATAGGTTTGAGAATGTTGTGTTTTTATTTTCATGTAATTCCAAAATTTTTCTTTCTCTGTTGATTGTGAATGATAGTTTTGCTGGATATGGTATTCTGGGTTGGCACCTGTGGTCTCTTAGAGCCTACAGAACATCTACCCTAACTCTTATGACTTTCAGAGTCTCCAGTAAAAAAAAGTCAGGCATTACTCTAATGGACTGGCCTTCATATATGACTTCATCCTTTTCCCTTACAGCTTTTAATATCCTTTATTGGCTCTATATATTTAGTGGTTTAATTTATTGTGTGTCATGGGGAGGTTGTTTTTCTGACTTTTATCTATTTAGTGTCCTGTATTCTTCTTATACGTTAACTGGCATTTCTATCTTTAGATTGGGGCAAATTTCTTCTATAATTTTATTTAAAATATTTTTTGTGCCTTTGACCTGAGTTTCTTCTTCTTTCTCTAGACCTATTTTTCATTTTTTTTTTTTTTGGTCTTTTCATACTGTCCCAGATTTCCTGATTGTTTTCTGCCTGTTTTAAATTTTCTTTAGTCTTTCTTTCTTTCTTTCTTTCTTTCTTTCTTTCTTTCTTCTTTCTTTTCTTTCTTTCTTTTTCTTTCTTTCTTTCCTTCTTCTGATTTAATATTTTCTTTGATTGAGCCATTCATTTCTTCTACTTTTTCTCCAAGACCTGAAATTTTCTCATCCATGTCTTGTAATCAGTTAGTGAGGATTACTGTGAGGTTTTTGTTTGGTTTCCTGAGTTTTTCATTACCAGTTTTATTTCAATTCAGGTTTACTTTAGTGGTTTCATTTCTTTGTTAATTTCTACTTTCATGCTTTGAATTATTTCATTATTTCATTCAATGACTTCATAGTCTTCATTAAGGCGTTTATTCATATCCTTTTTAAGGTCTTTGAATATACTCATGCTATTTGAAGTTTGTGGCTTCTGCTTTGGCTAAATTGTTTTCCTCGAAGACTAACACAATTGCTGGCTTCTTGAGGAGGCAACATTGTCTTGGTTGTTCATATTTGTGCTTTTGTACTCACATCTAGACATCTGGAATTATGATGTTTGAGGTGCTTTGTGGTGTAGATATTTGGTCTTTTCCTTTGATGTGTGGTTGTTTCATTCTTTGTTGTTGTTGCCCAAACTGAGTCATAGCCAAGTGTTGTGGCTGTGGATCCCAGGACAGAGAGAGTTTCTGTGAGTCAGTGGAGTCAAAAAGGACTGGAGATGGGCTAGAAAGAAAGGATGGATGTCACCATCGGGAAGAATTAGGGGGACCCTTGGTCCTCACCAACAGGCCAAGTCTCAGGGATGTGGTTACACATTGTAGTGAGTTTTCAAAGTAATTGAATGAAACTAAAGATATTCTGTGTGAAAATTTCACCTTGGCATGACCTTAAGTTAGAAGCACAATGGTCCTTACTTTTAAAAAACTAACCCAGCCTTTCGTAAAACTCCAGGAAAATAGAAAGATGACCTCAGTGTTTAAGAGAATATCAGGAAGATTTCTACATACATCTCACTAGGTTCTGATCATCTGGAGGACTAGAACTTAATCCTGTCTCTATTGCACCCTTTCAAGTCCTAGCCTGAAGAGTAAGCACTTAACCTAATGGCCAATAGTAACCAAGGTACATGCACTGACTGTGTATGAAGACTCAGTAGAATATAAATGATAGTTTCCAATTATCTAAAGCAGAACAAATTAGAAAAATTTCTTTGTAAATCAACAGTTCTCAAAGTTTTGTAAAGTATTGGAACATGTGACTAGCTCTATTTATCTTTTGTTCTCTTTTAATAGTTGATCCTAGCAAAGGTGAAAGACAGTCTGACACCAATATATGTGAGCATCTTGCCATAATACTATCTCACATATATTTCTGAACCAAATAAACATACCAACATGACCTCTTTACCTGTTTCCTACAAGCATACCATACTACATTTATCTTCTTTGTGATAATTGTACCCTGTGTCCCCTGAACCCCAGGCTCATCCTTTCTTCTTTCATCTCCCTCATCTGTGTTTATTCTATCTCAGAATGTCCTCACACTTTTCCACATTTTTTTCCTCTTTGTTCAGATTGGCCTCTCCATTTTTTCTGTCTGAATACACCTACTTATCCACCCTCTCAATTCATGTCAATTTCTTCATGACTTCCTAAGGAGAAGGAAGTAGGTAATTTGTCTTTTATGTTACATACATCTCAATGATAATATATTGTATTACTACAGGGTTTTTTTTTTTTTTTAAATCTCTGATACTGTCACTAAACTCAAAGTTCTAGAGTAGATTTAGATTGAAATCATCTTTATATTACCAGGTCCTAATACAGAAGCCATTAAAGATTTAGACTCCTAAAAAATTGTTAATGATCATTAATATAGTCTTGTTAAGGTTACAAGAAAGTTACACTGGCACATAGATAAACACTTTAAAAAACACTTGTATTAAGATGCCCATAGTGATGGATACAGGATTTAATAGTACAACACTTTATATACAAATAAAGGGAAATTCCCTTTATTAGTTATGTTTTAATGTTATGATAAAACACCATGACTAAGGTAAGTCATGAAAGAAGAAGTTTGTTTGAGCTTATGGTCAGAGAGATAAGAGTTCATGATGGCAAAGTGAAGGCAACGGGATCAGGAAGCTGAGGACTCATAGGTTGGACTACAAGCAAGAAGCAGAGAGGTACATTAGGAGTAAGTAAAAACCTTAAGCTCTCAAAGGCAGCTTTCAGTGACATATATTTTCCAAGCAAGGCTATACCTCATAAACTGCTCCAAACAGCTCCAAATAGCTGAAAACCAAATATTCGAACAGTCAAACTATAGAGTACATTTTTCACTCAAACTACCATACCTCCCATAATGTTTTTAAAAGATACTGTCTCATGTAGCTAGTGTTGAATTCTTAATCTTTTTTCATCTACCTCACAATGCTGAGGATTACAGGCATAGGCCACTGCATCATGCTCAGAGAAATCTATTTTTATCTGAAATTAAAAAAAAAAAAAAAGAAAGAAAGAAAAGAAAAACAGTAGCCATGCCTTCAAGTATACAAAAAAGGAAGCTGTGTATGAACACTGGAATTTTTACATAAAATATTTTTAATTAAAAAAATGACAAACTTTATTCAAAATTATGTTAACACACACACACACACCTCATTACATAAACAATTTGAGAGTTCATATTCACATCTTGTTAAAGCAATTATTTATGTTTTAGCAAAGAAAAAAATCCCATAATAAGTTGGTTGTTTTGTTCACATGAAATATCTTAATTTTCTTTTTAAATATAGTCTGGCAAAAGAACTCTTCACCATTATTTGTTATTAACCTGCTGAATAGCAGATGATTTTCCTCTGGATGACCTCCCAAGTATCTGCTTCAATTAGCTTTGGAAAAATTTCATTATTTACTTTCCTTATGTAGATGTGAAAATAGCTTGAAAAGAATAAAAAAATGAGTCATTGCTTAGTTTTATTAGAGTGTACCTTCTAAAATGAAGCCTGTTTCTACACCTAAGTTGAAGAAAGTGCATTAAGGCTCTAGCAAACAACAAAAAAGCACTTTTCCAGGAAAAATGTCAGGACTGTTCTAGTTAGTAATCTGATTCATGAGTCAGATAGAAGGCTGCTCTCAGTGACCTCTAATTTCCATTTCAATGCCAATATTTTATGGTCTATAAAATCAAATCTTCCTAACCTGTGATTTGAATATATTTACTTTAAACAGAATCTACCTTACCACAAACCACATATGTGAATCAAATCATATTGTCAATGTCTTTCATTATAAATCCAAAACCAAAAGATGCCTTTCATAATACAATGACCAGTTTAAAAGCACACACTAGGTCTTGGTGGTAGGGAGGAGAACTCTATGGTATAACAGTTACAAGCATGTGTGAAGCTGAGAGTTTCATATCTAGCACCATAAGAAAAAAATAAACAGTACATACTCAATAATGTAGACCACTGAGATAAATATGATGGTACACACCTAGAATCTCCAGCACTTGGAAGGCTGAAGCAGGAGGATCCTTGTTAGTTTGTGGCCAGCCTGGACTACATATAATGAATGCTGATCATGCCAGAGCTGTATAGAGATACCTTGTCTTAAAAAACACAAATGCAAAGTGTGATGGTTCATATCTGGGAGTCAGAGAAATGAGAATCACCTCAATTTTGAGGCCTACGATGTCTGTATAATGAAAGCTAAGCCAGCCTGGGCTGTACAGTGAGACTTATCACAGGAAAAATAACACTGTGAGGGCAGCTACCTATTAAAATATCTGACATGCAAGCATTAGGACCTGAGTGGGGATCCCCAACACCCACATAAAATGTGGGACATGAGAGAAGACAAGAGGATCCTTGGAGCTCACTTGCCAGACAGTCTGGCTGAATAAGTGACCTCCAAGTTCAGTGGGAGACCCTGAGTCAAAATATAAGGTAGAGAGAAACTAAGAAAGACATTCAGCATCAACCTCCACATGTGTGGAGAGCAGAAGACAACTTTCAACAGCCAGTTCTGTCCTTCCACCATGTTGAGACAGTGTGTCTGTTATTTCTGCTCTACCTGGTCCACAACCTTCTGGGTGATTCTCCAGTCTCAACCTCCAAAAGAGTTCTAGGATTGTGGATGTGCCAAGTCTAGCATTTTCTGTGGGCTCTGACATCATGCCATCATGTTTTCAAGACTTCTACTGTTACTCACACAGTCACCACCCCACCTCAGGCACTGGTCTTTGAAATGTTTATTATATGAAGATACTTTCTTTTTTTTTTTTTTTTTTTTTTTGGTTTTTCGAGACAGGGTTTCTCTGTATATGAAGATACTTTCTAAAATTTCAGACTATACCCAGGGTACTTTTTGAAAGGACCATCCCTTATCTCATGTTTTTCTTTTAGGGTTAACTTCTCCCATGCCTTTGTTTTAGATATCAAAATGTCTTGAACAAAGCTTTAAGAAGCACATATCTTTGGCAAATTCACCACTGGTTTTGATGCTAATCAATTTTGTGGATTTAAAGTCCCCTGTGTCCTAGGCAGACTCATTAATTTAACTGAAGTTCAGATTCATTAGCTATAAACTGGATTCTAGTGGGGATTAAGTGAAATTATGTTTTTCAAAATAATGTGATCAGTATTTATTTTGCTGAAGTCCACAAATGATCATTAACATCTGGAACTCTTTGAGATTTTCATCAATGCTCTTTTAATTTATAAACATTTCACTTTTAAGTTTTTCATGTGGAAACTTTGCTTACTGTTGTAGCACAAAGAGAAAACAAAATAGGACAGAGATTTTAAAGACCTTTTTTTGTGTGACAGACTTTCCTGGAGAAAACAACACACACAGACACACAGAGACACACATCTACTCACCCCAGATAGGGAGCCTACAATAAACCAAAGTACAGATACTACAAAAGTCCAACTTGATGAATCAATGACTCTTGTTGGGATTACTTACAGAAGTGTGGTTGAGGGGTTACTTATAGCAGCAGAAAAGGCTCTGAGATAGTTGCACTGCCAATGCCCACCCCAGCATGGTGACAGCTCACAAAAGTTGGGAACCTGGAGCACTGCACAGCCTGCCGGCAGCTCAACAGGTTGGAGAGTGACCTTTCCAGGTGCCTCAGTTGGTTTAAACCTCTTCTAGGCAGTTCAGCAGGTCTCTGCCCCTTTTACAGTTTACCTGGCTGGTTTCTGCTCCTTACAGGTTGCAGGTCTGGCCTGAGACTTCTTTGCAGCCTGGATCATCTGACTGAATCTTAGCTATGTTTGTTTACTCTTAGAAAGGGAGGTGCCTAGTGAATCTGATTACCTTCAGGGACCTCCTGAATATATTTTGAGTTGTTTACTTTCTGTTTTAGGGAGCTTCCAGGCAGGATGGAGTGTTTTGATCCAGAAGGAAAACACTACAGAACACTGAGCTAAGCATTCCTACAGACCACAAGCTACACCCACTGATCTCTAAGCACAGGAATTTTTAAAAACCTCAAGAGATATTCAGTTAGAGCCTCTAGAGATATTAACTGTCCACCTAAATTTACAAATCTAATCTCACCATGTGATTGCTTTTCACTATAGGAGGTGCCAGATACCCTCATTTTACATACCTAAAACTAGGAAACAGGAAGAAAAATCACTAGCCTAATTATCCTTAATAAAAAAAAAAGAGGGTAGTGGGCTTGATTATGCTGGTATAACAGCTTTAATTACATTAATTGCTAGCACCACTGCTTCTGCAATTGCTGTGACACAAGAAGTTAATATGTTAATAATGTGCTGAATATACAAGAGGATTTAGATAGGCATTTCAAAGAACAGATTGTGCTCTTTATCCTATTCAAATTATTGGAAGGAGGTTCAGAATGTAAAGATAAGGAGCCATCTTGAGTGTCATGTCAAATGCCATTGGATTCATGTTAGTTCTAAAATTTACAGTCCTAGTTAATTATTTAAATTTGGAAAAAGTTTAAAAACACTTGCAGTGTATTTGGCATAACTCTAATGCCTCTCTGGATGTTTTAATGATACATAGTGAACTTATGAATTTCAAGAATGCTGCTCTGCTGAGCATTGATGTGGTAGATACTGCAGATAAAATTACCCATAGCCTGAGGTCAGTATTTCTATTTTGGTCAAGCTTCAAGAATGGCATATATAGCTTGATCATGCTAGCCCTTTTTGTCCTGGGAATACTTTTATTCCTGCCCATCCTGTTAAAGCTTGTCTTTAACAACATCAACATGTTGGCAGCCAAAGGACATGGCTTAAACCTGAAAATGGACGCCCAAACAGGCTGGTAAGCCAAGGATGGATAAGATTCTGCACAGAGCCTTACCAACGTAAGACAGAAGTACATTGCTTTTGATAATGCATATTCCATGATGAGTAAGGAAGGCATTCTTATCAGAATGACCTAAGACAGGCTCAGTCTTGTTAATGAAATAAAAAGGGAGGAAAAGGTGGAGATCCTTTGGGGCTGCTTGGCAAGAATTTGACATGGCCCAAGGACAAGGAAATGGGCTGCTTGGCGGAATATGACATGGCCAAGGACAAGAAAGTAGGTTTCAGACAGGAATTACAAAAAATTACAAGAAGTAATTTCAGACAGGAATCTAAATTTTAGGCAAGAACAAATGAGTCATTTCAGACAGGAATCGAAATTTTAGGCAAGAACAAGGAAGTAGGCTTCAGACATGAAAATGACTTTGGACTAGGACAGGGAAGTAGGCTCATATATTTGAGTCATCCTGATAAGCCCTTAGAAACAGTGATCATAGGTGTATTCAAAGAATATTTTTATTGCCTTGCTTGTTCTTTGACTATTTGTGTTTATTGTCTTGCTTGTTCCTTGACTTTTGCATCTATTGTATTGCTAGTTCCTCAACCTAGAACTGACCTTAATACTTGCATGTAATTAAAATGGCATAAAAGCAAATAAGAGAAGTGGGTATGGGATAGGGGTTTCTAAGCAGGGAAATAGGGAAAGGGGGTGGCATCTGAAATGTAAATAAACAAAACATCCAATAAAAATTTTTTAAAAAGAGCCAGCCAGTTCACTGAGTGGGTGGTTATTTAATATTGTGTCTGTGCTATGCGGTTATTGTACCCATTGTTTTCTAAGTTCAAGGCAGATTACCATCATAGAAGACATAAATTTTAAAAATTTTTAAGAGACATAAATTCTCAGACTCCAGTTCAATAAACACTACTTAACGGCAGGTCCTATGTGCTAAACAACAAATGGAGTAATACAAAGTAAAGTCAGTTTTTCCTAATGTCTGGAAATAGCTTTTGACATAGCAAAGTTTTTTTTTTTTTACTTATTTAAAATATTCATCCTAACTTAAGACTGAAATTCTCTCTCCCATCTACTTAAAAACAAAAATAGTTTAGTTATCCATGCCAACAAAGAAAGCAGAAAGTCCTCAAATAAACAAAGTGTCCCATTTTTGTAGTGGTTTTAAATTCTCTCACACAAAATTCTGTTAAATATTATTATTCAATAGAGAGCCAAACAGTCTTCCATTTCTCTGGAAGGTTCAGTATGCTTTTCTTTTTTTTATTAACTTGAGCATATTGGCCGGGCGGTGGTGGCGCACGCCTTTAATCCCAGCACTTGGGAGGCAGAGGCAGGCGGATTTCTGAGTTCGAGGCCAGCCTGGTCTACAGAGTGAGTTCCAGGACAGCCCGGGCTACACAGAGAAACCCTGTCTCGAAAAAAACCAAAAAAAAAAACTTGAGCATATTAACACATTTCTAGGTCTCTGAATGATCAAAAAGGTGAATTGTCCTGGGAAACACAAACACTGAACTGGAGACCTGAATTTAAGTGCCAGTTCCATCACTAACCAGCTGATGATATGCATAGTAGGTAAAATCCCTTGCCTGGCAAGCCTTTCACCCCTTGTTTGAGCCTCAGAACCCACACAAAAACCCTGATGTAGTTTGGGGTGAATCTATAATTCCAGGACTCCTACAGTGAGACAGGAAGCAGAAACAGGAGAGTCTGCTAAAAACTCATGGGCCAGAGACAGTAACAGAATCAAGAGAAACCCTGCCTCAAAACAAGTATCAGTGAGAATCCACATGTGCAACCACACACACACACACACACACACACACACATACACACCACACACACACACATACACACACACACAACACCACACACACACACTAAATAAGTAAATGAACAAGATAGGGATAGTACTACTAATTTTGTAAAAATTAATTACAATTACTGTGAGATCAAATTATTAAAGTTCCTCATAGTCTTCTTGTTAAAGACTGAATGCCATCCAATTCAGTATATGTACCACACTTTCATTATCTGTCACCTGCTGATGACCATTTAGATCAGTTTCCTGTCTTGACTACTTGAACAGTGCAGCAGTGAGTGAGGTAATGTAGACAACTATTCATTACACACTGTTCCATTTGCTTGGATATAATCTACAAGGGGACTGATGAATTACACTGTATGTATAATTTTCAGTTTGTTGAAGGACTAGCTGCACCAAGTTACATACCTGCCAACGATGTGCAAAGGCTCCATTTGCACCAACACTTCTCACATGTGAGGCAGTATCTCATTGTGGTTTTGGTTTGTGTTTTCCTGATGAGGGTAAACATGTATTATTTGTAGATCTTCTGTTTGGATCCTTTACATATTTTTTTCTTTTACGTTTTATTGAGTTGTTTGTGTTCCTTATGTATTTTATATATTAATTATTATCAGATCTATGTTGTAAAACATCATTTGTGTTTCTTACCTGAATTAATTCTATTCTCTCTTTTGAGACAGAGTCTCACTATGTAGCCCTAAGTGGCCCAGCCCTCACTACATATATGAGGCTGGCCTCAGACTCACAGAGAGTCACATGGCTATTTCTTAAGTGCTGGGATTCCATTTACATCACTATGCCAGCATAAATTAGATCTATTCTTTATTAAATTGAGCTCATGATTATCCTAAAAGAAGCTGACAGATTTTTGGTGCATCTTGTTTACTCATCTGTGTGAAATATCTAAGAGACTGGGAATTACTTATAATCTTTATGTGATTAACCAGCTTAAAGGTAGGATTATGGCTAGTGTAATAAAGGAGACTACAAGATGATGGTGATGATAATGGTGATGAGGATAGTGATGATGATAATGAATATTGAAGACATCAAAGTTTTAGAAATTAAATCAATGTAGTCCAACTATCTCATTTTAAGGTTAAGAAAACAGTGCTAAATGACACAAATGAACTGTTATCATACCACATAGCATTTGCTGACTATATACTATATGCCAAGCACTGTTTTAAGGGCTTGATGTGCATTATCATATCTAATCCTCATGATAACTCCCTAATATAAGTACTAGTATGTTAGAACACAGTCCAAGTGAGTGGAGTCATGTGAGGGGTATTCTGAGTGCTTGTGAGAAAACAAGAAAGCAAGAGTCTTGTGACCTCTATTTCTTCAAAAACCACAGAGTTGTTCTTGAAATGTGATTTCATGCCCCTCAGGTGTATCAGATAGGAGTGAGTTTACTTCAGATTGTTCATTATAATTGGTTTTTGTTATTGTCGTTTTGTTTTATTTTCTTCTCACTTTAAATTCTTAGTTGATTATTTGGAAATCTCACATCATGCATTCCAATCATGCTCTGGTCAAATCCCTAGTGGCCAGCCCCACCCATCCCACCCACTGGGGAGGATGAATCTTTCTTCACCTGCATCTGCACCATAAGTCATCAACTAAGAGCCATGTGGCTGTCAGCTCTCCCTCAAGGGGCGGGGGCCAGCTCTCCTGTGAAGGGTGGGGCAGGCTCTCCCATGCCGGAGAACACTAGTGTGACTTCAAGCAGCAGCTCAGACCACAGACATGGGCTTCAGTGGTAATAAAGGCTGCATAAGTCTACATAGTCCTTGGGCACATCAGAACTACTCACCGAGTCACTCAAGGCCCTCAGTAGCTACTCTGGCCGTGGGTCTTAACATGGACTTAGGTGGCTACACATGCAACTCACATCAGAATGCCTCCCTCCCTGCCCCCAAGACAGTAAAGTCAGAGGACATAACCAACTGCATACATCCACATGAATCTCAGGCTTCATCAAGCCCTGGGGCAGCAGCATGGGTCACAGTCATCACAATGGCCTCTGGCAGCCACCATGATCCTTTGAGAAGGTCAGATTCAGGAACTGAACCTTTTTTATCTTAGGTTTTCATCTTAGCTCTGAACCAGTTGACCCTACTGGACAGCATGTCACCCTCAGTCTGTCACTGCCATCATGTCCCCAGTTCCTCCTCACCTCATAGAGGTGTAACACTCCATTTTTCTATCTGTCTTATGTCTCCATCACATATTTGTTTATGGTAGTGGTGCTTTCCTGCCCTGGGTTTCAGGGTTGGGGCCAGGGCTTTTTGGTTTTGTTTTGGTTTGGTTTGGTTTTTGGTTTTTTGGTTTTGGTTTTTTTAAGATGAGGTTTCTCTCTGTAGCCCTGGCCATCCTGGAATTCACTCTGTAGACTAGGCTGGCCTCAAATTCACAGAGATCTGCTTGCTTCTTCTTCCTGAGTGCTGAGATTAAAGGTGTGCATTGCCACTTCTTGGACTTGTTATTGTTTTTTCATGCTTCTATTGAAAAACATGTTTTCTCCACGTGCAGCTTATCCTTGTGACTGTATAATTTACTCCCATAACTTCTTAACCTTCACAGTATAAATCATCTGATGCTCTGATAAAATTGGCTATTGCATGAGACTTTAGTCTGCCTCATTTATCGGCTCCATTTTCCCTGGTCCCACTAACTTTAGAGTAGTAAACACTAGTGTATGCATTTTAGGGATGAAGAAGGTGAAGCACATGGAGGTTGACCTACTTAAAGTCATATCATTAGTGGGTAACAGAACAAATGTTGAAAGAAACTTCTCTGGTATATTCTTCATATATATATATGTCACTCAAGAGCCTCCATGATCTGGTTCCAGCTTATTTCCACAGCTTTGATTCTTGGGCCTTGTCTTCACAAAGCTTATGCTCCAGCCAACAGTTTATTGCTGTCTTGGTTGTGATTGATGTTTTCTATTCTCTTTCCTGATACTTCAACTGGTCCAAAGGTACCTTTTTGGTCTTCTGAGTTCCAATCAAATGTCACCAGTTCACTTACAAGTGACTTCAACCTACACTGTTCATCTAAGGGTCTTCACAGTCCCCTTTGGCACAGAAAAGGCTTTTGTGATGGTTTTGCCAGGGACAGGGGAAAACAATAGAGCCTGTACTTTATTGAGTCAATTTCCTAAAGCCCTATCAGCTGGCTGGTTTATCAGAAAATATGAGACAATGGATTGAAATGGGCCCCTTGAACCATGTCATCACTGTTTGGCAAAACAGACCCCTTTGAATATGGGATTATTTTCAGATGAGCAAATTTCCATTTTTCATCTACATTAAAGAAAACTGGAAATGTCAACATTGAACAAGCAAAGAGGCAAGTAGTAGAAAGTAGACTTTTAATTGAGGCATAAGCAATTATGATCTTGAATTTATATTGTTTGTATGATAGAGAAACATGGAATGACTAGAAAAGTGAGAATAGTTTCTTAGAATTAAGTATGTAAACTCATAGCTTGTGTTTAATTTCAAAATCTGTGTTCATTTAAAAACTCTGAAGAGAGGGCTTCTGCTCTTTGCTGTTAGAGTGATAAGGCCATAATGCTATGAAATGAAGGGTGGCTACAAGCCCAGGTTTTATTTATGTCTATGTGTGCATGTATAAAAACTACCTCCTTGTTAAAGGATGGCACTCAAAACCCTTTAGAGAGACAGTGACATCTGCTATGGGGGAGTCACACTTGGGACAACTTGATTGACCATTTTTGGCATATGCTGGTCTAAATTGGCTCATCTATTGGCTAACAATCTTTTCTGAATTAGTTCCAACTCTCCAGCAGGCACATTTCCATCTGGTTAAGTTTAGAACTCAAGCTGTGTTTTTTTTTAAAGGGGAAAAAAACATACCTTACACTGATACTAGTCTAGGCAAAAGGTTCTTACTGCTATCACCACTGTCCTCCTTTAAAATACAGTTTTTTTCATTTCCGTTTGTTTTGATCTTGAGGTTTTGAGGTGAATGGTGTGCTTGTTGTGATTCTTAGAACCTAGGTTTTTGAAGAGGAGTAAAGATGGTGGACTTGTGTGTCTTATTTTGAAAATAAAGATACAAAAGAAGATAGGGAAGAAAAAATGGATACATCTGCAAATCCTGATACACTTGCAGGTATGTCAGGTGTCTGTATTCTCTCAGGGGAGGGAGCTAGACCTGATAACAGATGCTTACTGAGAAAGAGCCTTCTGCTGTGCAGTTCTCCCATTGTTTCTACCTCATATGCTAGCCTGTGAGACCGTATATCATAGTGTAAAGTCACACAGATGATAAGAAAAGAGACAATAAGAAAAGCCATGCGGTGCCTGGCATGTACCAGCAGGATAGGAAATCAGAACCCTGAAGGCTTTGTCTTACAATCAGCTCAACAATGAACCTGTTGACCTTTTCTTAACAGTCTGTTCTGAACTTCAGGGTATAAATTCCCATAGCAGAGTTGACTGGGTTAACAATGGAAGGGAAAGATGACTTAGAAGACTGAGAATATGTTCACAGCCATGATCTTGCAAAATAGTCAAAGGTGCAGCTGAGTACTCTGTGGCTCTGTCATAGAGTTGGGGTTTAGCAGGTGTCTCACAGTTGTTAGTGCATCAAGCTAACAATTTTTGGTATGGAGCCAGAAATCTAAGAGTGTTCAGACTTTTTTCAATCAAATATTTTTAAATTGTAAAATAAATCAAGGCTCACACAGTGTTTCAAAATAATGATATAACTATAAGCATAACTATTTAAACCAGGAAACTCAGGGCTACTAACTCAACTTAGATTTCATTCAAGATTCATT
Source organism: Mastomys natalensis (assembly GCA_021653895.1). Taxonomy (NCBI): domain Eukaryota; kingdom Metazoa; phylum Chordata; class Mammalia; order Rodentia; family Muridae; genus Mastomys; species Mastomys natalensis. The sequence continues at coordinate 207,619 of JAJTUV010002410.1, forward strand.
GGTGGGGGTGGTATTTATTTTTACAGTTTTGGGAATATAACACAGAGTCTCACACATACTAGGCAAGTCTTCCACCAGTTAGCCCTTGGAATTATAGTTTTTAAATTAAATTTTATCTCATGTAACTATTATCATCATCTGGATTCAGAAACTATTTTAGCACCAGAAAGAAACCCCCTTTCCTTTTATAATCAGGTCTAACAGTTTTAAACTTCTCTAATGTGGTGGCCTCTGTCAGGAAATACTCCCTTGAATCTGTGTTCCCAGATCAAACAGCCAGCCATACCTGATCTCTAGAAGAGCATGATTTTTCTATTATATTCCTGGCACAAATAGGAACAGTTTCTACATTGCTTAGTTTCCCTTCTAAAAGCTGCAAAGTGAAGGGTTAACATTTTTTAATTAATTTGTTATTTTATTTGTTTACATTTAAATGTTGACCCTCTTCCCAGTCACCCCTCCACAAACCCCCCATCCTATCTCTCCTTCCCTTTGCCTCTAAAAGGGTGCTCCCACTTCACCCCTCTAGCACCTCCCCTACATTGGGGTAACAGTTTTAAGAGTTGGAAAAATATATGAAGAAAGAATACGAGAAAAGTAAAATATACCATGCATGCACACATTGCACATCAATCATCTGAATAATTTCTCACTTCACATTAGTTAACTTGCATACACATATCTCAAGCCATGTTTGACAGTTTATTCTGTTTTCTTAGATGTTTCTCCTTCAGTCCTTGTGTTTTGCCATTATAACTTCTTAAACTCATGGGCAGCTCATTTGCTTTCCAAATTTCCACATGGCAGGTGCCAATCTATATCCTGTTATTTGTGAAATGGCTATTCCTTCCTTTCCCTTCTCTAATCCTATGTAAGTCATCCACTAGGTATGGTTTCCCGTTTGACTTTTTAATCTAAGTAATTGGTGGCTAACATAACCTATATTCTTGTCTTGTAGATGAGGTCTCTGGTAGTAATTAATATAGTAGTGACATAAAGCCATGTTAAACTGTCCTAGTATAGACTTCCATAAAATAATAATGGCTCAAAGTTACACTAAGAAGCTCTTCTCTATACATATAGACTGACCAGGAGAAAAGACTATATTCATTTTTACTTGCAATGTAGCAACAACAAAACCCCACAAACTTAACTGCTGAAAACAATACTTATTTATCACTTTCCAGTTTTAGAGCAGCCCAGCAATGGTGGAGCTACAGTTCTCTGCTCAGAGTCTCATGAGACTGAAATAAGAATGTTGGCCAGCTGCATGCCTTTCCAGAGACTCTGGGGAATAATTTGCTTCTTAGCTCATTCAGGTTATCAGAAAATTCATTTCCTTGCAGCTATATGACAGAAGTTCATACTTTTCCTGCTAGCTGTTAGCTGGGAGTGTTCTCAAGTCCTTCGGGGTGTCTGTCTCCATAAGAAAATCACAATAGAGATGGTTGTTTTAGTCCAAGCTAGATGAAACACATCTTTTTTACTGCCCCTCCCCAATCTCTCTACCCTGGGATTAGATGTGTCACATGACACAATCACAAAAGGAATATGTATCATTTCCATGTTCTGGAAATCTTATATATGAAATGTACTCAAGGTAAACAGCAACTTTATGGGAAACATTAAAATCCTGGTTTATATAGGAGTTGCTTTTTTAAATGCAAGGTCTCTGTATGCAGCACTGGCTGGTCCAGAACTTGCTATGTAGACTGAGCAGGCCTGAAAGTCAGATATCTGACTGTCTCTGCCTTTGGAGTACTAGGATTAAAAGGTATGCACATGATCCTGGGACATTTTCTTTCTTTTTTTAATCCTTTCCTCCCTCTCTCACTTTTATTAGTTCTTTGAGATTTTTGTACAATTATTTTTATAACATTGCCCCACCATACCTCCTACTTCTCCAGATACTCCCTCCCCATCCACACCCAACTGTGTACATTTTTATTTTTTTAGAGCCATCAAGTCCAATTTATACTGTCTGTATACTCTTGGATGAGTGGTTTTCACCAAAGAAATTGGACTCTCCCTTTCCCAGCAGCTATCAATTGCTAGTAGTTCCTTTGGGCCCACCTCCCCCCTTTCCATACTGGAATTTTACTTGCCTATGCCATCTCGACTGTCACAAATTTATATATGCAATTGCCTTTCTGTTGTGAAAAAATACCCAAATTGTTTTCTTGCCATCCACCTTCTCTCTCACCCTTAAAATCTTCCTTCATCCTCTCCCACAATGATCTCTGAGGCTTGGGATGAGGTGTTTGACAGTAATGTTTGATTTAGAGCTGAGCATTGCAAAGTCTCTTATTTTCAGTACCTTGACCACTTGTGTATCTCTGTGTAAATCACCATCCACTGCAAAAAGAAAACTCTTTGTTGAAGGTTGATTAATGCATTAATCTATGGGTAAAATGGTAAGTCATTAGAAGTATGTTTAATATTATGTCCATTTAGCAGAATAATAGTAGTAGATTCTTCTCTAGGAACTATGATCTGTCTAGCCACAGGTTCCTGGCCTCAATGATACTAAAGAAAGACATGTTCATCTGAGTGAAATAGGCCTACAGAAGGTCAAATAGACAGGACCAGGAAAGAAACTCGCCATGTAGTCAAAACATTAAAACCACAGAATAAGGAAATGTTATTGAAATCTGTGAGGAAAAAGGTCAAGTCACTTAAAAAGGCAGACTTATTAGAATAACACCCGATTATTCAGCAGAAACCTTTAAAGTCAAAAGGGCCTGGAAAGATGTACTCCAACTCCTAAAAGACCACAACTGTCAATCCAGGCTATTAATACCCAAATTAAAGCAAATGGAAAGAGAAAAAAATTCCCATGATAAAAACAGATTAAAAGAATTTATTACTACAAAGCTAGCTTTTAAAAACTCCTTTGAAGCCGGGCGGTGGTGGCGCACGCCTTTAATCCCAGCACTTGGGAGGCAGAGGCAGGCGGATTTCTGAGTTCGAGGCCAGCCTGGTCTACCGAGCGAGTTCCAGGACAGTTCTCTACACAGAGAAACCCTGTCTCGAAAAAACCAAAAAAAAAAAAAAAAAAACTCCTTTGAGTAGCCAATTCTCCATCAATAGGTAACAAAATCGATCCCACAACAATTATTTCAGCCCTTGGGAACATGGATCAGAGCTTGCAAGGACATAAACTCCTAAGTCAGAAACAAACTGTAGAATCTGCCTTACACACTTCAGGAAGCTGTAAAAAATCCCAAAATTTCCTATGAGTGCGTGGCATGAAAAGTGTCATGTTTCTGCATTTACTCCAGGTTGTGTACTCACATATAAAGATTTAGAGCTAGGAACCTCAGATGATACAGAACATGCACCATTTGTCCTTCTGAGTCCAGGTTACCTGATGTGTGCATAACATGAAAAATATCAAAAGAAACTATTCAAACCAATATGAAATATGCTAAGAACTTAGATCTGATGTCTCTTTATTGGAGGTTTATTATGATATTCAATATGCCTTGAACTTGCAGGGTACTATTTAGAATATAGTAGTCATATGCCTAAGATTTGGGTGTGTTCCTTGGAAAGGGAACAACAAACTGACAAATGGATAATGAAGATGTGGCACATATACACAGTGGAATGCTATTCATCTGTAAAGAAAACTAAAAATTTCAGATACATTGATAAAACTAGAAAAGATTATCTTGAGTGAAGTAACCCAGAGCTGGAAAATCATTGCATGTTCTGTCTCATCTGGGGTTCCTAGTTTCAAATTTTTAGCTGTGAATTCATAACCTGGAGTATATGCAGAAACAATGAAAGAAAAGGAGACCATTTCTGGAATGAGGGGAGCAATACCGAGGGGAATAACACAGCACAAGTGATCCAAAGCAGAGAGTGGGGAAAACAGGAGGGAGACTAATTGGGGAGGTAGAGAACTGAAAAAAGGAGAGATAGGGCATGATAAAAGTAAGGATGCCTGAAAATTCCATAAGGATTCATACTATTAACTATCAGCCTAAAATACCTATAATACATGTGAGTCAGTGTATAAATATACATATATAATCTAAATAAAATGTTCCCATCTGGGCTGACAATGAATCCTTGCCCCACCAAAAGCCATAGACTACCTAATAAAACTCCAACACTAGGCATTGTTTATTTGTAATTTTATAAGACCTTCAAATACATCATTACATTTTGTTTATGATCTAGCTGATTTCTGCTTCTTTCTTTGAGACAGGACCTCATGTAGTCCGACCTAGCCTCACATTTGTTGTGTAGTTGAGGGTGAGCATCAGGTTCTATTACCATGTCTCTGTCTTCCAAGTACTGAGGTTACAGGCATGACCATCAAGTCTTGATTTTGAATTTTGTTTTGTTTTTAATATAAACATTCTTTGCTATAAACTTCCCTGTTAGAAATGCTTTAGCTGTACTTCAGAGTTCTGATAAACTATATTTCTTTTACATTTTACTTGATTTTATGAAATTAAAAAAAATTAAGTATGTGTGTAGTGTGTGTTTGTGTGTGTGTGTGTGTGTGTGAGAGAGAGAGAGAGAGAGAGAGAAGGGGAAGAGAGGGGGGGTGTCAGGGCTGGGCATGCCACTGCTTTCATGTAGAGAGCAGAAGGCAGCTTTCTATTTGGTTTTCTCCTTCCATCTTTACACAGGTTCTAGGGATCAAACTGAGGTCACCAGGCTTGTGGGGCAAGTGTCTTTACACATTGAACCATTTTGCAACCCTGAACACAGATATGAGAGGTGAGTAACAAAACAACCCTTGCTTATTGTATTAGGATTTATGTGACACTTTACACACATTAGCGTTTGTTTTATGGAGTTGGAACCCAAATATTTGGTGCACATATATTGACAAATGCTGTGTGTGCTCATGATGAGTTGTGAGTGAATTCCCTTCACTACTATGTAGCAGCCTCCTTTACCTCCTTTATTTCTTTCTTTTGATTCACTTTGATTTGAAGTCTACTTCATCAAATGTTTCAGTAGCAATGTCCACTTGGTTTTGGTTTCTGTTTACGTTGGTGGATTCCTTTCTATCCTTTGATTCTCTGTCTATCAGAATCTTTACCATTGAGGTGTGTTTCTTGACACAACAGATAGCTAGATATCTAAACGGGTAGATTTAGTGTTTCAGTCCAGCCAGCCAGTCCGAATTTCTTTAATAACTACTTGAGGCCATTAACTTTTAAGGCTACTAATAATAGTGTTTACTATGACAGTTTGACTGAGAATGGCTCCTGTAGGCTCATGTACTTGAATGTTTGCTTCCCAGCTGGTAGAACTGTTTGGGAAGGATTAGAAGGTGTGGTCTTACTGGAGTACATGTGTTGCTAGGAGTAGGCTTTAAGATTTCAAAGGCCCATCACATTGCCTATTAACACACTTTCTGTGTCTCTTGCTTGTGTATCAAGATGTAAGCTTTTAGCTACTGTTCCAGTGCCATGCCTGCATGCTGTTATGCTCCTTGCCATGATGGTCATAAATTGACCCTCTGGACTTGTGAGCCCAAAATTAAATGCTTTGTTTTGTAAGTTGTTTTAGACATGACATTTTGACACAGCAATAGAAAAGTAACCAAGATATTTACTAATTGCTGAAATATTGTTGGTTGTTTTCTTTTTATTCATTGATGTCTCTTTTGATTTGAATTTACTATTTCCTGTTGATCAGCTCTTGACTGTCTTTATCTTTCATTTATAAAGAAAGTTTTGTTTGAATATAGCTCTCATGATTCTTTCCAATCTTATCCTAAAAGGAAAGAAATCTCTGCTATATTTAGTTTACAATTTTCTAAAGGGAGAAGGAAAAAGAGATAGGAGTCTCATCAGGATTTTTCCATTTGAAAAGTTGTGGATATAGTTCAGGATTTCAGTTAACAAGAGTTTAAATAACAGAAGCACAATGAGAATATAGAGGAAAGGAAAAACTGGAGATCTTACAAGAACAAATGTTTGAAGGAATAAGCAAGGTTAACTTAATGGGCTACTTCAACAAAATACTATATTTAAAGTGATTGTGAAGCTGTCATAAAGGCATTAGGACAATTGAGCTGATTTTAACCAAGTTAAAGAATAAAGGAAGGATTTGCTTGTGACTAATCCACAAATCTAATAAAACAAAACCCATTGTTTTGGTGGTTTCAAATACATCCTGTTCTGAACATGTCTTTGGACAATCAATGGAGTAGCAACAGGCACTAGAGTTTAAAATAAGAAAAATTTCATACTAGTGTTAGTTGGGCACATCTTGTTTTTTCTTGAATCTTCCCTTTTTGCAGTTAATCCACAGGATATTTTTCTGTGACATTCAAATATTTTAAAATAGCTCTCCATACAATTTATGATAGTAAAAGTCTGAGCATCTCTTACGCTTGAATACAATAGTAAGGAGAACAAGCTGGGAAAAGACCAAGAATTAAAATAGAGCCTTATTTGTTCATTGGAAGACACTTGACAAGCTATCACAGGAATTAAAAGATAAGAAACTCTACAATCAGTGTTACACTGGAAATCAATTTGATGTAACATACATTTACTGATTGCTATAGCAAGGGCCTTACAATATGGTATGTAAGTTACAGCAGTGGACAAAACAGTATGTAAAGAAAACATAACATGAAAATCGGAAAAACTGGAAAGGTAGCTGATGCTTTAATAGAGGGAAGAAAATGAGCTACGTTTGTTTGGTTTTTCATAATGAATTGCTTGATTCTCTTGGTTTAGACCCATAGTTGTTGCCTGCCTTAAACTTTATACTTTATTTTAATAGCTCTCAAGTTATGTAAAAAAATAAATTATCCATCAGAATATAAGAGAACTTTATTCATAAGTCTAATTGTATCACTGAACTTTTTATCTTAAGAAGTTCAATATGTATGCTTTTGCATACATTCTCACTCTCTTCTGCTATTTCTTTAAGGCTCCAGGAAACAGACATGATTTAGAGTATACAATGAAGTCATCTATTTAGGGATCCTCAGGAATAATCCACAGTAGAGCCAGGCCTGGATGCATCTTTCTTCACTCCTGCTCTAAACTTTACTTCCACTCTTTCTGTAGACTATACTTTTAAAAAGTTAAGTCAAACCGTTGCCATTTTGGAAACTGTTGACTATAATTTGTTTAGGATAGTTTATTTGTTCCAAACAGTAATCTCCAGAAACCTTTTAAAAGATACTACAATCAGAATTTACTGGAGGAGGATTCCAGAGCCTCCACAGCCCTGACAAAGTTTAGAGTCAAAATGTTCAACAAGTTCCACTATTAATGGGGACTTTTAAAAGTGTGAGGTGTATGATATTCCCTGTGAATTTACTGAAAGGTAGGGCAAAACCTGACCTTAACAGCTGCTTTCCCTTAAAACTTGGATCACATTTTGATGCAGGGAATTATTGTCCAGATGCTTTTGTTAGTCATGTTCCTATGAGACTACTCACTCAGACAACAAATTGAGTTTCTATTACCTGCTGGGTGTGATATAAATTATAACCTGGCAAGGATACATGTAATCAAAGAGGAATAGAAAACCTACCTAGGGGTTATTAAACATCCTTTCTTGGGATGCCAGTTCTTGAACATGATACATACATAATTATAATTTCTGTGTGCTTGTGGGTCTATATATACTATATACAAGTATATACATAAATGTGGATATGATATAATTGAATATGCATATACAAACATATTTGAAATATTATTTCTGATGACTACATTGATACAACACAGACAAAATAAGACTGAACTCAACATGATAATTCCAAGTAAAATGGAGAAGAATAAAGTATAAGTTTTTGTGTGTTTTTTTCTTCTTTTGAAGAAAGACACACTATAATTTGATATAGAGAAAATAATAGAGTGGGCCTTAAGTTACCCAAATATTTTTTTTATTGTAAATAATCTGTCTTTTCTGATATAAGTGTATTTACTCTTGTTTTGCCATAATATGATGAAGCCATGTAAGAATAGGAAAATACAGTTATTTTCAAGTGTGAACTTGCTTACCTTGCACAGCATTCATATATGTCATTCAAAGTCACAGTTAAGACCATGGCTGTCTCTGCCCACGTTTGACAAGAGGCTACATTTCTGACAAGGCTTGGAGCTTCAAATCACAAATCCGCATCTTATAGTCCCCAAATGTTTTGTTCCCAGGGCCCTTTTTATTGTCTTCAGACTTCTTGGAGATGCCAAACCACAGATGACTGTTTAGGTAGATCAATATTTTCTATACTAGAAATTAAATTCTAGAAAATTTAATGAATTTGTTTATTACTTTTACTTAAAATAGGAAATCTACAATCCAACAAAGTTATATTTTTAAGCATTAAAATGTGGCATTTAATGGAGAAAACAATAATTTACAACATGCTACTGAGAACAGTGTTATTGTTTTACAGCTTTTCAAATCTCTTTTAATGTGTTAACTTGACTTCATGTCTACTTGTGAGTTCAACCTTCTGTTTGAAAAAAATTCAGATTTAAATGATTTTATGGTTGGAAAAGGGGGAAATATTTTAATAGCTTTGCCTGATAATTTTGGATATTCCCTTTTGATTCTGTAACAAACTTGGAAGTTAGTAGAGCTTTCTAAATGAAAGACAACAACATGAACTCTGAGATGCTATCAATGCTTTGTTCAGATTCTGTTACAATGTAATACATTGGTGTATCTTATGCCTTGAGTGGAACTTTCATCATGGGTGATTTCAGAACAACATACATTAATTACATGGAAAAAGATTTTGAAACTTTGGACAGGTCTTCCAAATACTACATTCCATTCTAAAATATCCAGAACACCATACATGTGACCATTACTGATCTCTTTAGAAAAGTCACTGATTGGGAAGCTGTCAGGCTCATAGAGGTAGATTCAGGTTTTTTCCCAAAAGCTTAAAAGTCACTTTTAGTAACAACTATTGTCCATTGTTTTCCTTGCAGTAACATGGCTACTTCTTTCAATTTTGAGGCAATGCCTGCTAACTAGCCATGGTTCTGTTGCCAGTTCCTAGAGGACTAAGCAAATTCTTGTGTACCATCCTTCTTTCTTCCCTCCTTTGGAACTTCCTCAGCCTTAACTCCTAGACCATCCCCATTCCCAAGTGTCAGGCCCCAGTAATAACACCTTGTATATGGGAACCCCAATATCTTCACCTAGAAAGATTTGAAAAGCTTTACCTACCAGGCAACACACAGTTACTTTTTTATTCACAGATGATATGAAAGTATGCATAAGGAATCCTAAAAATTCCACCACGGTACACCTACAGCTGATAAACACTTTCAGCCAAGTGTCTGGATACACAATAGCTTTCTTATGTGAAAAAAAAAAAGACTGAGGAAGTAATCATGGAAGCCACACCTTTCATAATAGCCTCAAATAATGTAAAATGTCTTGGGGTAACTCTAAAAAAGCAAGTAAAAGACTTGTATGGAAAAAACTTCAAGTTTTTGAAGAAAGAAATTGAAGAAGATATGAGAAGATGGAAAGATCTCTTATGCTCATGGATCAGTAGAATTAACATAGTAAAAAAATGGCCATCCTACCAAAAGCAATCTACAGATTCAATGCAATTTTTTATCAAAATTCCAACACAATTCTTCTCAGACCTTGAAAAAGCAATTCTCAGTTTCATATGAAAATAAATACACACACACACACACACACACACACACACACACACACACACACACACACACACACAAGAAAATAGAATAGCTAAAACAATCCTGAATAATATAAGGACTACTGGAGGTATCACTGTCTCTGATTTCAAGCTGCACTGCAATAATAAAAACAGCATGATACTAGCATTAAAACAGTCATGTTGATCAATGGAATAGAACTCAAGACACATGTATAATTCCACAGACCTATGTACACTTGATTTTTTTATGAACAAGCTAGAAATGCACACTGAAAAAAATAGGATCTTCAACAAATGGTGCTGGTCAAATTGGGTATCTGCATACAGAAGAATCCAAATACAAGCATACTTACTAAAAACTCAATCCCAAATGGATTACAGACCTCAACATAAGGCCAGATACACTGAATATGAAAGAAACAAAAGTAGGGGAATAACCTTTAACACATTGGCACAGGAAAAGATTTTCTGACCAGAACACCAATGGCTCAGGCTCTAAGATCAACAATTAATAAATGGGACCTCATGAAACTGAAAAGCTTCTGCATTATTCAGACAAAGTGGCAGCCTATAGAATGGGGAAAAATTATCAATTTCATATCCAATAAAGGACTAATATTCCAAATATATAAAGAACTCAAAATACTGGATATCAAGAAAACAACCCAATCTTTAAAATGAGATACAGATCTAAACAGAAAATTCTCAATAGAAGAAACTCAAATGGCTAAGAAGCATTTAAATGTTAAACATTCTTAGTTATCAGGGAAATACAAATCAAAAGTACATTGAAATTTCACCTTGCAGCTGTCAGAATGGCTAAGACCAATCGAATAAATGACAGCTCATGCTGGTGAGGATGTGGAGTAAGGGGAACACTCCTCCATTGCTGGTGGGGTTGCCAACTTGTACATCCACTTTGGAAATCAGTATGGCAGTACCTCAGGAAGATAGGAATTGAACTACGTCAAGCTGCAGCTGTACTTCTCTTGGGCATATACCCAAAGGATGAGTCATCATACTGCAGGAACACTAGCTTAACCAGGTTTCAGAAATTGAAAACAGCCTAGATGTTTGTCAACAGATGAATGGATAAAGAAAACACAATGGAACACTACTCCAACAAGTAGGAAGGGGGAGGGAAAAGGGGGATGAGGGAAGAAATATGGAGAAGGACATCTAAAATTTAGGGGCATTTGAAGGATTGTGTGGAAACCTCTTACAGAAGAAGCTTCCTAAAATATCTATTTATATGAAAGTGATCTAAATGAAATCACCAAATAACAGGGAGGCAGAGCCCCAGCTGGATATCTTTCATCTCCATATGAAGTTTCAGTAGTAGAAATGGATTACATCAAATTGAGTTGTTGGCCAAAGGGATCCCATGTGAATTCCCAAACAAACCAGGCTATAAGTTGTACTCCACAAACTGAAGCTGAAAATAATGCCTACACAACTCATTGAACATTGAGCTGGTGCCTGCTTGCAGCCTTTACCACTACTGGTTAGTGTTCTTGTTCCTATAAGGTCTTCTGCATGCTACCAAAAGAGAAAAGTAAACACCAATCCAGTTCCAAAATCTGGGGTTTACACTGGTGTCCTGTCTGGAAGATACACGATTGCAATGGTAGCAGAAAGCTTGTGGGAATAATCAACTATTATCTGATTTGATTTAAGACCCATGCCATGAAATGGAGCACATACCCATTGCAGTTTGGGTAACCAAGAACCTGAGTCTAGATAGCCATTGACCTAGGAGAATACCAAAGATGTCTGCTCTATAAAAGGAATGTGGCAATAAGATGATTCCTAATACCATTCTTCCATACTAATTGATCAGTGACTTGCTGAGTCATCCTCAGAGAAACTGCAGTAGATGGGAACAAATACAGAAACCCATAGCCAGAAAATATACTGAGTATGAGAGACCTTGGATCATTCAGCCCTAAATGGGATGTCTCCATTAAATCCATCACGTCAGGGCTCAGGGAACCCTTCAGAAGAGGAGATGAAAGATTATAAAATCCAGAGGGGATAGAGGACACCAAGAAAATGACCTTCTAAACAGAGCAGACTGATGCATACATATTAACTCACAGAGAGGGGGGCAGTGTACACAGGAACCAGTATGCACCAGATGGAGCCTTAGAACTGATAGGAGACCACATGTCCACATTCCTATCTCCAATTGATAACTACTTGCAAATGAAAATTTAAATTTTCTTCAAGGGAGTCTCACTGGGGAAACAAAGTGCTCTTAAGGGTAGGCTACTGACCCTACAGAGACTTGATATGCCAGGGTAGGGTGATATTCAGGGGGTCCTTCCTCTTCTCAGAGGAGAAAGAGAGGGGGAAGGGGGGACGAGCTGTGTGAGGGAGTTACTGGGAGAGGAAGACCTGATATTCGGATGTAAAGTGAATGAATAAATTATTGGGAGAAAAGGGTAGACCACATGCCCAAAAGTAGATGGCCAATAAAAACCGAACTCAATGAATAGCATCTTTGCAGGTTCCTTGATTCATAATGTCATGTCAAAGTCACCAACATTCTGTTTTTCTTCCTTCCTTCCTTTCTGTTTCTTTCTCTCTCTTTCTTTCTTTTCTTTCTGTCTGTCTTCATTTCACTGGAGAGGAACTAGGAGGAGTAGTGGGAGGGGAAACCATAACTTAGGGAGGGAAGGATTGATTTTGACTCACAGTTTGAAGGTATAGTCCACTGTGGCAGGATGGCATGGCAGCAGGAGTGTGAGACAGCTGGTTACATGGCAGCCATATTCACGAGCCAGAAAAGGGTGCATGCTAGCATTCAGGTCAGTTTCTCTTCTTTATTCAATCCAGGACATAGAATGATTGTCTAGAGTTAGGGTGGGTCTTCTCATTTCAACTAACCCATTTTAGAAACTTCCTCATAGATATGCACAGAGGCTTGTCTCTTAGGTGATTGTAAATCATGTCAAGTTGACAATCAGTATTAAGCATCACATTCTACTCTTTATCAATTTGATATTCAAACACATCAGTTGTAAGCCATAGACTTCCACACTTTGTCCTCATAGGCTCATGGTCATCTTATAAAGTAAAATACATCGTCTAACTTCTAAAATCCCCCTAGTCTTTAGCAGTTCCAACATTGTTCAAAAGTAATTAATCTCTTCTAATACTTAAGAAATCTATCAACTGTGAGCCCCTTTTATCACCAAAAACAAGTCACAGAGTAAAGATTCCTGTTCAGTGAGATAGGAGTGGAGGTATAGCAAGGAATGACCAGATGTCTGTCTTCATTAAGCCAATTAAAGACACAATTAATAGTGAAAAACAGGAAAAATGTACTCAGTGTGGCCACATAAAGAACAAAGAGATCCAGTAATTGACACCCAAGCCCATCTTCAGGGTGTGAACATGAGGTTCAGATATAGATATCCAGAGGTGTTCTTCACTCAGCGGTTAGGGCAAGGTGTGATTCTACCTGTCACCAATGTCTCTGCTCTAGTCTCTCCTAAAAGGTCATCTGACAAACTATAAATCTTTTTTTCCAGGAAACAAGTTCTGCCTCGAGCTGACCCAGGGTCTCAGACATCTCAAACATTTTTTCTCCCAACATGAAATTCTTAGAAGAATTTAAGTTTCTTGGGGTCCATTGTTTCAATAATTGGATAATCAAAGGTAAGGGCACACAGGTCTGTTTTAAAATATCTTCATTCCTGTCAGGACAGTTACAGCAAGATAGTCTATCTGCAGGATCATGGGGCTGCTGGTCTCATGCATCTATATTCAGTAAGGAGAGAGAAAGACAGTGAGAGACAGAAAGAGACAGAGAGACAGAGAGAAAAAGAGGCAGAGACAAAGGGACAGAGACAGAGATAGACAGAGACACACAGAAACACAAAGGCATCCAGAGACACACACAAAGAGCAGAGAGAGGAAAATACTGGTGCTCAGCTTGGTTTCTCTTTTCTATTCGGATAGGGACCTTAACCCATAGAATGTACAACCACATTTATGGTAGATCTTCCTACCTCAATTAATTCAATCTATTAACTCCCTCACAATCCTTATGACGTTGGATGTGGAAGCACAACTGTAACCCCAGCACTTTGGTGGATGAGGCAGGAGGACTGTGAGCTTCAGGGTAGCCCACCTAGCAGATCCCAAGTCACCCTGAGTCACATACTGAGACAGTGTTTCAAAAACAATAACAGATCAAAAATATAATAGAAGAAAGACCTCATGTTCCCAGATATGGAGGAGTAGTTCCCACACAGCCTTAGTAAGAGAAGTAACGTAGCATATGGAAAGTTGGGGGTGTTGTTAGGGTTGTTTTATTGGTTTTATTGTCACAATACAGCTAAATTGAATAAACTAGTGATTACACCAAAATCATCAATGAAGTAAAGCCCAAGAGTATATATTAGATCACTCGTTACAACTGATGGTCTCCTATCCTAGTAATTATGTAACCTAATTAGCTCTGTGGTTTGACACCATCAGACCAGAATGAATTCTCACATGGCTTTTTCTCATCCTCATCACATCTTTAGAAATTATGACACATTAGGCCAAGGTTTCTCACTCTTCCTGGATCCTTTAACTATGTAGTCTGAATTAAGGAGCTAAAGAGCATTCTCTGACTCCTACAAAACTCGAGGTCCTTTGGGAATTTGAGATTCAAAACAGATCCTGCATCTGCTTAGTGTTACTTGGCAGGCTCTGGGCTTCTTACTTAGTCCTCAAAATCCCAGAGGCTAGAAATCCAAAGCCAAGGTATATAGAGGGCCAAGACATTGTGTCTTCAGCTTCTTGGCAGCCACAGGCATTTCTTGTGTTTATCTTTACAATTTTTCCTCTATGATATTTACTCAGTGAGTGATATTACTGGAAAGTCCTTCACACAAGTCCCAATTACTAGAATCTGAAAACAGTTCATAACCAGGTTAAATTTTATTGGAAATCTCTACCATATTCATGTTCTATCTAGCCAATAAAATCAGCATGACACTTAATTTGCACAAATATTTTTAAGAGTCAAATGTTAACCACCACTTCTTAGGCTACTAATTATAATTTCAAACATTAAATCGGGATGGCTATAAAGAGAGATGCAGATATCACACACAAATAAGTTGTGTTCTGAGCTATAGGTTAAGTTAATGTATTTCATGTCATCGTGAAATATGAAGAGTAGTATCAGACTTCTGAGATTTTGTATATGACCATTTGAAATTAAGATGATGGCTTCACTTGAACATATATTTTCCACTTTTTCTTTTTCCTAAATTCAGATCACAAGAAATGGCAGGACTTTAGGTAAACCAAAATTTTGTACTGAAATACGAGTTCTGAAAAGGACACTTGCCAATAAATCCAGAAAGCTATATACATTTTCCTTTGAGTGCTCACCCTAACAATTCTGCATTTGGAACAAAGTATTTGTATCTTCATCAGAAAGCCTGACCAGCAGAGATTTATCAAGTGAGATGTCTGCTGGGGAACCAAATTGTTTATTTGGGCAATTCTATTTCTTACATAGCAAAAATTTCCTTCCCAGGCTGCTACTGCCTCAAAAATTTCCCTCTGTATTATAGACCTTTGGTCATTTTGTTGGCCCACTCTGAGTAGTTTTTTATGTTAATTACTCTGATTGGGCTTAATAATTATTTATGTATTTCATGTATTTCTCAGAATTCTTGGATGAATTCATGGATTCATCTGATAACTGCTTCTGTAATAATCACTATTATTGTATAAATGTTTGAGATACCCCATAAATAACATGTATGGCTAGAACATATATAAGCTATATTAAGGAAAATAAACAAGGCATTGTCTGTTTGGATGGGTTTTCTTTTTTTTTTCTTTCTTACTTTCTTTTCTTTTTTTGAGACAGAGTTTCTCTGTGTCGCCCTGGCTGTCCTGGAACTTACTCTGTAGACCAGGCTGGCCTCGAACTCAGAAATCCACCTGTCTCTGCCTCCCAAGTGCTGGGATTAAAGGCATGTGCCACCACCGCCCAGCTTGGATGGGTTTTCTACAGACAGTAGGTCAGATTATGTTCTGGGAAAAAAGTATTAGATAAAGACAAGAAAACTACCTTTTGATATTAAGTTTGATTAGAGAAAAAGAGGGAGGCAATTGAGTTTCTTATATATTCACTACACAATGATATTCAGTATTGCACAATAGCAACATTTAATGACAATAGATTCATGTATAATAGGTAAACAGCACCACGACTTTATTACCTTGATGTCAATTAAGCAGTACCTGGAAATAACTTGCATAGCCTTATCTTTTAAAAGGTCGAAAATTGATCACGGTAGCAGCGAGTACTTACTTATATTTAGATAACATCTGAAAGCTTTGACAAGATGAAACATATAATAGGACAGCAGGGTCATTATTTTTATTATTGAAAACACAATATGTTTTCTCATTAAAAGTTCAAAGTTAGTCCGTTTTCCATTACTAGAATAAAATATTTGAGATAGCCATCTCTATGAAAATATGAGGTTTATGTAGCTCACAGTTTGGGAGGTTTGAGGACATAGTGATTGATTGCATCATCTCAATACTGAGAAGGAGGCTTATGTGTGACACATCTTGGTGGATGGTAGTGCTGGCAACCTTTGTTGGAGTAAGCACTTGTTAGGAGGCTTGCTCCATGTATAACAGCTCTCTCCTAAGAACTTACACTCTCAATTTCCATGGTGAACCGGGCTAAAGTACATCTCTTCTATTTGTCTTTGCTTCCTAAAAGGGGAAGTGGGGGAATGGCAGGTACTTGAAGGTGTATTTTGTAAATAAAGTCTTACTGGAATCCAGTAACCATCATTCATTTCTGTACTGTTTACATAGCTGCATTTGCACTACAAAGTCAATGAAACAGATGTGCTGCTCAGTAAAGTTTCAATATGATCTGTTCCTGTCTAGGAAGTTTTTTGACTAAGCTCTTAGATTTCTTTCTACTGTGATATTCTATACAACTATGAAAATATTAGTTACATACTTTACAATTGTATTCTGTGCATAAAATTTCAGTTTCTAATTTATGCAATAGCTCTCCTTTATGAATAACTTGGCTTTGTTCTTCATTTTTCATGACTACAGTCAAAGAGGCTACCATCTCTGGAGATTTTCTATTGCTTCTTTTATATAGCAATTGTAACAATAATCACATAATTTCCCTCTTCCATTTTCTCCATCCAAACCCTCCCATATAGCCCACATTATCTTACACTGATTTTTTTTTTTTTTTTGCTTGTTGTTTTGAGACAGGGTCTTGCTATGTGATTCAGGGTAGTCACAAACTAGGTATTCAGACTGGCCTTGAATTCACAATCCTTCTGTGTTACCTTCCAAAGTTCTTTGAAGACAAGTGTGTGATATTATACTCTGATCCCATGTAGCTCAGGATATCCTCACACTAGCTGTCATTCTGTCTTACTTTCCTGAATGCTAGGATCACAGGCATAAAGGGTTATGAGGATCTCACCATAGATGACAACTCAGGCACAGAGTATAGCCATCTGAAAGTCTATTCCAGCCAGCTAGGACTATGCCCAAGTGTTCAGGAACCTAGGTGTGGCCCCATCAGTCCCGAACAAGAGTTTTTGAGGGCAGAGACCAACTAAGCATCATGCTTGGCAGCTTCAGGGGGAAGCTTTGCAAAGCAAGCAGTTTGAAACAAACAGTTTAACAGAGGTTAAGATAAGTGGTTAGCCAGAGGGAAGGGGTTTCTGCACAAACAAGCAGCTATGCTGAACAGTTAGCTGTAGGGGGTTCCCCATCAACAAGCAGTTTTAACAAAGGCTAAGATAAGACAGCTAGGACATCCTGACCTTTGGTTCCTAGAATAGAGTTGGGTAATTTGCCATGAGATTCTCTAACAAGGAGATCAAAGTCTAGTTAAATCTAGAAAGGGCCTCAGCAAGACTACAAGATGGAGGAAGCTCTGCACTGTCTTTGCTCTGTCAATAATTCACCATACCCAGTCATATGAATGAACCTTATGATGGAACATCTAGAGACTACTATGATTAAAATAAGAAGAAAAACCTATTTGGGGACTTCAGTTTCTTATTTCAATGGCTGGACTTTTAAAAAGAATTCTCACAACATATTACAGTATCAGTTTATGTACAAAACACATTTTGTATAATGAACAACATACAACATGGTCCATTGCCAGTAAACCATCATGTGTGTTAGTCGTAATCTCCCCATTCTCCCACAACACACTCTAACCCAAAGCCCAGCCAGAGGCAAGCTCTAAGATAGCTTCCAACTCCATAGATCTGTATATCATAGAATTTCAGAAGAATACAGCATGTGGGCTATTGTGACAGGGTTCTCCTTCCTCCTTTCCTACTTTCTTTTCGTTTTCCAGGACCAGCATTTCAGCAAGAGTACACAATGGACTACTGCTGAGAGCAGCTGTTGGGTAAGGAAGGGGATAAAGAGATAAGGAAGTTTCTCCCTTCCAAGAGGATGGGTATAGTCATGGTAACGAGCCGGGAGTTTACCATACCTTACATTCTTTATGAACTATACAAGACGAGTTTGTATATGAGTCAATTTAAAAAAAAAGTATTTATAAAAACTTGCACTTACATTAGAAAAGATCACAGAACTGTCATCTATGTACTATAGTTGCTAGACCAAAGTACTGAGGAATAAAATTACCCATTTCTAAATTTTTTCAAAACAATTGACATCTTTAAAGTGCACTTACATTGCTTTCCATTAGCAAAACCCATAAAGAAACCTAACAGCTTAAGCTCCCCTCGGCTCCAGAGACCTTGAGCCACAAGTGGCCCTGCCAGATGACAGTGGCCATGGTTTGAGAACAGAATGCTGAAACACAACAAAAGAGGGAAATGTCTTTGATTTCAACTGTGGCATTAACTAAAAGAATCAAAAAAGATGGAAGCATGCAGCTCTGCCAGCTAGGCTGGGCAAAACAGGGAACATAGGTGACCGTGGAAGCTGACTCCAAGACTGCTGGAAAGTGGACCTGTTTGGAAAGTTGTGTTTCAACGATGATTAATTTCTTTGAGTTTTACAAGGTTAATCAGTGCTGTCTTATGTAGTTGCAATCCATTCTTTTTCTATTATCAAATAATTATATGTAGGGTTGTATCATAACTGCATTTAATTATTTTTGAGATTGTTTAACAAAGCATTTGAACTTCTGTGTGCCCACCAGCAGTGTATAAAGGTTCCAATTTGTCCACATACTTGCCAGTATTCTCATTATCTGCTTTTTGATGACAGCCATCCTAGTGAGCCTGAAGTGGCAATTCACCATTTTTGATTTGCATTTCCATAATGGTTAATAATGCTGGACATCTTTTCATGGGCTTATTGGCTATTTACATATCTTCTTTGAAAATTTTCTATTCATTTCTTCCTCCTATTTTTATAGGATCCTGGTTTGCTTTCTATTGCTGTAGTGAACACCATAACCAAAAGCAACTTGAAGAGAGAAAGGTTTATTTCACTTCCACTTCCCTATCATTCCATCACAGAGGGAACTAGAGGCAGAAACCTGGTCAACCTAGGCCCTCCACATCAATTAACCAAGAAAAAGCCCTCCAGACTTCCTCCTGGCAATCTGATGAAAACATTTTCTCAATGGAGGTTCCTCTACCCAAATAATTCCTTCTTGTGTAAAGCTGTCAAAACAAAACAAACTAACTAACAACTAACCAGGATATGTGACTTTTTAGAATTCTAATGCAATTTCCAATCATTTTTATGTTTCTAAGACTGTCATTTTACATTCTTAACAGTGTCATTTAAAGCACAAAAGTTAATTTTTAAGGCTGGAGAGGTAACCCACCAATAAGATACTTGCTTTAATAAGCATGCTGACCTGAGTTCGTCCCTTGGAATCCATGCTTTAAAAAAAGTCACAGTTGGTGGTACCCTCTTGCAATGCCAAATCTTGGAGGTGGAGACATAAAGGTCCATGGGGTTCACTGGCTAGCCAGACAAGCCTACTTAATAAGTTCCAGGCCAACAAGAGACTTTGTTCCAAATTAAAAATGTGGACAGTATCTTAGGAACAACATTTGAAGTTATCTGTGACCACCACATGCACTTGTACACACATGACACTCCTTCATCCAAACATACACATCAACTTTTCTTTTGTGTAAATTTTACTGCTTGTAACATATCTACAAAACCGTTGCTTAACCTAAGGTCACAAATATCTACTCAAGTATTTTCTCCTAGGAGTTTTGCGGTTTTGGCATTTACATTTCAGTTCCTTATCTATCCTGATACTGACATTTCATACATTGTGTGGACTCCGACTTCCTTAATTTGCATGTAGATATGCGGTTGTCTTGGCACTCTTTGTTGAAGAGCCATTTTTTTCCCTTAGTGAATGATCATGACAATATTATCAGAAATCAATTCACAATTAATATGAGAGGTTATTTTGGGCTGTCAATTCTATTATAGCAATGTATATTTCTAGCTGCATGCTCATGCCATATGTTGGCAAGTTTTGCAACAAGGAAATGAGGGTTCTCCAACTTGGTTTTCATTCCCCAAATGGTGTAAATAGAACATTCAGGAAAATATTTAATTGAAACAGTTAAATAGAAATAAACATCCTTGTCCCACTCCTGACTTAGGAGCTCAGAATTTAGCTTTTCTCCATAAAGTAAGAAGTACTACCTGAGTTGGCTGAGTAGGTAAAGGCACTTGTCATGCAAGCCTGACAACCTGAGTTCAATCTGAGTTAATTTGTAGGGCTGGAGAGGTAACTAGAGCTCATGTAAAAGTGGAAGGCAAGAACTGACCACACAAAGTTGTCCTCTGACATGCTCACGCTTGGCATCTGCCCTCACCATGAACACATATTTAATACTAATACATAAATAGATAAATACCCAGGGCTGGAGAGATAGCTCCGCAGTTAAAAGCACTTGTTCTTCTAGAGGACCAGAATTCATTTTTCAACACTCACAACTGACAGCTTACAACTGGCTGCCACTCTAGCTCCAGGGGATCCAAAACCATCTTCTAGTCTCCGTAAGCACCCACACAAGTGGCACACACATACTCCTAGGGAATGAAAATAAATCTTAAAAAGTTAATGTTTTTTTATGACCTTTAACAGGTTAAAACATTTTTCTTCAATGCCTAGTTTATTAAGCATTGTTTTCATGTAAAGGTACTATATTTATTAAATTTTTTTCTGAATATCGAAGTGACCATATTAATTTAGTCATTTATTCTATTATAATAATTTTTACAATGATTTTTTAGATGCTAGATTATTTGGCAGATCTGAGATAAACCCTTCTCGGCTCTGCATATTGTACAATCTTTTTGAAACATTATAGGATTCTGCTATGGTTTGAATTTGCAATGTTCCCCAGAGGCTTCTGTTTTAAAATGCTTGTTACCTACCTGGTGGTGCTATTTTAGCAAACTGTGCAACCTTTAGGAAGTAGGGACTAGCTAGCAAACAAGTCACTAGAAGGCAGCCTTTGAAGGTTATAGCCTGGTCTGTGGTCCAGACCTGGAGGTCTGTTCTTCTATGAGCAGCTTTATACTTCTTTCTGCTGGCACATTTGCTAGTACTTTAAAAAAAAATTCTGCACTTACTAATGTTAGAGATACTATTCTCTGTGTGTTGTCTTTAGTTGTGTATCAGAATAACAATGAACTGTTAGGAGTTCCATTGTTTGCAGTTTTGGGCAAGTTTTTGACATACTGGTATTAGTTAATTGCTTCTTTAACTGCTGGAATTCAGTGATGAAGCTGCCTAGGCCTTGTTTGTCTTAGAGGATAGTTTCCATTACTTAACATATTTGTTACAGATCTATTCACAGTGGGTATTTCTTCTTGCATCAGTTTTGATGGGTTGAGTCTTTCTTCATTTATTATTTCTATTTTTATTTATCTTCTGATCTACATCTTCTTATTGCTTCTCCTCAATCCTGACTCTGGCAAGCAGTTTTATTCATTGCTATTCATTTAAATTCCACATGTGAGAACATACAATATTTTTATTTGTCTCTGGTATATTTAAGTAAACATACTGTTGTCCTCTAAGTTTACTCATGTTATGGAAAATGGCAAAACCTAAATATATATAATGAAGTTTAGAAAAACTCGTGATTTTTGTTGTTTACTCAGTTTCTATTGTTTCCTTAACTTTTGCCGTAATATTTGTTAATTAATTTATGATCACTTTTTTGTTATCATTTCTTAAGATGAAAATTATGCTCTCAAAACTGAAAAATACAGACATTTAAAAGATGCACTTCCCTGGATCAATTCTCTCTCTCTCTCTCTCTCTCTCTCTCACACACACACACACACACACACACACACACACACACACATTTCTTCTTTGGCCTATAAAGTACATTGTTTAATTTCACTGTATTTCAGAAATCTTCAAGTTTCGTTGTAATGATAGTTTCTAATTTCATTCTTGTATATTTTCAATTATTTTAAATTTACTGAGGTTCGTTTAATGTCCACCACATGTGCTATGCAGAAGATGTTCCATGTGCACAAGAAGATGGAATATATTGGTCTGGGGTAGAGTGTTCTGTAGGATCAGTTAACTGATGCAGTGTTCAGATTATAAAATCACTATTTCTGTTTGTTGTTATAAAGTATATTGCCTGCTATTAGGGTAACACTCCAATTTTATGGTTGATATTTTCATGGAACACTTTCCCTATCCTTTTACTTTTAACTCATTTAGGTAACATCTCTTACAGATGACATACAGTAGGACCTTGATATTTCAAACCAATTGACACTGTCTACCTTTTGTTTTTATATTGTTGAATAGCTACTGATAGTTATCTGATATCAACAGTTGTTGAGTAAACATTTATACTTTTGATTTTTCTATATGGTTTCTCCTTTAAAAGAATGAACTCCTCTTCTTATATAGAATTCTTTAGTAATTCATAACCATTGTCTAGTATATCACTTTATCCTTTTAATGGTGCTTTAAGTATATGCTTAGAGTTATTTTCTTGTTTTTTTTTTTTTTCTGGGACTTTCTATATACAGTGTAACTTAAAAGAATGCACTTCATAATTACACTATGTAGTCCAAATGAAATAAAGCACATTCCTCTACTGCTCCTTTTACACATTCCCATTTTTATATTATTGTTCTTGTCAAAAATCAATACAATATAATCACTACTATAAAAAAGCAGTGAGGAAGGTATAGACAGGCTTGTGATAGTAACTTGTTATGTAAGATGTATGGCTCTCTCCGCTTGTTCCTATGGATCTGAGATACCATTAATAACCCATTACTCTAAGACAGCTTTATTTTCACTCCAATGAAATAATGGTATAGATTTGTTTTATGTAGTTCCTTTTAAGTTAAGGAAAGAAAAAGAAATGTTATATTTTTATGTTATACATATAAATGCTATAGAAAGTATAAATGTCATACTTGTTACACTGTCTTCAGAACCCACTAGAGTGTCTCTACAGGTACTGTTTTTCTCCTGTAGATTTGAATTACTTCCTGGGTTGCTTGTTTTGGACCTATAAATGTTCATTTGTATTTCTTGCAGGTTTACTGACAATATATTTTAATGCATGGTGTCTGGAACCCCCTTGATTTTTATCTTCAATTTAAAATGATAGCTTGAGGTAAAATTACAAGTAACAGTTTGTCTTCTTTGAAAATTCCATGCATATATGCAATGCATTTACTCTCCTCCTCCAATTCCCACCAAACCCTTCTAATCAATACATCCCCCTCCCAACTTCATATTTTTCTTTATAACCCACTGAGTCCAATTAACACTCCCCATACATACATGGATATAGTCATTCATAGAAGCATGAATAACCTACCAGTAGTCTCACTCCCCCCAAAAAATTACTCTTCCTCCCCCAGTAGCCATTAATTACCAATAGTTCCCTGATTAGACTGGGGTCTTGGGATCCCCTCCAGTATCCATGTGGGAATTTGGACTGGCTTGTTCTTGTGAAGGTAACCACAGTTGCTATGAGTTTGGGAGCAATGGTCTTGCCATCTAGAATTACACAGCACTCCTCATCTTCCAGCTTACTTTCTTTCCAAGCCCTTTTCCACAATGGTTTTTGAGCCTTTTGTGTGTGCATGCATGCATGCATGCATGTGTGTGCATGTGTAGAGGTGGCGGTAGCGAAGTTTTCTTTATATATAAAAATATTATAAATTTATTTTATAAATAATTTATAAATAAACAGTATATATATATATATATATACTGTTTAAAGCTGAGTACTCAGTCACTTATTCTCAGCATTTTGGCTAGTTATGAGTCTTTTTTTAATCAATAACTGACCACTGCCAAAAGATGTTCTTCTGACCAAGGTGAAAACACAAATATTTAGAAGGCAGTTTGACAGAATATTCATTTAGCAAAGCAGTAATAGTAGGTTCCCCTAGGGCCTATGACCTCAACTAGACATGTGCATTTGACATGAATTCCTTCTTGTGGAATGGGTCTTAAATCTAGTAAGAAGGTAATGGAAGTCATGCTACCAGTAGGCACATATGGCTGGAATATAATATTTTTGAATGGAACATTATTTCAGCAATTTGAATGTCCCCAGTTTGTCTTCTGGATTTTTTGCACCTGATGAACTGTTGTTAGAAATCTGGGGTTCCTTTGTATGTGATGATGACTGGCCCACTATGGCAGTACCTAATATTATGTTCTCCATGTTTGGATTAAATTCTCTTGTTTTCTTTTGTGCCTTACAACATTCTTCTTGTAACCTGGATATTTTAGATGGACTCCTATGGCAATTATAGAAACAAATTTTCTCCTTGATGATTTGTAATTGTTTCAACTTCAAAGTTGACTGCTCCCAGGAAGGCTTTCCCTCTTTCATTTCTGCTCAACATCTTGGATACTCCTCTTTTTTTTCTGCCAGTTCCTCCTAATTCAGCAGGTCTCAACTTGCATGTTGAGATCCTTTACAGGGGTCTCCTAAGATCATGGGAAAATAGATATTTACATTATGATTCATAGGAGTAGCAAACATAAAGTTATGAAGTAGCTATGAAATAGTTTAATAGTTGGGGGTCACCACACCATGAGGAACTGTATTTGAGGGTCACAGCATTAGAAAGGTTGAGAGCCACTGACATAATTTATCTATTCTAAGACCTCTACTGCTTTTGACAATGTCTTTACTAAAGGAGTTCTCCATGCTTTCAAAAAAAGTCAGTCACCTACAAATGGATCTTTGGGGTTCTTTGCCTAATCACATACATTTCCCCTTGATCAGAAATTCTGCAATATTGAACTGCATTGGAGTAGGGCCAATTTTGAGTGAAATTTCCACCCTATGAGTAAGTTGGAGAAGAAAAATTAGCATCTTGTCCTCATACATGGAATATAGCTTCTACTCAACCATGGTTTAAATGTATACTTCCAAGTTTCATGTGTTGAAAAAAGTTCATGTTAATGGTATTTGGTGATGGGATCCCAGGAAGGTAAAAGGAGATCATGACAGTGTGATGCCCATGATGGTACCATTGTCTTTGTAAGAAACATGACCATCATGCTTCCTCTCTCTTCCCTCTTGTGAATCTTCTACCATGCTATGCACAGCAAAAAGGCTTTCATTAGATGACAATCAGATATTGGCATCATATGATTAACATGACAGCCAAATAAAATTCAAATCTTTATAGCTCACTTGTTCATGTTTTGCCATGACAGCAGAAAATGGGCTAAGACACGCATAAGGGAGGTAAAGACAGGATGTAGATTAAGAAACACAGGTAGCTCTGATGACAGAAGAAAACTTCAGTCTCAAGTAGGGAACTGGGAAATGAGGTCCTAGGTACCCCCACTATCTTCATGTCTTTCCCACACCTGCTCAGAGCAGAACGCCCAGGGTAGAGCTTCCAGCACAGAGCATATGGAATATAGCATTTCTTAAAGGCCACAGTCTCTTGCTGTTCTTAAGATTAGACTGTCTTAAATGTTTCTCCATTTCCTATGTGTCCCTAGGGCATTTTCAGAAGCTTTCAATAGACTATTTTTCCTTCCAAGCAATTAAAAATAGATTTATTTATATTTTTAAAGTATGTGCATGCAAAGTGTGTTTGTATGGGTATGTGCACATGAGTATAGGTAGGTGCCTTCAGAGGCCAGAAGAGGGTGTTGGATTCTTGGAAGTGGAGTTACAAGTAGTTGAACTGCCTGATGTAGGTGCTACCAACTGAACTTGGGTCCTCTGCAAGAGCAGGCACGTGTTCTTAACCACATACCATTGCAATCTCTCCAGCCCCTAAAACAGGTTTTAAAAGCAGTTATATTTTGAGATGGATGAGTGGCTCCATTCCGCAACCATGCCTATCCACTGGATATGGTCTCTACAGGTTCTGTCTCCCCTTTGTTGGGTATTTCAGCTAATGTCATCCCTGTTTGGTCCTGGGAACCTTTTGGGTCCCTGGCATCTGAGACTTTTGAATGGCTACCCCAATTCCCCCATTCCATTCATTCATCTCAAAAATACTAATCCAGAGTTGCTCCTGTCAAAAGGAAATGCAGGGATAAAGAGTGAAGCAGAGACTGAAGGAAAGGCCATCCAGAGTGTGCCCCACCTGGGGATCCATCCCATCTGCTGACACCAAACCCAGACACTGTTGCGGATGCCAAGAAGTGCTTGCTGACAGGAGCCTGGTATAGCTGTCTCCTGAGAGGCTCTGCCAGAGCGTGACCAATACAGATGGGGATACTCACAGCCAACCATCAGACTGAGCATGGGGACCCCAATTAAAGGAGTTAGGGGAAGGACTGAAGGAGCTGAAGGAGTCTGCAACCCCATAGGCAGAACAACATTATCAACCAGTCAGACCATCACCCCCAACTTTCCAGTGACTAAACCAACCAAAGAGTAACCATGGAGGGACTCATGGCTCCAGCCACATATGTAGCAGAGGATTGCCTTATCTGGCATCAGTGGGAGGGGAGGCCCTTGGTCCTGTGAAGGCCGGATGCCACAGCACAGGGGAATGCTAAGGTGGTGAAGCGGGAGTGTTAGGTAAGCACCCTCATAGAGGCAGGGGGACGGGGCAAGGGATAGGGGCTTTGTGGAGGGGAAACTAGGAAGGGGGATAACATTTGAAATATAAATAGATAAAATAACCAATACAATAAAAAAAAAAAAACAGGTATATTGTTGCTTTGTTGGCTAGCAGGCCTGTGGAGCACCTTACTTCTCCGCTCTCAATGCTGACCCCAACTTATTTCCAAATGTGATTTCTGGGTGGAACTGTGGTACTGCACAAGAATTGACTCTCAGGAATTGGGGTTTTCATCCAGTGTAGCAGTTTCTCTTCAAGTTCAGCTTCCTCATTTATAGAATGAGAAAAAAAATGTATTAAATGACCTTTCAACCCTATGGTTTTATGAAATAGAAACAGAAAGGCAGCAGTGAACATTTTACTGTAGCTATATGAGAACATGAAATACGGAAACAATCTGTATTTTTTTTAAAGTTCCAATCTGTTTTTTAATTAGAACACAGTTCGTTTCCAATTCTACCTAGGTAATCAAAATGCAGGCAAGACATTTCTGCACCCCAAGCTTTACCTCCTAATCATTACAACTGAGAAACTGGGGACAAGTAAGAAACTTAGGGACTTTTCACTGGTTGGCTATCAAAAATATGACAGCTTAAGGCTAAATAAAACCACTATAATTTGCCACCATTTTACCTACATAATGTATTTCACAATTTACTTTGCTTTTGAAAAAAACGGCATGTTTTCACCTTTTCTTTAAGCTGCAAGGCCATATTCCCAGAGTACTTAGTAATTACCTGTATTTATTCCAAGTATATAAGGGACAAAACATCAGTTTCCCTGAACATTGCAGAAAAGTGATTTCCATCAGATACTCATTTCTAGGCACAAAGACATCATGTTTATTCAATAATGATTATCTGCATAGATTGCTATAAACACGAGAATTGTGGTAAGGTAAATGCTTGGCTGAAATGTTTTGTCTTAATCATCTTTATCCAGAGTGTTTCACTCAATGGTATGATTTACCATACAGTTTACATTCCAAATCAATACACTCAGAGAGGAGAAAAGAAGGAATTTTTCTATAATTAAAAAGAAACTATAATTACAAACATATTTAAACACTTTAAACGGCTAATTCACAACAGAATACCCTGTAATAAGTTACAAGATGAGGAAATTAGGAATATATACTGGCAAAGGTTGCTAGTTGGTGATGTATTCAGCAAGTAGGAAGAATAGGAACAAGATGGCAGTAGGGAAAAAGGTCTCGAAACAAGGAATCACAGAGTTTTTAAATACCTGGCCTTTAGAGCAAAACAAGTTTTAAAAAACAACTATCCATGCACACTGAGATCTGACAACATAGAGGGGAAAGACAGAATGTTTCTCTTAAGGTATATAAAAGACACAAACCCCCGTAGAGGAAAAGTCAATGCACATCTTGAGCTTGTTCATGCCCAGATGCAAACATCTCAATGATCACAAAGCCCATCTGCACGCCAAGAGAGTTCTACGTTAGGATGATCAGCAAGGCATCTGGCCACCTTTTTTATGATCTTAAATTATCTTGGTTTCAAGTTAATTTTTGTAAACTGAAATTCCCATAGGAAGAAAGTAAATTTTTTAATATTTAAAATAAAGAGATGTGAGAAATGAACCTCATCATTTTCCTCTATTTTCAGAGCTTAAATTTGAAAACTATAGTTTATTCTTCCTAATACATTTAAAAACATTGCTACAGCACTAATTTTTAAAAAATTTATACACATTATCCTTTTGTGTAATTATGTAATGTTGTGACGTAAAATTAGAATATTATAATTAAATGCCCTTTTCTTGGCATTTCCTATAACTGAATCATCCCAGGAAGCTTTTCTTTCATCTCAATCTATTATTTCCCTCTATAGAAATACCTAAAGATGATGTAGTTTTTAAAAATATGTCTTTAAGATTTAGTTATGGCCTCTGCACTGTCTTTTTCAGATAATTTAAGTTTTGTGAGCTGATAATAGGTTAATGACTACAGTGGCTTAGGGACCATCTACAATCATGTGAAAAAATATTTTCAAAATCTTGGGGAAATTTTCCCTACCCTGAAAATATTCCTACTTCCCTGGAGTAAAATGTTCCCCATATCACAAAATAACTTGCTGTGAATACTACTGTGTACTTGTCAAGAACAATTCTTCCTAATGATCATTACACACTGCTAGTCTGTGTAACTGAGTTGCATAATCTCCATCAGCATCAGTGTAAATGTAGGAATTAACACAGAAGTAAGATTTTTATATAAGTTTAACCACATCTCCAGGAATGGAACAGATTTATTCAAAGGATGTGCTCCCTTACCCCTTGAGAACAGCACTGATACCTATGTCTTGAAAGTAAGAAATATCAACAAACCAAACCCAAGCTAGTTCCTAGTCCAGGCCACACTGAAGTATTACCTCCAACTTTAAAAGCAAGATCCCACATAACTTACTTTGCTATCAAAGACTAACTGAAATACTGGCCTCAGATTATCAAACTATTGTAATATAATTGAAGATATTTATTTACAAATCAAAAATATTAATTTCTCCCACACTAAATTGTCACTTTAAATACATTAAAACCACAATGTAATAAGCAGTTTAGGACCTTTCCTGAGAAATAAAACCACATTACAAATGATTATGTGGCAATTCATGAGATACACATGTTTTGAACTGAATGGGTACTATCAAACAGATTTAATTCATATTGAATCAAGAGAAGAACTTTTTATCTTTTTCAGCTTTAAGAGACAGGGTCTTCCTATATTGCCCTAGCTAGCCTCAAATTCCTGACTTCAACCTCCTGATGCTGGGCCTTCAGGGGCATACTACCATGCCTAGCTTAAGAGAACAACTTCTTTGAAATGTGTATCTCGTTTTAATAATTATTTCTAATAGGTAAAACGATTTTCTATTTTTAAGTAAAACTTGAATATATCACTTAGTCTCTTTTTAACATTAGACTTAGAATTCATTAAATTATGAATAATAAAAGCCTTATAATAAACAGCAGTTCTGAAGTGTCAATATAGATTAAGATAACTGGTCATGTAAACAGTGTATGTATATATGGAATCCCTTCCTATTTACTGAGCGTCTTAAATAGTTTTAAGTGGACACTGATTTATATAAATGTATGAGTATGGACACAGACACATGTGGTGGATACACAATACCCTTTCTTCTTATGTCTCTGTATAACTTCAGATAGCAAAAGCAGTGCACATAAGTTGGAAACAGGAAAGGCTATTGAGGTTTTGGGATCATTCGCAGTACAATAACTCTCAAATAACATCAAGGTTCATGAGACTTTAAAGAAAACTTAATTTTCATCCAAAACAAAAACTCTGGGGTAAAAATAAAATACTATCACTAGATAAGAGCAGCAGTGGTGATTAAAGATAATATTCTATCCACCAATATGAGTTTTTCCTCTAAAAACGGTACAATAAAACTGTAATTATAGGTATCTAAAAGTAAAATGCCCAAAGTAAAAACATAGTTCATTTTCTGTAAATTCTAACTTACGTGTTTTCAAACAAAATTTGCAGAGAGAAAAGATGAGAAAAACCAAAAAACCTACACTTCTCTTTTTATTCCAAGAAAAAAAAAAAGGTCTCCCTACAACTTGTCAGCATAAAGGTGGTTTTTAAAGACTACTTAAATTCAGAAACCACTCTAATTCATCTGGTTATTGATATCAAATGGATGTCAGACTTCAAACATAGTAGTAGGGTAAAATCGAATAGTAACAAAAATTATGTTGTACTGAGCACACTTGGGGCAGGAACAAGAAAATAATTTGAGGATAATTATAGATGTCACATTCAAAAGATGGTGAAAGACATAAAAATCAAATCCTCCTTCAAATAAATCATATTTAATAGGATTAAAGGAATGGGAATGTATGATTTGTGTTTTTGTGAACTGGTTTTACTTCAGTGCAAACGCATACTTCAAAACCAAACAAGACAACAAAAAGAAAGATGAGAAAATGTCTATGCTCCTTAGCAGGAACAATTCCCACAGCCTTTCACACTGTTGACAATTTCTTCTTGGAGCTTCTTTCTTTCCTCCTCTTTGGAGAGACTCTCTTTTTTTGCATCCCATCCGAGGCTATCCTGGTTCTGTACACGGCTGCTTTGTGTATGCCACATCTCTGAATAGATACTGCTAGAGTTAGCAAGCAGACCATAGTGGGTACCGCGTTCAGCTACCTTTCCCTACAAAGGAAACACAAGGTAAAAGTGGACCAAGGTCAGTTAACTAGCATAATATCTAAAACTATATAGTAATTTATGAGGAAATATTTGAAGGACTTTTATTCATTAAAATACTTCTAATTCCTCGTCCATAGCCCCAGTGAGGAAAAACTCAGGTAGGAATGCTTCTTTGCTGATACATGACCCAGCCCCTGTAAACAGAAATGATGAGATTCCCAATAGCATAAACACTACTTTATGTAAAGAAAATGAAGCTTTATTGTTTTATTTTCATTTTGGAAGGCATAAAGGGAAGATTAAAATTCTAAAAAGGTGATTTTTTTTGTAATCAGCAAATGTTCAAATCAAAAGCACTGTTATTTATACAGGGATTTAAAGGATTTAAAAACAATATTGTGAAATCCATGAGAATTTTGAAATAAAATTTCATGAAATAAAGAAAACTTCTTGAAAATGAAGTCCATCCAGTAGCTCTCTTTGTTAACAATACCTATTAAAGACAGCATTTAATTAATTTGATATGGATTCCAAACATTGACCCACAACTAATTTGTTAAACACAATGAGAGACAAAAGGAATTTGTCACTTTCATAGGCATTCCAATGACAGGATTTTTTCCAAATATTTCTGTAATATTAATGAAGTTTGTGGCAATGCCCAAGTGCTGGATTTGCACACATATGGCTATACACATATATGTTTACATTTGTTTCTTGAATTATTGATTTCTGGCATTCTTTATCAACTTGTTGAGGAAGCTGGGAGAGCTGGCACTCTAATGATCCCACATCCCCTATGCTGCATTCTTCACAAATTCTGGTTATGTTGTTTATTTTGTTATGACTATTCAAGTGTTTTTTGTTGTTTACTTTATGGACTACAAATTTTCTGTTGAATCATGTAGGTGCTGGGATTTTACATATATTTTCTCACAGGTTTTTTTTTCTACCTAGACTTAGTAATTACTTCATTTACTACTATCATGTATATGTATGTGTGCGTATGCACGATGTTACTTTACCTATATAGACACACAATTTTTTGTCAAACAATCTGAGCATGAGTTGTAGATATCAATTATATTATAATCCTAAATATTTCATTAATATGTATTTCTTAAAAATAAGGAATAATTTTTCATGCAATTTATAGACACACAATTTTTTGTCAAACAATCTGAGCATGAGTTGTAGATATCAATTATATTATAATCCTAAATATTTCATTAATATGTATTTCTTAAAAATAAGGAATAATTTTTCATGCCTGGTATAACAGAAATTTAACAATGACTCATTACTCTTATCTAACATATACTTCATTTTTAAACTATTACTGTTAATCCTCTTTATGGCTTTTTTTAATCTAGAATCTGAAGAAAATCAACATATTGAACTTAAATGTTTTTAATTTTTAAAGAACTGAGTGTAAATCATGGGAGGTAGATAGAGGGAGTGACCTGGGAGGGAGAGAGGAGAGGGAGAGAAAAGAAAGGGGGCAGGATCAGGTATGGAAAGACATAGGAGAAAAGTACAGAGGGTCAGGAAATTGAACAAAATATGTAGCATGGGGGATGGGGAACTGGGGTAGCCACTAGAAAGTCCCAGAAGCCAGGGAATCAAGAGGCTCCCAGGACCCAATGGAGATAACATTAGCTGAAATATCTAACACAGGGGAGATAGAACTTGTATAGACCATATCCAGTAGATAGGCACAGCCCCCAGTTGAGGGATGGGGCCACTCGCCCATCTAAAAACGTTTAACAGGTATTGTTCCTGTTTAAAGGAAAATGGACAAAAAATGGAACGGAGACTGAAGGAAAGGCCATCCAGAGACTTCTCCACCTGGAGACTCCATCCCATCTGCAGACAACAAACACAGACACGATTGTGGATGCCAAGAAGAGCTTGCTGACAGGAGCCTAGCAAGGCTATCCTCTGAGGAGCCTGATATAGTTGTCTCCTGAGAGGCTCTGCCAGCACCTGACTGAGATAGATGCAGATACTCACAGCCAACCATCGGACTGAGCACAGGGATCCCAATGGAAGAGCTAGGGAAAGGACTGAAGGAGCTGAAAGGGCTTGCAACCCTATAGGAAGAACGATATCAACTAACTGGAACTGCGTCCTCCCCCCAGCTCCCAGGGACTAAACCACCAACCAAAGAGTACACATGGAGGGATCCATGGCTCCAGCTGCATATGTAGCAGAGGATGGCCTTGTCTGGCATCAATGGGAGGAGAGGCCCTTGGTCCTGTGAAGGCTAGATACCCTAGCATAGGGGAATGCTAGGGCAGTAAGGCAGGAGTGGGTGAGTGGGTGGAGGAGCACCCTCAAAGAGGCAAAGGGGAGGGGGGAGAAGGGGATGGGATGGGGGTTGTGGACAGATAACCAAGAAGGGGGACATTTGAAATGTAAATAAATAAAATACCACCCCCCCAGAACTGAGTGTGATGCAAAATTCACATACCAAGTTGCTAACTATTACTAACTACTTTTTAACTGCTAGTCTTTTCTCTTGTAGCCCTGACATTTCTCAAATGTCCAGGTCTAAATGGTTTATAATTTTTTTATAAAGACTGCCCTTCACTCTGGAGTCATCTAGTTGTTCCTGATTACTAGATCCAGGGAAACCTTTTTTTAAAATTAGAAATAGGTTATGTGTGTCCAGAGATGGCTCTACTGTTCCTCATCTTTTGGAGGATCTGAGCCCACCTTGGGCATCTCATAATGGTCTGTAATTCCTGCTTCAGGGATCCAAGGCCTACTTCAGGCCTCTTCTGACACTGCACTCACTCTTACAATCCCATACCCCACACACACACACATTTAGAAATAGTCAATTTTAAAAAGGGTAAAAATGTCCTTAATGCATCATCACATTAGAAGGTAGAGAAACCAGTTTGTTCCATTACTGATAGGAAATTTGATCACATGGTTAAGGATATCTACACAATTTCTCAAATTAACCGTCAAAATTTATTTTTGTAATAATAAGTAATCTATGGGATTTACTTTCAAACTGACTGAATAATCTCTTCCTCAATAGTTTAATCAGCCTATGATGACTGTTTTCTAAAACAATTACTACAATGGTAGTCGCAAAATCTGATTCCCTGAATTTATCACTCCTTCTACAGGCTGGCTGCTGGTATTCTTAAAGGGCTTTCCTTTTCCTCTTGGTAGTTCTTGTTTTAAAAGTATCATCATGAATAGAAAAATTAGTTTTTTATTCATTGTGTTACAACTCATTAGTGCCATTATTCTTTTTACTGCTCTAATTATCCCACATTTGGCCAGTGGGAGGTCATTCAAAGTGGTTCCTGTGTCCCTGTGACATGTGTTCATTAGTTTCCCCGGCCCCAGAGCAGCTTTTATCGAAGGAGGTTTGGTTCCTTTTAGTGAGAAACAGTAATTTAGTACCCAAGATCTGTGTGCCAGGAACGCTCATTACTTACACACTTTCATTGCTCCCAGGCTTTTCAGTGGACAGAATTAGAATACTTTTTGTATCAGAAATTTATATAGATATTTCTGTTAAAACATAACCTTGTGAGAGTCTTCCTTTCCTTTGATGATTTTTTTACTTGTATCTTTCGTCTCCCAAGTAAGATCTCTGATCTAAGAACAGTGCATTTACTCAGCATATGCTGCTCAGTCTTGTATAGAAAATAATTTCAAAATGGGTACCTCCACAAAATCACTAACTATTTCTTTTGGATTATTTATCCTTATAATACATTTCTGCTAGATCCAAAAATATCCTGGGGTTTTTGTTGTTGTTTGTTTTGTTTTTGTCAACTTAACACAAGCTTGAGCATTTTGGAAGAAGAAGCCTCAACTAAGAGAATCCTTTCATAAGACTGGCTTATAGGCAAGACTGGAGGGCATTTACTTGATTGATTGATTATTGTGGTAGATTCCAGCACACTGTGGGTGGTGGCATCACTGTGCAGGTAGTTCTGGGGTGAATAAATAAGCAGGCTGAACAAGCCAGGGGGAGCGAGGGAGTAAGCAGCACTCCTCTATGGTCTCTGCATCAGTTCCTGCCTTAGCTTTCCTCAGTAGCAGACTGTAACTTGTAAACCAAGTAAATCCTTTTTGGTCAGTGTTTTATCACAACAACAAAGAAGCAAATTAGGACATTTAATAATAAGAGTGTATAATTGGAGTATTGTGTTAAAAAATTACATGGGTTGGTTCTATTATTAATGTAACAGTGTTGCTTCCTGTTAGTGTTCAATATTATATTTTTGTATCTTTGATTTTATTTTCATGATTTTAGTTAGCAAATAGTGAGCTTCACAGATGCTATCATTAAGCTATATATCAGGGACTCTTTTATATTTTTACTTTTAGAGTCTTGCTAAGTTGCCCAGGCTTTTCCTCCCTAGTAGCTGGGATTACAGCCTGGCTTCTATTTCTTATATAAACACAAATTCTGCTATTTTAGCCTCATACTCATCTTCACTTTCTATAATACCCTGATGCCTCCAGTTTCTGAGCCATTTCAGGTTTTTACAGTATGAACCAAGTCACTTTTAAAGATTGTTTTCTCTCTATTTTGGCGAATCATACTATTCAAATTCTTAGTTCTTTTAATCTACCTACTTAACATCTTCCCCATATTTGCTGATATCCTTTGTCCATTGTTAATTCCTCCCTAGTACATTTGTTGCTTTATAATTATACTCATTTTATTCTTTCAGTTTTTGTTTTCTTTTGGATGGAGGAGGGGAGACAAATGTGTCTAATCTTCCATGTTCAACCAGATCTCTCATAGATATGCCATCTTTATAGAAATGTCATAAACAAAATTTGATAGAGTGCCTGAGGTGACAGACAGACCATCAGTTGAAAATAGGGTCATATAACTAAGCAATTTTAGAGACCCAACAAATAAAAATAGTAAGATTGTGTGTAGATATAGATACTATTACTGTATTAATAACTAATTCTAATTCAAAACCCAAGGGTTTGAATGTTGTGAAATAACTGCACAGATACATGGAAATAGATTATTTGCTAAGAAAGTTAAACATTTTCTTTCTTTCTTTCTTTTTCTTTCTTTTTTTTGTTTGTTTTTTTTGAGACAGGGTTTTTCTGTGTAGCCCTGGCTGTCCTGGAACTCACTTTGTAGACCAGGCTGGCCTCGAACTCAGAAATCCCCCTGCCTCTGTCTCTCAAGTGCTGGGATTAAAGGCATACGCCACCACTGCCCGGCTAACATTTTCTATTACTAAGTAAAAGCTCGGAGAGCATGATTAAATACAATTGGTAAGCTTAGTTAAAAAGACCCAAAATACCAGATTTTGAATATCAAAGATACAGTAAAGTTTAGGTCACCATTTAAGATATTCTGGCATAATCATATTGGGGACAAACATCTTGTCTAAAGAATGTAAACATTTATGAACTAACTATTATGTTTAAAGTCACAAGCATACAAACCCCTTATAGAGCAGAGCATAGCCATCACAATACCAAATACTGTCTAAGCTTTAGTAGAATGAAAAAACTATACTCTCAGGTTGGGAATATAGTTCAATGGTAGAACACTTGCTCGCATGTATAAGGCTCTGAATTCAATCTGCAGCATCATTAAAACACCCCTCTTGATTACTCAGAATTATAGAAAGCACATAATTGCTTCCTATCTCTTAACTCTCAGTACACAGGCTTCCAAAACAATAAAGAACTGAAGTATTGATTAGAAGAGAAAGATAATAATGGAAAAGGCCCTGAATGTGATATGAAAACCTGAACAGTGTTACAAATAATCAAACACTAACAGGTAAGGAAAGAGACCCTCAGAGAAAGGAATAAAGGGCAATAATTAAACATTTTCAACTCTTCCAATCACAACAATGATATTTTGATTTGCTGAGAACATGTAGATAGTAGTAAGCTTGTATAACAAACCCCAAAGACATAAAATAGGATATGTTTTTACTTTGGGTATAAGGAAAACAAAAATGTAAGTGGTCATGTTTAGATGATCATTTTTATTTTACTGTAATGTTTAGAACATTAAGCTTATGTACAACACTAGAACAATGAAAATACATCAGAGACACCATGAAAAGATTTATTCAAGACAAAAATGAATGCAGAAAAATTATTATATATAGAGAACCCTTGAAAATATATTTCCAACATGAATACTTTCCTGATCAAATATTTACTTTTAGTACTTTAATGAAGAGTGAGTTATTACAGTTTATTCTTCTTCAAAATCTCATGCATTACTTCCTACAAAAGGGACTAAACCCAGTATACTATTAGGATCCAATGTCATCCAAAGAACACAAATTCTGTAATATTATTTTAGACACTATAATTAAATTTCAGGTATCTATAACTAGTTTCAATTTTCTTTTCCCTTTTTTAAAAAATAGTTTCTATTAAGTTTGTTCTTTGGTAAGTTCACATACCATCACATACATTTAAAATGTATTGATTACTCCCCCCCCAACCTCTCGTATCCTTTCAGTCCTCCTACCTCCCTACAAGTGCACTGCCTTCATTCGTGTCTTTTGGTTTTGTGACTCATTGATTTTTTACCAGGTCAGTCAATGTGACACTTGGTTTTGAAATATCCACTGGGGACTGGTAGGTTCACCTTTGGGTATGAAAGTGAAGACAATGACTGGCCACCCCTCCCACAAAATATATAAATAGTCAATAGTTCCTTGGGGAAGGGTATGGCCCTGTGAGTCCTTCCTGTACTCATGATTTGACTGCTGACTGGCCTAGTCTTATGCAGACCCAGTGCAGGTAGCTGGAACTGCTGTAGGATCATGATTACAAAATGGTTAACAGCATTTCATAGCTGTTCTCACTATCTTTTGGTTCTTTATCCTCCCAATCCCCTGCTTCATTCCTCCATGTTCCCTGAGCATTAGAGCAAGTGGTATACATGTGCTGTTTAGGGCTGAGCACTCAATTGTCAGTTACTTTCTGCACCTTGAGCAGCCACAGGTCCCTGAATTCACCTATCATTGCAGAGAGAAACTTCTCTAATTAATGTTGAATAGCAATGAATACTAACTTTTAATGTTTATCTCTTACCTGACTCAGGACAATGATTTCATCTGCATCAACCACTGTTGACAATCTATGCGCAATGAAAATAGAAGTTCTGTGCTTGACCACATCTCTCATGGCACCAAGAATAGTCTACAAGTTTGACAAGAGTAGGAGAAAACCAAACCAGAGCTCTAATTAGGTTAGTGTAAATGAAAACAATCATATTTTTCCTAAAGGAATTTAGCACTTTATAGCACCACTAAATACTTCTACCTCTAATACTTACTAAAGGAAATAAAACAAAGACAAAAATCAAAGAATATTGGGAAGTAAACATAAGTACACCATAATAAAATGATCATTTAGATAGGCAGCATGTCACTAAAATTTGTGGAAGAAGGCGATATTTTCTGTTTTTAAAACCTTTGGTGATATGAGGTGCTTTTGTCCTTTTTAGAATGAGTATCAAAAGATTCAACCAGAGCTCCCAGGATCTAAACCTCCAGCCTGAGAACAGACAGGGGCAAGCTGTCCTCTGAGAGGCTCTAACCAGCAGCTGACTCAGACAGATACAGACACCCAGAGCCAAACAGTGGATGGAGCTTGAGGACTCTTATAGAAGAATAGGTGGAAGGATTGTGGGCCCTAAGGAGATAGGAACTGCACAGGAAGATCAACAGAGTAAACCAACATGAACCCTTGGAGCTCTCAGAGACTGAATCACCAACCGTGGAGCATACCTAGTCTACACAGATCTACCTCCATGGGCTGAACCTAGGCCTCCCTGCACATATGTCGTAAATGTGCAGCTTGGTTTTCATGTAGGTCTCAAACATCTGGAGTGGGGGCTATCCCAAAACATGCAGCCTGTATATGGAGTATGGTCTTCTAGCTGGGTGCCTCATCTGGCCTCAATGGGAGAGGAAGCACCTAGCCTCTCAGAGACTTAAAGTGGCAGGGTGGGGGATACAGGAGGAGGGGGTACTCAGAAAACAAGAGATGGGGAAGGATTGTGGGAGGGGGTGACTGGGACGGGTTATAAAGTGAATAAGCAAAAAAAATAAAATTAAAAAAGGAAAAAAAAAGGAAAAAAAACGTTTGTTTTCTAATCTCATAAAATCTAAACATTTCCCCTGCAAAAAAAAAAAAAAAAAAAAATCTTATCAATAAGAACACAACTAAACACTGAAATAGAAGGCTTATAGCTATTGTAAATAGGCGGCTTCTCTGGAAATTTACCAGCCTGAGTAGTCATAGACCTTGTAAATAGGTAGCCTCGGGGGACAGTACCAACTTAGATAAGGACAAGTGAATCATAGGCAGAGCCATAGTGACCTGTCCCCTGAACCTACACCCAGCTGATATCCTGTTCTGAAAGGTATCTGTACTCCCCCTGAACACCTATGCTCCGGTGCCATCCCCTTCCCCACATCCTGCCTTTTTGTGTTTATAACTCCTGTGTAAATAAGTAAATTATGATGTGATTTAAATAAATAAATTAAAAAAAAAGAACACAACTAAAGTGAGAAACTATTCAAGAAAAAAAGTTCAAAGAAAGACAGCAGTCTAATGACTTAGAGGAATATCTGTTCTTCCTTGTTTTAAAGGCAAAATACATCTATGTACTTTTTTAACTTGAGGAACCCCGGTTTTTTTTTTTTTTTTTTAAAGCATTTGAGTTCTTATTTGGTTTTTGAGACACAGTCTTAGTATGCAGCCCTGGCTGGCATGAGACTTACTACATAGATCTAGCTGGCCTTAAACTGCTAGGTGCATGACACTGTACCTGGCCACATTTTAAGTTTTTAATACCTTCTAGAAAATAGATGTTTTTTTACTGCCTATGAAGTGTGAGACAATTACGTATGTATTCAATTATCCTTAGAAACTTGGGCCTAACCAAAGCTTGGGTAGTGTAGATGATGAAGATATACTCACTAACTTCCTTCCCACGTGTATTTCTAAACATTTCAATTTAAAAGCATGTAATTACTGGGTGCAGACAGTTTTCTTTACTAGGATAGACTAAGGATCAAGTATAGAGCCAATATTAAACAAAACAAAACAAAAACCTGATGTTTATAGATAGTCCCTCTCCTATACCTATACCTACTAAAAGTGCTCACTGAAGCCCATCAAAACATCTTCCTCTGAGGAATTCTTTGTAAATGCTTACTGGGTTATATTCTCTGACATAATAATGCTATGCGACTTAAAAACTGCTGTTATAAATTCTATCTTGTTAGCTTGAAACATATATTGTACAACATATATTTAGATCTAAAGTTCTCACAAATAGGCTGCTATTCTCTTTTAAATGTGATCTAGTCCTGTTAAACGCTCACTCAAATATAATACATTCTCATATGAATCTATTTTGAACAGTTTTAAGTATGCTGCTGATAAAATAATGTTTCTTAAAAAACTTAATTCCAAATGGAAATATTATATTACATTGCTGGTAAAGCTGAAAGGAGACCTCTACCTTAACACAGTTCTATCACGTATTAAGTGAAAAGTAGCAACTGGAGACACTTGCTTATCTTTGGTTGTAGATTAAGCTACTTGAAATTATCATTGCTGTTGAAACTTTTGTGCATATTGTAAAGATGTTGTTATAAGGTACAATGTACTTGTTGGGTAGTATCATGAC
Source organism: Mastomys natalensis (assembly GCA_021653895.1). Taxonomy (NCBI): domain Eukaryota; kingdom Metazoa; phylum Chordata; class Mammalia; order Rodentia; family Muridae; genus Mastomys; species Mastomys natalensis. Next base: position 248,248 of record JAJTUV010002410.1, read on the forward strand.
ATCATTGTCACAAACATTTTGCTGTTATACAATTTTTTCGTGAAATGAATACAAATTGATACTAGTTCTAAGGGTTGTATGTGCTTGGCTTGCACGTCAATAGTAAGTGAAAAGCATTCTGGTATGTATTGTGTCACAATCACTTTAATGACTTCTATTAAATGACAAGACAGTGACTAAAACTCTCTGTGATGTGTACAGCTTTGCAAGATGCAAGGCTATAATAATAGCATACAGTATCACAAACTTCCAAGTAAAGAGGTTATGACCTCTTTGCGGGGGTTGAATGATCTTTATACAGGGCTGCATATCAAATATCTTACACATTGTATCTTTACATTATAATTCATAACAGTAGCAAATTTATAGGTATGAAGTAGAAACGAAAATAATTTTATGGTTGGGGTCACCACAACATGAGGAAGTATACATTAAAGGATCACAGCATTAGGAAGGTGAAGAACCACAATATAAGTAATACAGACATTGTACTGAAACCTCCAAGGAAAAGGTTGTTTTTGTTATTTTCATTGTCATTTACCTCTTCAGTAATTGAATCTAATGATGAAGTAGCTTCATCATAGAGAATAACTGGGGGATCCTTCAAAATGGCTCTTGCAATTGCTACCCTCTGCTTTTCTCCTCCTGGAAAAGAAAAAGGTTAATATAAGGACATATAATACAAGAATATTATGTTTCTAGCATTTCTGTTGATTAAAACCATCAAGTTATACTTGCAACATTTACATCAACTCTTTATCACTCATTATTTTATTGACTTGTTATTCAGTCTAATTCTATATATGGTATCCTTTGACAAACTATATTCCTTGGAATAGAAATGCAATCTTAATGAATCTGATTCATGTCAGTGAAAAAAATAATGAGAAGTAACAACTTTGATTCTGAAATTATTCTCATCAGAAACATGTTTATCATATTATATTATAAATATTTCAATATACAACAACCTTAGATAAAAATTCCAATAGCAAAGAATCAACAAAGCAAAAGGCAAATCTAATATCTGAAACTGGGAAACTTAAGGACATGAAACCATGAATATTTAAATTTATGAATTCTAAGTGGGAGGTTTAAACAACTGAGCCTAATCTAGGAAATGAGATGAGAGATACACAATTCAGCACTAAACTACTTAACTCTACTTTTGCTGTTTTCCAGGTGAGTAACAACCTTCGCTTTCCTTAAATATAAGGGTTATGGATTATACATTAACACTAGTATACCTGAACTTCTATCAATAATATAAGTGTTCTCAATGAGTAAGTTTGAATAGAATATACAGGTAAAAGATTTAAAATCTTTGATCACCTGATAGCTTGAGTCCTCGTTCTCCTACTTGCGTGTCATATCCATGTGGCATTCGAAGAATTGCATCATGAAGACCAGCTAATTTTGCTACTGCATATACTTCCTCTGGTGAAGCATTGATGTTTCCATATAAGAGGTTGTAGTAGATAGTATTATGGAAGAGGACGGCATCCTGAAGCAGATTTATATAGACACACATGTATGTGTGTGTACATATATATTTAAATACATAAAGTAATAGTAAATATCAAACCATGGCAATCCTTTTTATTTAAGGAGGGTCCTGAGTCTCAGGTCTTTTGGTGGACCTAATTACCACATATGATTTGTTGTGTTCATTCCAGACTTATTTCTAGACAGTTATATGTTTAACCATATGCTTTTTCAATACAAGGGAACTCAGTCTACACAAATTATTTTACAAATTGCTTTTTTACTTTAACATTTGGTATAGATTGTCCATTCTGAATAACAGAAACATGCTTCATTGTTTTAACAGTTATATATTTCATACTACAGATACAATTTACTTATTCCCCTATTAATGTACATTAATATGATTAACATGTTGGAATAAAATAGTATTTTATAAATGGCTTTACACAGCTGAGTATTTATACAAGGAGTCCTACATTTCAACTGATAGGTCAAAGGTTAAGTTTATGTTTACCCTACAATATTATTGCTTAGCTATCCTGCAAATGTAGCAAGTAATGTATGTGCATGCTCTACTCAGTGGCATGTAAGGCTGCTAGATCTCCACAGGCTTAGCAACTCAGGTTATTACACATTTTCACTTGTGACTTTTAGAGTGAAATGTGCTTTTTGTTTACATTCACATTTCCTTAATTACTGATGAGGTTAAATATATTTCCATGCATTTGTAAGAAGCTTTTACTTTGGACTTGAAACTCAGCAAACAAATAATTTGTTCATCATGTATGTATGTTATTTGAGGAAGTCCACTGCAAGCTTTTATTGGATAATTTAACTTGTTCTGACATAGCATACTAAAGATAATTTATTTCAAGTGAGCATTCATCTCCTATTTTTTAATCAGTCTCTGAATGGCTCTAATTGTTAATATTCACCAGGGAACCCAATAAGGTCTTTTACATGATTTTCAGGCTCAGAACTTCAGATATTATTTCAAAAAATATTCTAGTCATTTATATATCTACTATTAATGTAAATTTGTCATACTGGGTTGGTAACCTATTTTACAATATTTCATATTCTGAAAAAATATTAACAAATGCTAACTGAAAAAAAGAAAAACCCAACAGAATTTGATAAAATGAACACACAGTAAACAAGTCCAGTAGCCCACTCTTGCAATCTCAGCACTTGAAATTGGATGTTGGAGAACTATGAGCTTGAGGCTAGCCTGCACTGAAGAGTGAGACCCTATCCCAAAAACCACAACACAAATGGAGGTTTGTCACAATGTTTTGCTAAATACTCTTAGCACACAGTAAATATGGGTAACTATGGGATATAGTGAAATTGGTTAGTTTATTTAGGTAAGCATTTTATTAAGTAACCACATTACTATCTATAGACATCTTATAACATGGTATGCAACTTATAAATAGAAATTTTACAAATTTAAGAAACTAAATATGCATTACTTTATCATCTAGAAAAAACATTAATGCTTTGATATTTATTTATTCCATCTTTTTCTCTATTTGTAAGTATTAATCTATATTGTATAGCTGGAATATTTTGTTTGATATCTTTCAGACACACTGTTCACAATACTCAAATATTCTCTAAAACTTTAATGCTGGGCTCGAGAAATAACTTACTGGTTAAGAGCACACAGTCAAGTCATATGTAACCCAGATTCAAAGGATCCAAAATTCTCTTCTGATCTCAATACCAGGCATGCATGAGGTACAAAGACTTACATGCAGGCAAAATACCCATATATGCTAAGTAAACAACAATGTAATCTGGGAAAACTTAATGATTAAAAATGGCTACATGTCACTTGATCCTGTAAGACTTCAAGCAATCAATTGGGGTACATTTTGGTATTTATATTGTATCCACTTTTCACTATTATAAATAACAGTGTCATGAACATTGTATGTAAAGACACATGTTGTACCTTTTAAAATTTTTTACTAAAATTTCCTAGAGGCAGAACGATTAGAACACTTTTCCAGAACTTGGTATGTATTGTTGATTTTCTTATGAAAGCTACATACTTCCCTCAGAAGAGTAAGGCTCCCATTTAACAGAGTTCTGTCTAAATTTCATATCCTCCATTTCAAAATCTTTATCAAGGTGATTAAAATAAAAGTGTTACTCATTTTCACTTAATCTTATATTACTAATGTCTTCAATAAGGATGGACAGCTTTTCTTCCTTTGTGAATTTAATGTTTTAATTTTCAATAGGATGAGTGAAACTATTATATAGCTTAACAGAATGACAGAATTAGAACACAGAACCCAATGAGGTTACAGTCCAGAATGCAGTTCATTTGACAAACAGTATTGGTCAATGTTTCCTAACACGTGGTCAGTCAGTCGGTCGGTCGGTCTCTCTCTGTCTGTCTGTCTATCTATCTATCTATCTATCTATCTATCTATCTATCTATCTATCAGAATCATCCAAGATGAACATTAAAAAACAGAGGTTTCTGGGCTCACAATGCACTCCACCATTAAAAGCAGAGCACATGAAAAAGGAATGGAATTTCAACCATTTTCCTTAGGGCTATACCCACTAAAATTTGGAATTTTCAGGAAAACATGATAGAAATGAGTGCCATATGCTGGAGCACTTGGGGACCTTTGGTTTGTGTGTGTGTGTGTGTGTGTGTGTGTACGTGTGTGCGTGTGTGCGTGTGTGCGTGTGTGTTTTAAAGACAGAATCTCACTCTGCAGTTCAGACCTTCCTGGAACGCACTGTAGCACAGGCTGCCTCAAACTGAAGTCAATTATCCTATCCTAACCTTCCGAGTGCTGGAATTTCACGTGTGATCACCACATCCCTCCTGATGGCTTTCTTACAGGTTTTCTCCTCTCCTTTCCTGATATAATCTGTCCTCCCAGAGATCTGATACTGGTTTCATGAATCAGATAAGTACTCTACCATTTAAGCAGAACCTCTGATTCCTTTATAGATTTTCAAAATAAAATCATACACTCTATAAGATTATTTACTTCTTGTCTTCTCAGGCTTTACTTTAAATTTCCATTCCTGGACCAACATTACTCACTAGACATTTAGAAATTATTACAATGAGTCACATACTGTATGCCTCATAGTGAAGAGGGCATACAATAGCAGATAAGGCATAAAACTTAAGTTTGGTACATAAACTACTTTGTAATTATAAACTTAATATGTTGAAAGCTATTCAAAATTACTTTTAATTTTCTGAACATTTATATTATGAGTATTGTGCTTGCTGTGTGTGTGTGTATTCTCTAGAATATAGTAATAAATAGTATTTATTTATAATGAGGAAATGGAGATGAATGTCACAGAAGTGATCAGTCTTAGACCTAGGGTTAGACTCCATGTCTGCTTGATTGAGGCAGATGGACTACTGTGAGGACAGCTTGATTCATATCCTGAGTTACATGCCAGCTAGGACTACATGGTGAGGCCCCGTCTCAAAAAAACCACATCTGTTCAGTAGCAGAATTTCACTTGAAAGGTCTAACATTATCTACTTCATTAGCATATGTTGACTCCTTAGATTCAAATTATTATAGTAATATATCCTATAACCCTCTAAGAATTACATTCTGTTTTTAAATACCTGAGGTACTACTCCCACTGCCCGCCGAAGACTTTCCAGGCTCACATCTTGTATATTTTGACCAGCAAGGTAAATGCTACCCTTCTGAGGCTCATAGAAGCGAAACAGCAGCCTCACTATCGTGCTTTTTCTGAAATTGGAGATGAAGAAAGGTTAATCAGCATCTGTTGTCATTAGGGAAGCTCCATTTAACTACAATAGTTATTTCCTTATGATAAAAATTCACATCCAGAATTATAAGTCAATAATGTAGAAATGTATAAATAACTAAATTACCCACCCTGACCCACTACCTCCTACAATGGCCACTTTTTTTCCTGCGGGGACTTCGAAAGATACTCCACTAAGGACTTTCTGTCCTTCAATGTATTCAAAATGCACATTATCAAAGGCCACCGTGGCTGTCTGTGGTGTTATTTGAAGGGGAGATGCCATCACTTTGTCCTAGCAGGGGAGAAAAACAAAAAACAACTTAATATACTACTTTGAGTAAGCTCTGCATACAATGTTTTTAATTAACAGACAGACAAGGAAAAATATGGGAAAGGAGGTTTATGTAAATGGAATAAGGCCATGCCCACATTCTTTTTTCATTCCCCACTGCATACAAATATGTGGGTAAGAAATTCCTATGTATTTTGATTACTAGGAACATTTTCTTGGTGAGAAGTTATGGAAGAAATGATGGTAAATAACTTGTTTGTCTAACATAGTGATATAAGAATATTCTCCTAGAACAGTAGTTCTCAACCTTCCTAATGCTGCAACTGTTTAATACAGTTCCTCATGTTGTGGGGACCCTAACTATAACACTATTTTGTTAGTACTTGATAACTGTAATTTTGCTACTGTTGTGAATCTGACATGAAGGATATCTGGTATGCAACCCCCTAAAGGGGTCATGGCCACAGGTTGAGAACAGCTGTTCTAGAACAACCCAATATTCATGGGAGAGTGTTCATGTTCTTTTGAAAAGGCTACTATATGCATTACTTACTTTAATCCGCGTGTCTACCTTGAGCAGAGTGAACAAGGTATTCATATCTATGAGTGCTTGCCTTGTCTCTCTATATACAGTTCCCAAGAAGTTAAGGGTAATGAAAGTTGAAAAAGCAGTCCATTCACCATCACTAGATCTCCAACAGTAAGGGTACCTTATTATGTAATCAGAACAAGAAAGAAATGGTATAAACTTTCCTAGCTTAGGACAGAGTTTTATAGCCAATTTCTATGACAAATAGTTCTAAGTGTACATAATCAGCAACATTTAAACTGACACAAATTGCACAGCATATGAATGCATAAAGTAGGTAATGTAGGAACGTGCTGTACATTGTATGGAAAGGAAAAAGCATACTTATACACTATGTTTAATATACAAAAAGGATGATTTAAGTAATGATAGAAGTGGAAGGTTAAAAATACTTCTGTTTTTTCCTCTAAGGCATAAGTAAATATTTCTTGGACAGTATAAAAAAGAAAATTTGTAAAAGAACATATATTAAAATTTGGAGTAAATGGCTATCATGACCAAGAATAATGATATATCTCATATTAATGTCATACCAAATGAATGAGGAGCAGGTACAGCTATTACTTGTAAATGAAAAAACTACAAGAAAGATACTGGTAATTATAAACCAAGTCCTTTGAACTAAACAGTAAATTAATGCCATTACTTTCCAGGTCTATAAGAAAAATTAAACATGTTAGATACTAAAAAGTTCTCAAATTAATAAAAACATTTTTTAAAATGTATCATAAAAGTAAAAATTTTACATGGTTAATTTTTTAAAAATGTTTCTCCTAAAGAATCAGGTTATAGACCCATAAAATGCATAAATAGAATTCTTACCTTCAATGAGGAAGTCAGTGTTAACCAGGAGGAAATAAAAGAATTATCAATAAAATACATTCTGATAGGAAAAGAAGAACACTCTAAAACAGCTAAATATTTTGTTGAACACACTTTACAATTAACACAAAACATTTATTCCTTACATTAACCCATTTATAATAGTTTCTAAATGTGATACCCATAGACCCATTACCTGCCATAATTCCCTGACTGGCAAGCACCATTATAGCTGTTAATCCAACACTGAAAATAGCATTTTGGCCAAAATTCAGCATAGCCAGAGTAGAGGTACTTTTCAATGAAGCAGTCTCATATGTCTTCAAGAATCCATCATATCTTTGTGCTTCATATTTTTCATTATTAAAATACTACAAATATATAAAAATAGTAACTATGGATTAATCAGAAGATATATAATTGGCATAAATTTTATTACATTTGATATATGGATATACTTTACTACAGATCCTTTATAAAACTGTACTTTGAAGAAAAAAATGGGTCAGCAGGAGTGGGAAGGGGATAAGAAGGGATAGTGTGGGGAAGGTGAGTAAAATCGAATACATTATATACTGTATGAAATTGTCAAAAATAAAAACATATATATATATATATACATATACATGAAAAAATAAATACTTTCAATATTAGATTACAGTATTTCTGAAAGCTTTCAAATGATGGATTATGTTAAAAATTCGTCCAATAAACATTTAGCAACTAGCTAATCAATTGGAACCTGAAGCTTATTATTTACACATGCTTTCTATTTGTGACACTTCCTTCACAAAGCCTTGCCTTGAATTCCCAGTTCTCACTGCCCTCACCACATCATGCCTTTTTGATGAGTCATCTGAATACTTATTTTACTTTTCTAGCATATTATAAAATCACAGGAAGTCAAGGATGACACTGTGATCTACTTTTACTACTTTGTACCATTATAGCACTTAGCATAGTGTTTTTTGCATGAGAAGAATTCAGCAATTATTCAGCAAATTAATGCAAAAATGAATGAAATAACTAAGGAAAAGCACTATTCTAGGCACTCTAAAGCATAAAAAGAACGTGCACATCAGCTTAATTAGCTAATATTCATTTGGAATCAGGATGATAATCATATTTATGATCATTTATAAACTAATTCAGAAGGTAAAATTCTGATATTTCCAAATAAAAACTGAAGAGGAAAGACGGAGAAGAAAAATGAAGTAGTATTATTTCATCATACCTAGAGATGCTATTCTAATCTGATATTGTTATGGTGACCATTAAATTACATAACAGAACAAATCTTGGAGTGAAAGGCAGACGACAAGATACTTAAACAGCTTACCTTCACAGTTTCATAATTCAGCAGTGAGTCAATAGCAGCATTACCTGCATCATTGTCTGCTTTGTTCATTTCTATTCTAAATCTAGTTCTGTAAGACAAAGATTTACATAGCATCAAACCTATGCTATGTCATAACTAATTTCTGCACTCTTGAGCAGCCTCTGGGGAATATCATACCTCCACCGTGTAACTGCAACTGTGAATGCTGTATATGCACCAAGTGTTCCCAGGGTTACCAATGCGAACTGGGCACCACATTTATAATACTGAAAAAGAAGTCAAGAGAAGAAATGAGAAGTAGTTAAATTGTCTTTGACTTTCATCATTTGCCAATAAATAAGTGAGAGTTTTATCATTTCAATTTATGGACCCTAACATGTTAAACCTGTGTAATCTTTTAATGAATTCCTCTTTAGGCTTAAACTGTGTCAGTGTTAGAATTTGATGGTATAATCTCTGGCAGCATTCTCTGTCATGTAAAATAAAATGGAATAAAGTAGCATTATAAAAATGTGAAAAGTTATTTTACTAAAATATGATTATGAATCTTGCTTAATTATATTTTGAACCAAAATTATAACTGAATATAGCAGTTTCATTTAAGTCTAAAACTTGGCAAAATGGAAAGCCTGTAGAGAATACTATTGCTTTCTTTGAAAGTGTTATTTAAAATACTATGCACTTCAGATAAATACAAAGCATTACTTTTCTTAAAATTACTGTTTTAAAAACAATAAAATGAAACAAAAATTTTTTTTGAAAAAAAAGCAGTTGATGTTCTTCTCACTTTAAAGCATCACAGCAGCAAGTTTCAGTCAAAGGATATTTATAAAGACTACGATGCTGGTATGTTACCTTAATCAATAGTGCATTAAAAATCTTAGACAATCACTCAAGTTAACAAGAAAACAAAGTCAAATGGTACCCGCCACAATTATACCATCAAATTCTAACACTGAAACAGTTTAAGCCTAAAGAGGAATTAATTAAAAGATTACACAGGTTTAACATGTTAGGGTCCATAAATTGAAATGTAAATATTCTGAGCACATCAATCCAATATGTAACATACAAAATTCTTGGGGAAAAAAATTAGAAGCACTAATCAATGATCTAGGCATTTAAAAGAATAACAGAGAATTTAGACAGTCCTTTGATGCTTGTGGCAAAATAATGAAACAAACTACATAATCTTTCTGGCATCATGGTGTGCAGAAACATAACAGCTTCAAATATTCACTTGCTATTAATAAGACTGTAAGATAAAAGCTTACTATGAAAAACGTATTACTTACCAAAACACTACTGACAAGCGTCATCTCAAACACAATAGGGAGAAGATTAAATACTAATGCACTGAGGACAAAACTAATGCCCCTTGTTCCTCTGTCAATAGCCTTAGATAAAGCTCCTGTCTGTCTGCTCAGATGGAAACCCAGATCCAAGTTGTGTAGATGGAGAAATACATTTTTGGCTATTCTTCGGATTGAATTTTGTGCTACTTTGCCAAATACTGCATTTCGAACTTCATTGAAAAAGGCAGCTCCAGCTCTTGATACACCATCTAACACAACAAAAGAAAAAAGTAAAGGGGGGCATAGAAACGTTAGAATCATAGCAGTGTAAGTGACAAGGCTGCAGGAAATCTTTGTACAATGAACAGTTCATCCAATAAACAAATATAACACAGAATATTTACACTAAAAGAAGCCTAGAACTCATCTACTCTAATGAATACTAACCTTTTCATCATCATGAATCCCTTTCCATGTTATTTGACCCTAGATTTCAGATTCTGAAAGATTTTTTTTCCAATTAAAATACTTTTAATGTAGAATAGACCAGATGGCCTCATTGTGGGTAAGTGCACAATATCTAATTCAATTCTCTCAAATAACAAATGTGAAAGGCTTAGATGCTGAAGAGTCAAGTGCTTTTAGCAAGCCCTTGCTTCTGCTCTGAAGTATTATAAAATGTCCTTTCAAATATAATGGGGCTCCAGTGCATTTGAAAGGACATTCTATTATTTTCAAATTGTATTTGTTTGTCTTGGTCACTAAGTATGTTTTAACAAAGCACGAATGTTCATATATCATTAATTAGCTACTTTCATTTAATATTAACAGTGAGAAAAGAACTGGGTTTCCAGGAAAGGTATCTTATAAAACGTCTAGTGAAGGTTGTGGCAATGCATTTAATGTTTTGTTTTATATTATCCTTTTTTCAAACACGGAAAATACAGCTGTATCACAGAAGTTTTGCAAAGCATATCATACAATGAATTTTTGAAAACAGATCAAAAAAATTCACACAAAATAATAAAAATCCAAAATGCTAAGTTGTATTTATAATTAAAAGGTCATCTGCTCAAATATGATGAAACCTTCTTGAAGAAAGTCAACACCTGTAGAAAGATTAAAGAATCACACATACAGCCAATCAGAACTGCTGTTGCCATGGTTGCAACTGTATTTGGTGCATCACTCAGGTTCAGCATGTTTCCCGACATCTGGTTGAGGCTGTCTACGGCATATTTAAACATGAAAGGAACCACAATATTCATGGCCTAAAAATATAAAAAACATCAATTACCCATCATACATAAAACATTTATTATAAAAGTACAAATATTTTCCTTAAATTATTATTTCTGGTAATGTTTACTGGAATACATTTGCTGGAATTGAAATTATTTTTCCAATTTATAAAGATAAAAATCTTTGGCACTGGAAGCTCTGCTATTTTAGAATTCCTATGACACACTGCCATGTCAATATTAATTTACAACTATAATTAACTATGTTTTATATTATAGTTATCTATGTATACATTTTTCTTTCCAATTATACCCGTGAGGGTTTACATCGTATTACTCTTTTTTTGTCCTACCCCTATAGAGTATAACGTTTTGCATATAGAAGGGGATAAGTATTTCAACGTGATTTTTTTTAATCAGACAAGTTGAAGTTGAAATTATACACCAAAAAGGATCATAAAAGCTAAAACATGGTAAGTATCTGTGATTGATTCACTATTGGGGAAAAATACCACATGCCAGATCTGTTTAGCCCACAATAGTCTTTGTTCTACTATCATACAAAAGAAACCTATCAAGCATCAAATGGTTTCATTTGTCCTGTATTTCTTTTAAAATATACTAAAAGTTCAGATACAGAAACCAACACTAAGGTTCAGCAAATTTATCAGACTATCAAAGTACTTTTGAAAAGATTAAATTACAGACTTAAAAAACACAATGAATATGGCCTATTAAACATACTGAAAAGGTAGCACCTGCTTTATTGCTATGCTACTCTCTTGTTAAACGTACGAATAACTATTTCCTAATAGAACCTGTGTAAATCTCCCTGATCAAGATTTCAATTAACGCCTTTGACTGGGGCAGACACCTAGCTGGTCTGCTCCTGTGGAGACACCATATCCTGAGCCGTCCTAGAGGAGCCACTGCACTCAGAGCAGCAAACACCTAGCTGGTCTGCTCCTGTGGAGACGCCTTATCCTGAGCTGTCCTAGAGGAACCACAGCACTCAGAGCAGCAGGATTTCAGGATACCAGAGGCGGCCTGAGTCCCAGGAGTTCTTCCACCCAGGAGCTTAGGATCACAAGATCTCAGAGATATCGGATTCTAAGCAGTTCTGACACAAGCAAGATAAATGGAAAGACAGACTCCAGTCAGACACAGTAAGCACAGGTAACACCAGAGTTAACCAGATGGCGAAAGGCAAGAGCAAGAACATAAGCAACAGAAACCAAAGTTACTTGGCATCATCAGAACCCAGTTCTCCCACCATAGCAAGCCCTGGACACCCATCACACTGGAAAAGCTGGATTCAGAATTAAAATCAGTTCTCATGATGATGATAGAGGATTTTAACAAGGACATAAATAACTCCCTTAAAGAAGTACAGCAGAACACAGGTAAACAGGTAGAAGCCCTTAAAGAGGAAACAGATAATCCCTTAAAGAACTGCAAGAAAACACAATGAAGGAATTAAACAAAACCATCCAGGATCTAAAAATGGAAATAGAAACAATAAAGAAATCTCAAAGGGAGACTACCCTGGAGATAGAAAACCTAGGAAAGAGATCAGGAGACATAGATGCAAGCATCATCAACAGAATACAAGAGATAAAAGGAAAAATCTCATGTGCAGAAGATACCATGGAAAACATTGACATAACTATCAAAGAAAATGCAAATTGCAAAAAGCTCCTAACCCAAAACATCCAGGAAATCCAGGATACAGTGAGAAGATCAAACCTAAGGATAATAGGTATAGTTGAGAGTGAAGATTCCCAACTTAAAGGGCCAGTAAATATCTTCAACAAAATTATAGAGGAAAACTTCCCTAACCTAAAGAACAAGATGCCCATAAACAGAGAAGAAGCCTAAAGAAAGCCAAACAGACTAGACCAGAAAAGAAATACCTCCCGTGACATAATAATCAAAACATCAAATGCACAAAACAAAGAAAACTACTAAAAGCAGTAAGGAAAAAGGTCAAGTAACTTATAAAGGCAAAGAACTATAAGAATTACACCAGACTTCACACCAAAGACTATAAAAGCCAGAAGATCCTGGACTGATATCATACAAACCCTAAGAGAACACAAATGCCAGCCCAGACTACTATGCTCAGCAAAACTCTCAATCACTATAGATGAAGAAACCAAGATATTCCATGACAAAACCAAATTTGCACAAAATCTTCCCACAAACCCAACACTTCAAAGGATGATTGATGGAAAATGCCACCGCAAGGAAAGAAACTACAACCTAGAAAAAGCAAGGAAGTAATCTTTCAACAACCCCAAAAGAAGATAGCTACACAAACATAATTCTACCTCTAATACAAAAATAACAGGAAGCCACCATCATTTTTCCTTAATATCTCTTAACATCAATAGGCTCAATTCTCCAATAAAAAGATGTAGACTATCAGACTGGATACACAAACAGGACCCAGAATTTTGCTGCATACAAGAAACGCACCTCAGTGATAAAAGACAGACACTACCTCAGAGTAAAAGGCTGGAAAACAATTTTCCAAGCAAATGGTCCCAAGAAACAAGCTGGAGTAGGCATTCTAATATCAAATAAAATCAACTTTCAACCAAAAGTAATCAAAAAAGATAAGGAAGGACACTTCATACTCAACAAAGGAAAAATATACCAAGATGAAATCTCAATTCTGAACATCTATGCTCCAAATGCAAGGGCACCCATATACATAAAAGAAACTTTACTAAAGCTCAAAGCACACATTGCACCCCACACAATAATAGTGGGGAATTTTAATGACCCGCTATCTCCAATGGACAGATCGTGGAAACAGAAACTAACAAAGACACATTGAAACTAACAGAAGCTATGAACCAAATGGATTTAACAGATATCTATAGAACATTTCATCCTAAAACAAAAGAATATACCTTTTTCTCAGCACCTCATGGTACCTTCTCCAAAACAAGACCATATAATTGGTCAAGAAACAGTCCTCAACAGATACAAAAAGATTGAAATAATCCCTTGCATCCTATCAGATCACCACAGACTAAGGCTGGTCTTTAATAATGACAAAACCAATGGAAAACCCACATGCATGTGAAAACTGAACAAGGCTCTATTCAATGATGACTTGGTCAAGGAAGAAATAAAGAAAGAAATTTAAGACTTTTTAGAATTTAATGAAAATGAGAACACGTCATACCAAAACTTGTGGGACTCCATGAAAGCAGTGCTAAGAGGAAAATTCATAGCTCTAAGTGCCTACAAAAAGAAACTGGAGACAGCATACACTAGCAGCTTGACAGCACACCTGAAAGCTCTAGAACAAAAAGAAGCAAATACACCCAAGAGGAGTAGACTGCAGGAAATAATCAAGCTCAGGGCTAAAATCAACCAAATAGAAACAGAAAGAATTATACAAAATATCAACAAAACCAGGAGTTGGTTCTTTGAGAAAATCAACCAGATAGATAAACTATTAGCCAGATTAACCAGAGGGCACAGAGACAGTACCCAAATTAATAAAATCAGAAATGAAAGGGAGACATAACAACAGAAACTGAAGAAATTAAAAAAAAATCATCAGTTCCTACTAAAAAGGCCTATACTCAAGAAAACTGGAAAATCTGGATGAAATGGACAATTTCCTAGACAGATACCAGGTACCAAAGTTAAATAAGGAGCAAATAAACCATCTAAACAGTCCCATAACCCTAAGGAAATAGCAGCAGTCATTAAAAGTCTCCCACCAAAAAAACCCAGGACCAGATGGTTTTAGTGCAGAATTCCATCAGACCTTCAAGGAAGACCTAATACCAATCTCTTCAAATTATTCCACAAAATAGAAACAGAAGGAACACTACCCAATTCGTTCTATGAAGCTACAATCACACTCATACCTAAACCTCACAAAGACCCAACAAAGAAAGAGAACTTCAGACCAATCTCCCTTATGAATATCGATGCAAAAATATTCAATAAAATTCTAGCAAAATGAATCCAAGAACATATCAAAACAATCATCCATCATGATCAAGTAGGCTTTATCCCAGGAATGCAGGGATGGTTCAATATTCGGAAATCCATCAATATAATCCATTATATAAACAAACTCAAAGAAAAAAAACCACATGATCATCTCACTAGATGCTGAGAAAGCATTTGACAAAATTCAACATTCCTTCATGGTAAAAGTCTTGGAAAGATCAGGAATTCAAGGCCCATACCTAAACATAGTAAAAGCAATATACAGCAAACCAGGAGCCAACATCAAACTAAATGGAGAGAAACTTGAAGCATTCCCACTAAGATCAGAGACTAGACAAGGCTGCCCACTCTCTCCCTACCTATTCAATATAGTACTGGAAGTCCTAGCCAGAGCAATTAGACAGCAAAAAGAAGTCAAAAGGATACAAATAGGAAAAGAAGAAGTCACAACATGACCATTTGCAGATGATATAGTATACTTAAGTGAACCCAAAATTTCCACCAGAGAACTCCTAAACCTGATAAACAACTTCAGCAAAGTGGCTGGGTATAAAATGAACTCACATAAATCAGTAGCCTTCCTCTACGTGAAAGATAAACAGGCTGAAAAAGAAATTAGGGAAATGACACCCTTCACAATAGTCACAAATAACATAAAATACCTTGGTGTGAATCTAACCAAGCAAGTGAAAGATCTGTATGACAAGAACTTCAATTCTCTGAAGAAAGATATTGAAGAAGATTTCAGAAGATGGAAAGATCTCCCATGCTCATGGATTGGCAGGATTAATATAGTAAAAATGGCCATCTTGCCAAAAGCAATCTACAGAGTCAATGCAATCCCCATTAAAATACCAACTCAATTCTTCACAGAGTTAGAAAGAGAAATTCTCAAATTTATTTGGAATAACAAAAAACCCAGGATAGCAAAAACTATTCTCAATAATAAAAGAACTTCTGGGGGAATCACCATCCCTGACCTCAAGCTGTACTACAGAGCAATAGTGATAAAAAAAAAAAAAAACCCAAAAAACACTGCATGGTATTGGTACAGAGACAGGCAAGAAGATCAATGGAATAGAATTGAACACCCAGAAATGAACCCACACACTATGGTCACTTGATCTTTGACAAAGGAGCTAAAACTGTCCAGTGGAAAAAGGACAGCATTTTCAACAAATGGTGCTGGTTCAACTGGACGACAACATGTATAAGAATGCAAATCGATCCATTTTATCTCTTTGTACAAAGCTCAAGTCCAATTGGATAATGGACCTCCACATAAAACCAGATACACTGAAACTAACAGAAGAGAAGGTGGGGAAGAACCTTGAATACTTGGGCACAGGGGAAAAGTTCCTGAACAGAACACTAATGGCTTATGCTCTAAGATCAAGAATTGACAAATGGGACTTCATAAAATTGCAAAGTTTCTGTAAGGCAAAGGACACTGTCAATAGGACAAAAATGGCAACCAACAGATTGGGAAAAGATCTTTACCAATCCCACAGCTGATAGAGGGCTAATATCCAATATATACAAAGAACTCAAGAAATTAGACTCCAGACAACCAAATAGCCCTATTAAAAATGGGGTATAGAGCTTAACAAAGAATTCTCAACTGAGGAAACTCAAATGGCCAAGAAGCACCTAAAGAAATGTTCAACATCCCTAGTCATCAGGGAAATGCAAATCCAAACAACCCTGAGATTCCACCTCACACCAGTCAGAATGGCTAAGATCAAAAACTCAGGTGATAGTAGATGCTGGCGAGGATGTGGAGAAAGAGGAACACTCCTCCATTGTTGGTGGGATTGCAAGCTGGTACAACCACTCTGGAAATCAGTCTGGTGGTTCCTCAGAAAATTGGACATAGCATTACCTGAGGACCCAGCTTTACCACTCCTGGGCATATACCCAGAAGATGCTCCAACATATAACAAGGACATATGCTCCACTATGTTCATAGCAGCTTTATTTATAATAGCCAGAAGCTGGAGAGAACCCAGATGCCCTTCAACAGAGGAATGGATACAAAAAATGTGGTACATTTACACAATGGAATATTACTCAGCTATTAAAAACAATGAATTTGATAAATTCTTATATAAATGGATGGAACTAGAAAATATCATCCTGAGTGAGGTAACCCAATCACAAAAGAACATACATGGTATTCACTCACTGATTATTGGATATTAGCCCAGAAGCTTGAAATACCCAAGATTCAAGTCACAGACCACATGAAACTCATAAAGAAGGAAAACCAAGTCGGGGTGCTTTGGTCCTTCTTAGAAGGAATAACAAATACTCAAGGGAGCAAATATGGAGACAAAGTGTGGGACAGAAACTGAAGGAGGGGCTGTCTGGAGACCATTCCACCTGGGTATTCATCCCATGTGCAGTCACCAAATGTAGACACTGATGTGGATGTCAGGAAGTGCATGCTGACAGGAGCCTGATATAGCTGTCTCCTTAGTGGTCTACCAGAGCCTGACATGTACAGAGGCAGATGCTCACAGCTAACCATTGAACTGATCATGGGGTTCCCAATGGAAGATTTAGAGTGAAGACTGAAGGAGCTGAAAGGGTTTGCAGCCCATGGGGAGAGCAACAATATCAACCAACCAGAGTTCCCAGGGTCTAAACCACCAGCCTAGGAGCACTTAGGGAGGGACCCATGGCTCCAGATGTATTGTAGGGGAGGATGGCATTGTTGGGCATAGTGGGTGAGGAGGTCCTTGGTCCCATGAAGGCTGGACGCCCAGTGGAGGGGGGGAATTCAAGGGTGGGGAGGTAGGAGGGGGATAGATAGGGCATATCCTCATAGAAACAGGAGGAGGGGGATGAGATAGGGGCTTCCTCGGCGGGGGAGGAATGGAGTAAGGGGATAACATCTTAAATGTAAATAAATATCTAATAAAAAATGAAAAAAAAAAAAAGATTTCAATTAACTATATACTACCTGTACTATGGAATGGTACAGGCTTGACTTTTTAAGATTGCTAACTATCCACTCTTCCCCACTATTTTTTCACTTTCGAAAGCTCAATTGAATCTCTTATCATTCATCACACTTTCTTAGAACTTGCAGCACATTTTATAGTTTATACTTCAATATTATCACTTTTATGACATACTTATGAACTTTTATGCATGTGCATGTTATATATAATATCTGAGGAAAGGCAGGCGCTATGAGGTTTAATGACATTAGTGGTAAGCCGCAGAGGCGAGATCAAAATTGAAGCCTGGTACTTGAAGTCAGAAAAATTTCCAGTATGCTGTAGATATATCAGCTTGTTACAAGGGAGGCCTATACATTTTACTTCTTTTGTAATTTAAAATTAGTGTTTTCATAATACACTTTTGAAGTCATTGTAAATTATATCATAAGTAATTTAAATAAATTTGAGATGATTCTAGATTTTTCATATAATGAAGTATAATTTCCTCATCTACATTCAAATACATTTTTTTGAGTAGAAAGAAAAGTGATAGTTAAAACAACCATGCAATTCTCCTAATTTACAGCTTATTATACCTTTGCCCAGCTACAGTAAGTAATGACAGAATGTAACATATTCAAGTTGTACTATTTTACTTTCTTGAAAATGTTTTTTAGGTTTGATCAATTTGGGGAGCACATTCCCTTAAGTATGCAGAACATGTAAATGTCATTTGTCCTGTGTTGTCATTGGCAGAAAAAGCACAGCACATAGCATAGAATAAGAACTAAACTAAATATAACTGGAAAGTTATGAATATTTTCCCATGAAAATACTCTCAAAAAGCAAAGAAATTTGTGTACTTAAATACTAATAAAGTAGGAGAGGTTATCTTCCATTATCTTTCATTGGGTATGTTTGTGTTAGTTTCGTGGCCTTGCGATACAGTAGGGCAAGGTGTGGCAAATGGCTTTCCATATTATTCCATCTTCAGCACAACTAGAAATTAAACCATCCAAATGTGAACCACTGATTGAAACCTTTTATTTCAAACAGTTATATCCTCACAGGAAGAGAGCTGACCAAGATCTATCTACCCTTCAAACAGCAACTTGTATGATATCTAATATACCTCCAGTTCTGTATCAAAACCAGGAATTTAACATTGGTGCATTACTATCAAAAGAAAATATAGAACTCATTCTGCTTTTCAACATATGTAACGTGCACTCACCAATATGTGAATATGATGTATGTGTTTCTATGCATCACATATCTAGATTCAAATAAACATTATCACAATCAAGGTACAGAATTACTCAAACACCACAGAACTCTTTGTGCTTCTTTGTATGTACTCTCCTCTGATCCTGTTCTGAAAACTCAATTCAATAAAAAGAAATATAGAAGAGAACAGAAGTTAAAAATGAAATGAATTTTAAAAAAAACTCAGTAACTCAGGTAAAAACCTCAGTGGAGGGTGGGGGGGGATTAAGTTGTACAAGTAGAAACGATTAAGTAGAAGATAGAATATCAGGACTTAAAGGTAAAAAAAAAAAAAAAAAAAAACTAGCTCACAAATACAAACACTATTTAAAAAGTTAACAGATGAAAGGAATAGGCATGAAATTTGAGACCATACAAATATCAAATCTTTGAATTATAAGCATAGAAGAGAGAGCAGAACCAGGTCAATGACATAGACCAGATCCTCAGCACAATTAGGGAAGAAAAACTCCCCAAACTAAGGAAAAACATATGCATACAAATATAAGAAACACACAGAACACAAAACAAAAGATCAGAACATAAACTTCCTATGGCATACCACAGTTGAAGCATTACTAAATATATAGAACAAAGAAGAGTACATCATATATCAATAACTACAAAACTAAACACATACACACAAAAATCAAAATGACCAACCCATAAATAGGTTAATGAAATAAACAGTTCTCAAAAGATACTTTTGACAGAATTTTAATAGCTAGACTATATAAGCTACAAAATTAAATAACAAGAAATACACCCAAATGTAATCAATAAATGTGTTAATCAAATGACCAGACAGTTCTCAAATAAGGGATACAATAAACATATTGAGAAGAGTGTATAATATCCTTAGTTATCTGGTAAATGCAAATTAAAACTATGTTGAGATTCCATCTCATTCCATTCAGAATGGGTATCAACAAGAAAATAAATGATGGCTTGGTGGGTAAAATCACAGAGCTCAACAGCAAACCAGGGTGACTGACTCAAGCAAGGAGGAAGAAGAGAGCTGATAACTAGGATGGTCCTCTAAGAAAACAACTGACAACATATGCTAGTGAAGATGTGGGAAAAGAACCTTTAATCACAGCTGGGTGTGTCAACTGGTAAAGCCATTCTGGAAATCAGTATAAAGTTCATATATATAACAGGACTACCATATGAACCAGCTGCAGCACTCACAGGTATATACACAAAAGAATCCTACCACAAATAAACTCATACACACATATGTACTGCTGCAAGGAAACGGAATTAGCCTAGATGTTTATCACAGATGAATGGATAATGAAATGTTATACAATAGAATTTTACTCAGCAGTAAAGAAAAATTACATTATGAAATTTGTAGTTAAGTGGAAAGATCCAGAAATTAATTTAGTAAGTGACTAAACTCAGGCTCAGAAAGGTAAATAGCACATGTTGTCATTCATAGCTGGAGTGTAGCTTTTAATATTTATGCTTGTGTATATATGTGGATATGAGTATAGAGATAGGTCATAAACTAGAAAAAAAGGATCATTAGACAAAAAAAGGAGATACTAAGTCAGAGAGAAATGGTCAGCTTTGAAAATATACATACAAATAACAAATAACAGATTGAGTAGATTATATTAAGGAATATATATGCATGTAATAACAATTAGTGAAAAAAGAGGTCATGAATTTTGAAGGAGTGAGGAAGGGTATATGGGGACATTTGGAGGGAGTAAAGCAAAAGGGAAAATGTAATTACATTATAACTTTAAAGCAATAATGATAGAAAATAAAAACAAAAACAATTGTATGAAAATTCTCAAAGAATAATACAACTTGGTTTTGTTTTGTTTTGAAAGAATGAGCCTATCCCCTGCATCTTCCTGGTTCTTAAATTATCATGTCATCTCTCCTCCCTATATCTTTTTTGTTTCTGCTAAGATGCTATCTGCCATGTTGTTAATAGAGCTGGGCTTAGAATACAAGAGGTTAACATTCTGCTCTTCAACCTCTAAAACAGTGAGCTAAATAATCTTTTCTTTCTGAAGTATCAACTTTGGGTATTTTGTTATATCAACAGAAAATGGACTAAAAAAATATGGTACACTAAAAAATGGGGAAAACTATAATGAAAGGACAAATCAATGTTTTGCAGCCGTTAGGGTTCTAGAATAGGATAATATAAGGGAGATTTTTGAGGGCAATGACACTTTTCTGCATCTTGACTGACAGTGTGTACATGTGTGAGTGCCCGTGCGTGTGTGTGTGTGTGTGTGTGTGTGTGTGTGTGTGTATGAAAAACCAGAGATATATAATTGTTCTGTAACAGGTCACAGCAGACCTGGCTTCCTAGGTATAGAACATACATGAAAATAAGAATATATCATGTACTTCTAAGTTTCATATCTCTATTTCCTTCCTCAAAGAAATAAACTGATTATTTTTACTAGATTTAAATATGTGAAAATATCCATTTAATCTGTAACTACAATGTACAATAAACTTAAATATTAGAAAAATAAAGGGACTTATCATTATAAAACTGTTTCCTCTCTTAGATAAAAATTTAAATCTGCTATTAGTCTTGAATTTCCAGAGACTGCTATATCTGTAGGAAACTGAAGTCATATGGGTAGGGTAGCTCATATCTGTAATCTTAGTACTTGGGGAACTGCTCAGGAGGATCACAGGTTTGAGACCAGTCTGGGCTACATATTGATACCCCATCACATACAAAATAAAATGTACTTACTTAATTTCTAACACAAAAGTATAAAATTGGGGATACTAATTACTTAAAGAACAGATTTAAGGAAAAGATAGAATTAACATAATGTGGTATGGGTTAAAAATGGATTGGATGTATCTCTCACCTACTGCTCCTGCACCACTGAGTGATGACATGCTCCCACCATGATAATGAACTAAATTTCTAAAATGGCAAGGAAACACCCAACTAAATGCTTATTAAAAATAAGAGCTGTCTTGGTCATAATATCTCTTCAAAGAAGTAGAATAGTGACTAAGAAGTTGGTAACAGGGAGCAAGGTATTGCTGTGATAGGTCTGGTCATGTTTATTGGAAGAATATGGAAGACTTTGGGATTTTGGGTGAGAAAAGCAGTTGGATACTTTAAGTGGAGCGTAATGGACCATCTTACTAGGAACATGGAAGACAGTGCTAAGGGAGATTTGAATTGTAGGGACCCAGACTTCAGGGCTTCAGAGGGGAAGAATACTGTTAAGTGCCTTAGAGATCATTCTTGTGATATTTTGGTGAAGAATTTGGTTGTTTTTTGCCCTTGTCTTAAAAATATACCTGAAGCTAAATTGAAGACTTTTGGATTAGTGGTGTGGGCAGAGGAGATTTCAAGACAGCCCAGTACTGATAGAGTTCCTTTGTTATTGGTAGTCACCTTTATGCAGATATATAATGAAAAAGAGCAAGTTGAGTAAGGAAGAATGCAAAATGTACAGATTGAAGAGAAGGAGCACCGAAGTTTAAATGGAATAAGGGAGTGGTGGCCTCAGGGCAGGACCTCACATAGCTAAGCTTCCAACTTATGAAAATG
Source organism: Mastomys natalensis (assembly GCA_021653895.1). Classification (NCBI taxonomy): domain Eukaryota; kingdom Metazoa; phylum Chordata; class Mammalia; order Rodentia; family Muridae; genus Mastomys; species Mastomys natalensis. The sequence continues at coordinate 270,845 of JAJTUV010002410.1, forward strand.
AAAGCTCAATCAGTTAAGGAAATCAACAAAAACAGAAAGCTGATACAAATATAATTGAATTAGGAGGATCAAATTCCAGCTACAGCAAATAGTAAAACTTGGCAGCTTTGGTCACATGGTTCTGGCTTTAGAGTCAAGAATACAAGAAAAGGGTTGTAAAATCTCCCTCGGAGGCTAAGGAAAGCCAATGAAGCCACCAGGCTTATGTCAGAATTGTCCCTGCATGGAAGCCCATAGAGGCTACATTGGAAAGCAGTGATGCCTGGATTGCCTTGGAGATCTCAAGATGTTGGAGATGCCAGAGTTGTGGGATATCTATCAAGCAAAACTGGAATCAGTCAAAGAGAAAAAAAGAGTGTTGTGCTCAACAAAACTGAAAGGTGTTGGAGAACTGAAGAGTGTTTGATATCAGACATGGAGATACAGAATTTGGTAGTTCCTGCTTTGGTCCAATATTTCCTCACTATGCTTCATTCCCACCTTTTGAGGATGTTAATGCATATTCTGTGCTATTTTATTTTGGAAGTATGTGGTTTTCTTTTTGCTTTTGATTTCACAGGGGCTAACTGTTAAGACGCTGCCTGAGTCTCAGAAGAGACTTCGAACTTTTGACTTTTAAACAGTTCTTAGACTGTGTCCATGCTCCACTATGTTTATAGCGGCCTTATTCATAATAGCCAGAAGCTGGAAAGAACCCAGATGTCCTTCAACAGAAGAATGGATACAGAAAATGTGGTACATTTACACAATGGAGTACTACTCAGCCATTAAAAATAATGAGCTCATGAAATTCTTAGGCAAATGGATGGAGCTGGAAAATAACATCCTGAGTGAGATGACCCAATCACAAAAGAACACACATGGTATGCACTCACTGATAAGCGGATATTAGCCCCAAAACACACAATACCTAAGATGCAACGCATAAACCTCATGAAACTCAAGAAGAAGGAGGAAGACCAAAGTGAGGGTGCTTTTGTCCTTTTTAGAACGAGTATCAAAAGATTCAACCAGAGCTCCCAGGATCTAAACCTCCAGCCTGAGAACAGACAGGGGCAAGCTGTCCTCTGAGAGGCTCTAACCAGCAGCTGACTCAGACAGATACAGACATCCAGAGCCAAACAGTGGATGGAGCTTGAGGACTCTTATAGAAGAATAGGGGGAAGGATTGTGGGCCCTAAGGAGATAGGAACTGCACAGGAAGATCAACAGAGTAAACCAACATGAACCCTTGGAGCTCTCAGAGACTGAATCACCAACCGTGGAGCATACCTAGTCTACACAGATCTACCTCCATGGGCTGAACCTAGGCCTCCCTGCACATATGTTGTAAATGTGCAGCTTGGTTTTCATGTAGGTCTCAAACATCTGGAGTGGGGGCTATCCCAAAACATGCAGCCTGTATATGGAGTATGGTCTTCTAAAAAAAAAAAAACAAAACAAAAAAACAAAACAAAAAAAAACAGTTGTTCAGTTATTCATGGAATATTATTTTTTTATATCTCTTGTATTCAGTTTGCAACTACTTCATTGAGAATTTTTGTATGTATATTCATGAGGGATACTGGACTATAACTTATATATTTTTGTTGGGTTTACACTTGATTTCACTATTTCAATATTATTTACTTTGTGAAGGAGCTTATTGTGGTTCTGAATTTTTTAAACATAACTCAAAAAGTATTGCTTGTTTGAAGGCTCTATAGAATTCTTGTATAAGTATATCTGACCCTTGGTATTTTGCTTGTTTGTTTCTTTTCATTTTATTCTGTTTGAATGCTTTTTAAATTTTTTTGATTTGCTGAAAATAAAAATTAAAAAAAAAAAAGAAAAACTGGGACTTTTGAAGTTGGACCAAATGTATTTTGAATTATGATAGAACTACAAGACTATGGGGAATGTAGTAGTTTGAACAAGAATGGCACTCACAGGCTCATTTGTTTGAATGCTTAATCCCCAGGATTAGGAGGTGTGGCCTTGTGGGAGGAAGTATGTCACGTGGGGGTGGGCTTTAAAGGCTTCAAAATCACATGCCAAAATTCTCTCTACCTACACAGATTATGTAGTTCCTCCATGTTGACATGATTCTTATTGTTATGGTAAAGGGTCAAACCTCTGAAACTGTAAGCAAGCCCCTAATTAATTTTTTCTTTATAAGAGCTAACTTGGTTATGGTGTCTCTTCACAGCAGTAGACTAGTGACTAAGACAGAACATCTCCCTAACAAATCCATGTGGGAATTTGCTTGTTATTGTGGCATTGTTTGGAAACAGTACTTTTTAAAGGAGAGGAATCCTGAGAAGGATTTATACAGGTCTTATGGAACTATTTTAATTCTGGAGGCAGTTACTGTGGAGCTGTAATAGGTTTCCTAAGACTGAGCTGCTATAAAACAAGGCAACTGCTAGGGACTGTTCTATACACATCCATTTGTCTTCCCTTTGTATCTACTAGAGTTGATACAGCATGATGCCACTGCCAGAAGCTGACTAGATGCTAGTTCTATGCTTTTGAACCTCCAAGCCTTCAGAACCATGATCTCAAATAAAATGTTATTCTTCCCCTCCCCCTCTCTCTATAGTCATAGTTGTCCTGGAACTCACAATGTAGACCACCAGGCTGGCCTCAAACTCACAGAGATCCACCTGTCTCTGCCTCTCTAGTGTTGGGATAAAGATAAGTGCCACAACATTGAGCCACAAACTGCCTCATCTCAGATATTCCACTGTAGCAACAGAAGCTGGAATAAGGCACCATAAAGAAGAGCCAAATATATGCTATATGTATATGATACCAAAGTTACTAGCTAATAAAGTCAGTTTGCTTAGTCCCTCAAAAGCCAGTTAATTATGACTTTCCTTTTTCTAATCATAACTATGTCATGTAAGGAACCTGATTCTTTCAGACTCTTCAATATCTGAAGTCTTCGATAATTAATTTTGTTCACTGTGGCCTCTGTTAACTAAGGGCACTGAAAAGTACTGCTGCCAAGAAAGAATGAATATCTGAAACAGCCAAAGAGAATTTTGTTCCTTTGTTAACTGCTTCTCAAGTCACAAAAGGAGGGGAAAAAAAAGAAGAAGAAAGACCTGCAACACTACAGGGATATTTGATGAACAGGACAAAACAATGAAAAAAAAGAGAGAGAGAAAGGTTGTTACACACTTTGTAGGACTATCAGGTAGTTGTAGGGCCTTAACACAACTGAAGTCTTTATTCGTATTAAAGGGAAAATCTGAGACAAATATAAAACAAAAACAAAATGATTTACAAAGCTCACATGTAAAATCTTTTATGTTTTATAAAGTAAGTAATTAACTCACTAAAATTAGGTTTGAGAAATAAAGCAAATGTCTTAAAAGAATTCTATCTCTTAGATGAAGAGCTACAGGCAATTTATGGTTGCTTAAGAGAGGAAAAATCAGTCTTCTCTGGGGATGAGCCCTGAAAGGTTATGTAATCTCAAGTGATTAGCCACAAACATATGTCCATACGAGCAACATTAAATAGAAGCAGCAAGTTTTATACTTAAATACACAGACCTGTGTGAGTATGCATGTATATGTAACAACAATAATTAAAGACATGAAGTTGAAAGGGACTAGGGAGCACTCAGAAGAGTTGTACAGGGGAAACTGAGTGGAGATGATATAAATACAGTACTCATATAAAATCTCAAAAAATGTGAAAAAATAAAGATTTCTATCATACAAATACAATTCTTCTAGCTTACTGTCTTCGTAAGGGTTACTATTGTTATGATAAAACACAATGTGACCAAAAGCAACTTGGGAAAGGAAAGGCTTTGATTCAAACTTCCATATCACAATTCATCACTGAAAGCAGATAGGACAAGAACCTGGAGGTGGGAACTGATGCAGAGACCACTGAGGAGTAATGTTTACTGGCTTGCTTACCCTGCTATCTTATAGAGCCCAGGATCAGCAGTCCAGAGGCAGCAGTAGCCACAATGGGTTGGGTCCTCCTTCTCCATCAATTACTAACTTTAAAAAGGTCCTATAGGCGTGTCTATGGCCCATTCTTAAAGAGGCATTTTCTCAACTGAGGTGCCCTCTTCTCAGATGACTCTTGCTTGTATCAAATAGAATACAAAGCTAGCCAGCACACTTGCATTTAAAGTTTATGTTAAGAGACAGACAAGATGACTTAGTGGGCAGGCATTTGTCACCTAGTTTGGCAACAATTCTTCAATCCAGGGGACCCACACAATAGAAGCAGAGTTGTACTTCAGCAAGTTGTACTCTGACCTCTCAGGTATTGAACATATGTGCACAAATGTGTACACACAATCAAATAAGTAAGTAAATAAAAAAATGTTTTAAAATTTTACTTTACATATTAAAGAGTAACCAGAACAGTAAACAACCTATTAAATCATACTGTTGCAGCATATTTGAATATGGACTTTGAGAGAGTTATGTACAAATGATTTGCATAACAAATCTCCATATGAAAGTGAAATATTATATTTGTAAGAACTTAGCTCAATGTTTTACTCAACATAATAATTTAATCAGGGAAGTATTAAACATACAATGGTAAGAAAAATACAAAAAAATATGCATTTTGTTGGCAAATAACAGATACCAAAAACATGCTACAGACAAGTCAAAAATCTATGGGTCAAAATAGCCACAAGAAAATCATTTATTTGATTTCATAGCTAGAACACAGAACCAAAAACAAATTAAAGGACATGGGAAAGCCATTAGCTCATATATCCTTACTTCTAATAATCAAATCTGGTAAACACATTTTCTTATATAAGTTGTCTAGGAGACAAAAATTTAGTATATCAGACTGATATTTAACAAAAAACTACAATGTAAGCATCTTTTAAAAGTTACACAAAGTTTTTATTTTATTCATTAATTTGTTTGAAGCAACATTAGCATTTGGATTGACTGCTAATATAAGCCATCCTGTCATAGGTAGTTTCCTGTTTGATATATAAAGAACATAGAAATCACTCTTATAGTCACAATTATGAAAGTTATACTGAATAACCATAACTTTTTTTGGGTCTAACAGAGAATTGAGAACAAAGCACACTCTATCACCCCAAAACAAAGAGACAGGTAGATGTATATACAAAATCATAACTTTGAGGGAGAAACTATATATATATATATAAAACCAAAAAAACCACAGGTAAACTTAAAGTATAATTGTTGGAGATAGGGAGGGCTAGTCTAAGAGATGAAACTCCTGGGGGCCCATATTTTCATGACTTGTAAGTCATATTTCTATGACAGTATATATAAATACACAGTATATGTAAATATACTGTGGGTGGTTGAGTCAATTAGAGAAAATGTTTATTTTGGCTTATAATCTTGGAGCTTTCTATTTATGGTTGTTCGGCACCACTGGGTTTTGGCCTGTGATAAGTACTTCATGGTAGGTGTACACAGATGAACAACCTGCTCAACTCATGAAGGCCAGGAAAGAAAGGGAGAGTGGAGGGAGGAAAATGGAGAGGGGCCAAGATCTTAAGCCCTCATAGGACCATAAGATTTCCAAATAAACTCTACCTCTTAAAACCATCTTCTAGTGATGCCATGGGCTGGGGAACAAGCTTTCGATACCCAAGCTTTACAAGAGGAAAAAAATATTCTCATTATTTAAAGCAGGGTGAAGAGGAAAAGTAAAAGTTTTGAAATATGTCCAAAGTATTGGATCCTCATTAATAAAGTATTTTCCTCAAGGGAAATTATTTTACTAAAGACTAACTGACTTGAGTTTTATAAATATATAGTAAACCCTGAAGAAGGGAGATACTCACTCTGCCTCTCGAGCCTCCCTGTCTAAGCTAATTGCAGAGGTGAAAGCTGAAAAGCAATTGTAAAAGGTGACAAAAGAGTCAAAGACTCATTCCAAATCTAAGACCTGATCATGGGATTATAGAAGTATTTTTTTTAAACCACTTATAATCACATCAATAGAGCTCCTTAAGAATAGCAAGGGATTACAGCTGAAGAGACTTCAACTTTGAGAACCCATTTTAAAAGGAGAGATGGAGCAGTAGTTAAGAGCACTTGTTGCTCTTGTAGAAGACCTGGATTCTGTTCCCAGTATCCATGTGGGGAATTCACACAACTCTGCAATGCTAGTTCCAGTGGATTAAACTTCCACTTTTAGCTTCTGCATGCAGCAGAACTACACATGGTCCACATATACATGCAAATAAAATACTCATACTAATAAAATAAAAACAAATCTTTTAAAAATGAAGACTCTAGTAACAACCAAAAATTAAATAAAAATAATTCTAAAGAAAAGGGACTGGAGTCATGAATCATTTGTTACTCTTACAGAGGACGTGCGTTCAGAATTCAACACCCCCTTCTGTCCTTCATGGGGACATACATGCATGCAACATTCACTTATACAGTTACATACACATTGGTATAAAAATGTTTTTTAAAAAAATCTTTAAGTGGAGACAAACATGAAATTTTGGCTGCTATGTATAGCTATAATAGATGACAGACAATACTACCCATACAAATACAAAACTTCACACTAAGGGCCTATTTACCTTAGTACCTTTTATTCAATATATCATGTTCAGATTTCTAAAACAAAATTACTATGCAAATTAGAAGGCAATAAAAATCTAAATAGACAAAATAAACATTAGAATAAGACTTGGATGGTTTGTAATCAGACCAAGAATATATTTATTTTTTTATTGCAATATTGGCTACTGAACCTAGGTCTTGCATATACTACATAAGTACTCTTTCACTGGACTATATCCTCAGTTTTAAAAAAGATGATCTTTAACAATAAATTTAAAATTACTTTTAATATATTAAATGCATGCTTCAGTGGGAAAAGAAGATTGAATATAAGAACAGATGGGTAATCTATGTAGAGAAAAAGAACCTCCATAAGGAAGAATCAGAAGGTTGGACTAGAAATCATACTATAACAGAAATAAAGAGTAAACCGGAAATCAAAGACAGAGATAAAGTTAAAAGAAGCCGAAGAGAAAAGCACTCTATCTGTAGAAGAACACAGATAAAAATAATATTAGATTTGTCTTCTGAAAATATTTAAACAAAAAGACAGTGAAGTAAACTACATAAATTATAAAATTAAAAATAAGTCCCACAACCTAGAATTCTGTACCCAGTGAAATTTTCCTTTAAAAGTGGAGAAGAAATACTTTCTAAAATGCAAAATTTGAAGGCATTCATTGTCATGACCTGTGTTCTCTAGGAACTATTTTAAAAAGTTTATTAAAAAGAAGAAAAAATGACCAAAACTTTAATGTACATAAAATAGATATTTGTTAGAGAGAAAAAAAAATGTATATAAAATAGACATTTGTTTTTATTATTTAACCTAAAATATAACCAATTCTTTAAAATAATACAACAATATATTGAATAATCAGAGTTCATAAACAAACAAAATGAATGACGACAATGCCTAAATGAGAGGAGGACTACACTGGAAACACTATTCTTTACACTATCCATGCAACAATACTGTGTTATATGAAAGCCAACTTAGATTAGCTATAAATGTTTAGTATAAGCTCCAGAACCAACAGAAAACAATAATTCAAATGTTAAGAGACACAGAAAATAATCATAATGCTCAAAGACAGAAGAAATAGATTAAAAAGAAAACAAAAGCAAAATCCAAACAAAAGGACGATTGTCTTATTTGCTTTCTTATTGCTATGACAAAACATGATGACCAAGAAGGCAACTTATGAAAGAAAGGATTCAATTTGGGGGAGAGGGGGTCATGGTCCCAGAGGGTTAGAGTCCATGACCCTAATGGAGGGAAGTATGGCACCAGGCAGGCAGGCAGGCAGGCAGGCAGGCATGGTGTTGAAGCTGTAACTGAGACTTATATCTGATCCACAAGAAGGAGACCTAGAGATACAGCACTAGCTGGGAATGTGGTGAGCTTAGTGACACACTTCATCCAGTGCCATACCTCTTAACCCTTTCTAAACATTTCCACTACTGGGAGCCAAGTATTCAAACATATAAGCTTATGGGGGCCATTCTCATTTAAACCACCATAACAGTAAATAGAAAAATTGCACGTATGGTCAATATTAATAAAACAAGTATAACAAAAGATGGTCAGGATGGATTAACAAGCATCATGACAGAACTTTAAGCAAAGCACAAAATATATTTAAAGAAAAAAAGGAATATATACCATAGTAATATTAATCAAAATTAATTTAAAAAGCTGAAGTCAATTTATTGATCTTAAAAAGCAATTTTCATATCAAAGAAATATAACAGAAATAAAGAGGATCACTGTCATCATGAAATGACCAGTTCTAAAGAATATAGCAATAGTAATGTGTAGACACTTAATAAAAAGCCAAAATGTCTGACGTAAAATCTGATTGATAAATAAATAAATAAATAAAAGAAAGAAAGAATGAAAGAAAGAAAGAAAGAAAGAATCCTCTATTATAGTTGGAGACTTCCAGAACCACTTCATTAGTAATTACTAGAAGTAACAGGCAGAAAATAAGTAAGAATATGGTTGAAGTAAACATTATCAATCAATGATATATAAAATATTAATACTTCATCCAACAATAGCAGAACACACATTCTTCTCAAGTTCACAAAAATCGTTCACCAACATAAAACACATTTTAGTCCAAAAATAAATCCTAACAAGTTAAAAGGAATACATATCATATAAATTATGTTCTTAGATAATAACAAAATTAAATTTAAATATCAGTATCAAAATGATAGCTGACATATTTCAAATTATTCAACACACTTATACTAGCATATAGGTTTAAACAGTTTCAAGAAAACTTTTAAAGTACTTTGAATTATACAAAATAAAATTACAGACTAGACATGAAGCTTAGTGGATAGAGTGCTTGTCTAGCATGTATAAAGGCTTGAGCTTCATCCCTAGTATTGAATAAACTGAATGCTAAGGCACACAGCTGTAATCCCAACACTTGGAAAGTAGAAACAGGAAGAGCAGAAGTTCAAGGCCAGCCTTGGCTACATTGAGTATTGGAGGCCAACCTGAGCTATATGAAATCTTGTCTCAAAAATCCCAAAACAATAAAATAGAATTTATAGCTTATCATTATGTGTAGGACAAAGACAAACAACACAGGGGAATTTATATAATTCAAAGTATATATTATAAAAGATCTAATCTGGATGGTATTCAATTCAAACTGAGAATATGAACCTAACACTGAAAAATAGACTATATGGAGGCAAGAAAAACTAGCATATAATGGAGCCTACATTAGTACAAAGTATTCGTAAGTCAAAATATGAATTCAGTTTTGAAGAAAAATAATCATGGGAGAAAAAGTACAACAATCCATCTCTGCAAATCAACTACAAAACAACTGTACCACAAGTAAGAAGGAAAACAATTACCATTTTTTAAAAGATTTGGAACATTAATAACTTTTAGAAACTAGAAAATGTTGTCTAGAACAATCATTGATATACTACTATGTTCTAATGTCTCAAATTATCCCTCATAAAAAGAAAGACTTTCTTTTTCAAATAACAGCTCATGCTGACAAGGATATGGAGCAAGGGAACACCCTCTGTGGCTGCTGGGAGTAAAACATATATACCCATTATAGAAATCAATATGGTAGTTTCTCAGAAAATTGAGAATCAATCTACCTTAAGATTCAGCTATATCACACCTGGGCATACACCCCAAAGATGTTTTACTATATAGTAGAACATATACCACAAGGGTAGTTGCTCAACTATGTTCATAGCAACTATATTCATAATAGACAGAAGCTGGAAACAACTTAGATGTCCTCATTGGAGGAATGGATACAGAAAATGTGGTACATTTACACAATGGAGTACTACTCAGCTATTAAAAACAATGATGACACCAGGAAATTAGAAGGTAAATGAATGGAACTAGAAAATATCCTTAGTGAGGTAACCCAGACCCAGAAAAGTAATGCTGTGTTCACTTAGAAGTAGATATGAGCTGTTAAATAAATTATAATCATGCTATAATCTATATACCCAGAGAGGTTAGGTAAAGAGGAGGGCTCTGGATGGGTGGAGGGTCAGGCCAGGATCTCCCTGGGAAGGGAAATAGAATAGATTTTAAGGGTGGAATGGGGGTGGGTAGAGACAGAAGAGGGAGGGATCACGTGATAGGATGGAAAGAAAGTGTAGACAGAGACAGCTGGAATTGGGGGTATTTGACGGTATTGTAGAAATAGTACAATAGAAACTTCTTGGACTGTATGAGGGTGATCCTAGTGAGTAGTAATAAAGGACACAGAGTCTGAACTGGCCTTCTGTAGTAGCCAGACAAGGCTTCCAGTGGTGGGACTAAGTTACATTCAGTTGAGTTGTTGGCCAAGGGGGTCCTATGAAGACCTCTAAACACCAGGATGATGCTAGGCCAAAGGTTGCTCTCTAAAATTTGACAGCAAGGGCCCAAATGCCAAGGACAATTTCCACTCAGCTCATTGAAAATACTTGTACATAGGTGACTTTTCCAATCATCAACAGAGAGGCTTCCTCCAGCAGCGTATGGGAGTGTGTGCAAAGACAGTCAGACATTATGCACGCGCGCGTGCGCACAGACACAGACACACACACACACACACAGAGAGGGAGAGAGAGAGAGAAACAGAGAGAGAGAAAGAGAGAGACAGAGAGAGACAGAGAGAGACAGAGAGACAGAGAGACAGAGAGACAGAGAGAGACAGAGAGACAGAGAGACAGAGAGATAGAGAGTGAGTGTTGGAGGTCTCCCTTGGGTCCCTCCCCTGGAGCTCAGAGACCCTTGTCAAAAAGGGGGAAGAAACACTAGGAGTCAGAGGAGATGAAGGACATAAGAACATAGCCCACAAAATCACTTAAGAAGGGCTCACAGAGACTGAAGAAACAATCAGGGAGCCTGTATGGGTCTGAGCTAGGTCCTCTGCATATATGTTACAGTTGTGTAGCTGTTCTTGTGGGACTTCCACAAGTGATGGGGATTTTTCCTCCTATTGCGTTGCCTTGTCCAGCCTGAATAGAAGGGCTGTTGCCTTGTTTTATTGTATCTTGTTTGGTGGTTGTTTCTTGGACTGGAGTGAATCTGGGAGGGTAAGTGGGGAGGAGCTGGGAGGAGTGGAGATAGGGGAAACTGTGGGTGGAATATATTGTATGACAAAACAATCTATTTTCAGTTTAAAAAAAGTATTTTCTATATGCTACTTTCTATAGGCACTCATAATTTCCATTCACCTCTTCCTTTTCCAGATCTAAGAGAAATCAAATATAGTTTTAAAAGCGTTTCTCTTTGCATTTTGGTTGCCTTCTAATTAGCTTCCAAGAATTTGGAACAGCAATTTTCATTCTATGAGTTTTATTTGTTGGCTAAAGAATCAAATATTAGGGTTCTAAAAATATTTTAATCATCAACGATGTTAGCTTAGCTAGATTTCACACCTTGATATTGACCTGTCACCAAGCAACAGAAATCTGTATTTCTGAAGGACTGGGATTCACTCTAAAAATAAACCCTAATGTAAATGTCATTACTGAAGGCTCCTCCCTTTAGCTAGACTAATTAGTCATGTTCTAACCTGCCCTCTTCAATTCACAAGAAAGTCCAGAAAACCATCTGCCTTTTACTTGTTAACAAGGTATATACATTTAGCTAATAAAGAAATAAAGACCAATTCATTATTTCTCCCTTGAATAGTAGCTCAGAGTCATCTTTCTCTTTAATGTGTATGTAAAAGACAATCCACCAGCCAACACTGTGGAAAAGTGTACATGAATGTTAAAAATTTCAACATTAGCTACAAACTTAATTTCTAATACTGTTCTCTATTCAGCTTAAACAAATACAGTGAAGTATAGACTAATGATCTGTTGCTCAATCGCTTCATTTAAGACACTCTCCTCAGGAACTGGTCAAGTTCAGTGGGAAGGTCCTCAGGTGAGAAAGATGTGAAAATGAAGAGTCTGGCTATGGCTTTACTTTTTCCTTCTGCTTACTTCTGTATGGAACAAAGGTTCTGTCCTCAGTTGTCCTGTTCATGTCTTTGGCAATCTCCTTATTTTGTAATCTTTCGACTATCATCTCTTTGTTCCTCCAACCTTGGTCTGTCTCCTGAGCTTGCTCTGCAGTTGTATTCCTGAATGCACTGTTCTCTATCTAGATGTGCTAGCATCTCAACATGTCCAAAAGTGCTAGCTCCATTCTACAAACACAATTTGACCTACTACCTACTTGTGTTGAAAGCAGTATCATTAGTGCATTCCTGGTATCACCTTTGATTTTTATTCCCTATAACCAACTTGTTGCTAAGTCTTAATTCTGCCTCACAACATTTGTCGTATCTTTCCCTCTCATAATCATTTTTCTACCATGACTTCAGTACAGTTTACTGTTACTCTTTACCTAGACTACCACTGGTCTCAAAACTAGTTGAAAATATCTGCCATATGAAAGCATGGAATGGACAGATGGCATCGCTAGAGTAAATCTGGTACTACTTTAATCCTCTTTTACAACAGAGCCAGATTAACTTATTAAAGCATACTTCTAAACATATTAGTATGCTTACTCAATATTAAAGCTCTTATTTTTCACATTATGAATCTTACATTATGGTAAAGGTATTTTATATTAGGAACTTAATCTCTCTAAACTTACTTCCAATTCCCCCGAAGCACTACTCTTTCAATGGAGATAAGATGGATTATGCACTTCTCACACATACTATATGTTCTCACTAGGCCACTGTCCAAACTATCTCTACTTCTCTAGCAATCTGACTTATACAGGACTCTAAAAGTTGTTATTCCCTCTGCAAAATCTTTCCTCACTCTTCACCATGGTGGTTGTTACTATCTTTCCTCTAAAACCCCACAACAATAGAATGGTACTTCTTTAAATCATTTATGTCCCATGTTGTCTCTCAGTAATAAAATAAAATTGCTTTGCCCTTGAATGATTTGAGAGAAGAAATTTGCCTTATCTACATACCTCACTTACATTTAAATATCTATACTCTGGTTTCTCTTCAGATTTTATGAATCTTTTAGCTTTTTCATTTGGATACTATACAGTGAATATCAAAACAGGATTTTGTATACATTCTCAAGATATTTCAGGGCAGGGGAAAGAATGAGCAAATAACAGGACACATGAATTTAAAACTGAGGGGAGGGGTCTTTAAACTATCTCGCGGGTTCCTACACTTAAAACACTGAAAGCACTCAGGTTTTGTGGCTCTTATGGATACAGATGTGCTTTGTCTTTTCCTTTTCAATTTATCAGAAATAAGCTCCACCAAGGCTCTGAGGAACTTCTTTTATAGAATGCAATATGCTTTTTTACAGACAATGTTTCTGCAGCTTATATACTTATTTTAAGAATGAATTCCACTAACTTATGACTATTAGATTTTTGATTCAGAAATCATCTTGTATCATACAATTTCTACTCAATGAATGAAATAATTATGTAAAGCAATGGAAGTCCTCAAAGTTGACCATGTTCCACTTACAGTAACTTGCTTAGACTAACCCAGAGTTTATCACTAGAAAAAGCTATAGTATCTTTTAACAAAACATAGCCTTACCTTTGCACCACCTAAAAATCCCAGGGAGATGGCAACTCTGGCTCGTAGATCTGGCCTGTCTTTGGGCCACACATAAGAAAGCATGGCTTTAATGATTTTTCTAGTATCAACATCCTTTAACTGTTGAAAGAGAGCAAACAAAGCAATAAGTAATGCCATTTCAAGTATAAACATTTTTCCTATATTATAATGAAATTATTATAGTATATTCATTCATTCATTCATTCATTCATCTCTCTCTCTCCCTCTCTCTCTGTATGTGTGTGTGTGTGCGTGTGTATGTATGCAAGGCAAAGCATGCATGTGGATGTCAAAAGATGGAATTTTTAAGAATCAATTCTTCATTTCTACCAAGAAGGTTCCTGGAAAGGAACTCAGGTTCTCAGGTTTGGCAGCAAACACCTTTATTCGCTGAGCAATCGCAGTAGCTATAACTAAAATTTAGTAATGTAGAATTGTATAAAAATCTAGGAAATGCATGAAAACCTTGCAGATATCCACTTTTGAAAATTTCTGCTAAAAATAATCTGACTACTGTGTTCTAAATTGAATCAATTTTACCTAAAAAATCTCTTGAATCTGTCAAATTCTTTCCATTTCCAATCATTAATTCAAGTTATCATTAATTCTTACCCAAAAAATCCCAAACCACTGTAATAGCCTCCTAACTTATCTCCCTGTATTCACTCTATTCCATATCTAGTAAATTTACCCTATAATCAAAGGCCCCTTTTCTGTCTTTATTCATAGATCGTGATTCCTTTTTTTGAGAGGATCTATTTCAGTCAGAAACTACATAAATAGGGCTAGTTAGCACCAGGTAAAGACACCTGCAACCAAGGTTAATGAAGTAGGTTTTATCCCTGAAATCTACATAATTAAAAGAGAACTATCAACCTCTGATCTTCCCAGATGCACCATGGCATGCACCATGGCATGCACCACCGCCAAATAAAAAAATAAGCAAACAAGTAATTTATTTAAAAAAGTCAGTGCGTGTGTGTGTGTGTGTGTGTGTGTGTGTGTGTGTGTGTGTGTAGTAGTAGTAGTAGTAGTAGTAGTAGTAGTAGTTGTAGTACAATTATTTGACATCTGCTTGTACTAGAACACAAATTCCATTTTAACATTAACTCTATTTTGTATTCATAGTTAAAACTCAATACCAAATGGAATGGCTGACAGCATGTATTTAGTCAATACTGAATGAAGAATACATATTCAACCATATACTTTATATGTAAGTTAGAAGGGGGACTATGTGCTAAGAGGAAAGGGTCTACAAGAAGAGAAGACAATGACATAAGGGAGTATTGTCATTGGCGAAAATAAAAATATCGCATTTTTTCATATGAATAATTTACATGTGTTATGTAAGTATAGGTCTGTACATATGAAAGCAGGTGAAAGGAAAGGGACTGGTGAGCCAGAGAAGAGGAGTTGATACAGACCAAGTACAAGCCATGCACAGTAAGATACGTGTATGAAAATCTCATAATGAAACTCAAATGCTGAATAAAAATAAAATTTTAATAAAGAAAACTTTACACCAGAGTTAACTAGAATTTAAAAAAATATTAAATAAGGAAACAAAAGTTGGGCTATAACAATGTTTATGCCTGAGCTGTTTTAATAGAAACAGAATTTTTAAAAAAATACTCTAAACACATTAACAATAAAGCTCAAGTGAAGAGAATAACTAATAAATGTTTATATTCTTTTACAAGTTTGTATTTCCTGTAATCCATATTACATCCAAATTCAAACTGATTTCAAAAAGGAAAAACATTATACAACTCTGTGATTTTGTATAGCTCTGAATGGGCAGAAGCTAACATACAACAAACCCAGGACAGTATATCATAAAACAAGGGCACTTTTATATTATGATCACCCTCATAAAGTTCAGAAAACTCCTTTGCTTGTATGTTAGGCAGTTTATTGTGCAAAGAGGAAGAGAAATAAAACTGCTCATATTATACAAAACAGAAAGAGTGTCATCCTGAGCTGTTTCAAATCCTTAAGATGGCACAAGTATAGTTCCTGTGTTTTATTTTATGCATACACACATACTCATGAGTTAGTAAGGCATTTTAAAAAGGAATGAGGCAATAATTTTAAAATCCACTTTTTCCAATCGAACAATCATAAAAATAAATATAATTTAATGCATTATAACACAAACGGGGGCATTTCAACCATTTTCCCATTTCACAAGTTTTGTCTGCCTAATTTTTCTTGATGGAGTAATGGAAAAAGGGCCCTGTTTCCACATATCTTTAGGAACATTCCCTCCTGTCAAAACCTTCTACAACACACCCCAGAAATTTTTCAATAAGGACACCGAGAAGTTACAGCTAAGAGCAAGAAAATTATTCTAGTTGGCTTAATAGTGCATAAAATGTCACCACTTCATTTAACAAAATGGGTTCTGAAGTTGTGTAATCATGCATTATGAGTCCATTAAGCTGTAAAGGACATGACTTCAGTTAGAGTTTTGATAAACTATAAAGTTTGAAAAATGATTTTTTTTAAAAAGTAGAGGCCAAGTCAAAGAAGTGTTTTAGGGCCTGAGATAGTTTTAAACAATTTTAAACCAACTTATTCCTACTGCACCAGAGAAAATAAAATTGGGGACAGTCATATAGACCCTGAAAGGTAATACATCATCTTCCAAAAACAGCAGTTATTTCATGTTAGACAGCCAGTAGTAATCCTGACAAACAAATGCATTCTATCTACAGCTAAAAAGAAACCAGCCAGTAGCTTAAAATTAATTTATCACTTCAACTCAGTTGAGTATAAATAAATAATGCCGAAAGGAACATACAAACCCCCTTTAAGATCTCATTCTTAAAGAAATGTAATTATCAAGATGATGACAATAATTGGATGACAATAATTGTTTTTTTTAAAATGTGAGATGGTGCTTGCAACCAAGTCTGATATCTGGGTTCAATCCCAGAAACCCACATGGTGAAAGGAGAGAACTGACGTCAGCAACAAGTGCTCCTTTGACTTTCACAAATATCATGGGACACAGACACACATACAGATAGGCGGACATACACACACAAACACAATAACAAAAGGCTTTTTTAAAGATGAAAAAATACTTTCTAAGGAGTGACTATATAAAATATAGAAAAACTATCAAGCAATAATTAAAGGAAATGAAAGGGTAGAAGTTGCTGAAGTAACTGGTGATATATATTCTAACAGCTTTTCTTGAAGTAACTGATGATATTCTAACACCTTTTCTTTTAGTATCCCTTATATATAAGCAAGAATTATAAAATTCACTTTCAAAAATAATTTTCACAATAGAATTTAAAAGCAGTATTTTGAAACATAATATTGGAGGCTGAGGCAGGAAAATCATAGGACACCAACCTAGACTTCCTAGTAAGATTCTAAATAAAAATAAAAAACCAAAAAAGTATGTACTGACAACTCTAACATGACAACAAAAGCTCTCTAAGGTTGAGTGCTATAGAAATATATTTTAAAAGACTACAAAAGTTGGAGTGGATCTTCTTTCTTCCACCACTACGAGAATGCACACAATGTAGCTGTCCAGCTATAGCTAAATAGCCTCACATTTAAAACATGGACATGATACTCAAGCCTTATTACATTGCAAAACTAGTAGTGAGTATGAATCTTAACAGGCACTTAGAAGCTGCTTTTGTACAAAACAAAACACCCACCAAAGCTTTGATTCTTTTGGGACCCAGAGTGAGAGAAAACAGGATGAAAGTTTGGTAATTCTACATTCATTTTATGTCTCCTTTACTTTGGCTGACGCCTTAGACTTTTTGTTTGACTCTACATAGGCACATAGAGTGTAAATGTAGCTCAACTCATATTCAAAACTGTTGGGTTTTTTTTTTTTTTTGATAAATGAGTTTACAAGAAAATATTTGGAAATCTCAGTGAACTAACAGAGGGATGAAAATTATCAAAAACAAGTTGGCTCAAAGGGAAAAAAAATAATAGATACAGTTATTAGAAATACAAACTTGACCATTATAGGAAAGAACACTCAATAAGCATTTATTGTCCCATTTTAAAATGCATAAGGACCATTTTTTTTTATATTTGAAGTCCATGCAATACTTGATTTATTAAATCATTACAAGTTTTGACAGTTTTAAGTGTTTATTTAATTTGGTATCAATACACAGCTTTATAAGCTTAATGAAGATAGGCAAGTAAAACAAATAATAAAAGAAACATCTACTTGTACACAGGAAAACAAAACAGCCTAATAATCACATAGGGCACCCAAGACAAACGTAGTTATGCATTTACCTCTAATAGGAATATATTCTGAGAAATGTAGAGTTAGGTAATTTGGTTGTGTGAATATCACAGAATGTGCTTATAGAAACTTGATTATTTAGCATGCTCTACACTTAAGCTCACTAGTAAACCTCAATGCTCCTGGGCTAAAATCCTGTTACTAGAGTGAACACTGTTAGAAGTTACAGTATAGTGGTACCTATATATGTCAAAACATAGAAGGGATAAGGAATATGTACACTTTTTAAAACTATGGTATACCTGTCTAAGGCACTTAAAACCAAGAATGAAGCTTGTAGGATCAGAAGTTGTTCTAATTAAGTCCATGAGTAAAGACATGAAGAAATAGGAAATTAAAAGTACTATTACAGATTTATCAATGCTCTGCACATGATATAATAAATTTGTAAAAAAATTTAGTAAATTAACTCTGGCTTACTAAAACTTTTTATTTTTAATTTTTTTGGAACTTTTGGGGTTAACAGTCATATGATTAGTAGATGAATCATGTCTCCAAAAGGCTCATGAGGCTTAGATTTTGTCCTTAGCTGGTGGTGCTACTGAGGTTACTAGATTATAAGGGCACTAACTACATCAATGGAATAGTCCATTGATAAGTTCAAAGACTAATGAGGTCTTAAGAGGTAAAGCCTTCGGGACTTAGGCGACATGAGGCATGCCTTTAAAAGGGGATACTGTGTTCCCAGTCTCCCCTTTATTTGCTAGTTTCATGAGGTAAGCAGCTTTTTCTCCATTGTGCTCTTCTGCCAAGTTTGTGCCTTTTTATACCTGAGTTGGCTGATGAAGGACTAAATTTTGTGACACTATGAGCCAAAATACAATTTTCTCTTAAATTGTTTCTCTTGGGCGTTCTGTTATAGCAGTAAGATGTAACTAACACATGTAGCTTAAACCACATTTTATAGCTGCATAGATGATATTACATCATTTTATATAAGCCTCTCTCTCTCTCTCTCTCTCTCTCTCTATATATATATATATATATATATATATATTAAGCTTTTAAATATACAAAAAATGCACAACCACAGGCATTGATCTAAGCCTATTTACTCTCAGTGAAAAATTCTCAGACAAATGGAGCTGTCATCTCCCACAATGAGAATTTTTTCTCTGGAATATCTCCAAAAGGACTAACTATGTTTAATCTAGGGAGAGTGTCACTATTTTCAGACATGTGCTCATTGTAGCTTGCTTAGTTTATTTCTTCTTCCATCAAAAACTTGCTTGTGATGAGATAACATGCCATAAACATTCCTTTCTATTAGAGACAACCTTACAGTGCATGTTTTTCAACTTGTGAGGGGGAGGGTATGTGGTATATCTGTGTGTGTGTTGTATGTGGTATATGTGTGCACACAGGGAAGCCAGAAGGTAATGTCCAGATACCTTCCTCAATTGTTTCTCCACCTTCTTTTATGAGGTGGTGTCTCTCACTAAATCTGGAGCTTATTAATTGCCTAGAATGGCTGGTCAGTGAGCACAGATATTTCTGTCTCCACTCCACAGCACTGGGGCAATAGGTACGCATTATTACTACAAGCTTTGTTTTTATTTTTATTTTTTTTGTTGGATATTCATTTTGTTGGATAACTTTATTTTGAATTGCAATTGCTTTCAATTTTAAAATAATGTATAACTCTCCAGCTGGATTTCTCAATACTTCTAATTTCTTCATGAGACCCCTTTGAAAAATCAAAATCCCCAAAGTAGTTTTTTTAAACAGAAGTATACATACAATTAGCATTCTCAAATGTAAGATTCTTAAAGGTAAAGTCTTACCTCTTCATGTTGTGAAAATTTAGTACATATTACGCATTTTAATGGATCACAATGCATTGTATGTTAAATGGCTTGGAAAACTTGAAAAAGAAAAAGTAAGCAAGAGCAAAACTTAGAAATTCTTATTCTGTTGTTAGCTTTTTTTTTTTTATCCCTCTCTCCTTTATGTGCCTCCACTCATTTAAATGTGAGAAGCTTATTATTTTCTTTTTTTTTTTTTATTTTCTGATAATTTTATTTATTGTTTTTTTTTTTTCAATTCTTTACAGAACTAGAAAGAGAAATTCTCAAATTTATTTGGAACAACAAAAAACCCAGGATAGCGAAAACCATTCTCAACAATAAAAGAACTTCTGGAGGAATCGCCATCCCTGACTTCAAGCTTTACTACAGAGCAGTAGTGATAAAAACTGCCTGGTATTGGTACAAAGACAGGCAGGAAAATCAGTGGAATAGAGTTGAAGACCCAGAAATGAACCCACACAACTATGGTCATTTAATCTTTGACAAAGGAACTAAAACCATCCAGTGGAACAAGGACAGCATTTTCAACAAATGGTGCTGGCTCAACTGGAGGACAACATGCAGAAGAATGCAAATTGATCCTTTCCTATCTCCTTGTACAAACCTCAAGTCCAAGTGGATAAAGGACCTTCACATAAAACCAGACACACTGAAACTAATAGAAGAGAAAGTGGGGAAGACCCTCGAATACCTAGGCACAGGGGAAAGTTCCTGAACAGAACACCAATGGCCTATGCTCTAAGATCAAGAATTGACAAATGTTTTATTTTTAATATGGGTGCAAAGAATCTGAACTCATGTCCTCATGCTTGACCAGCAAGTACTTTACCCAATGAGCCACATCCATAGACTCCAGGTTTTCAAAGTATATTTATTAGTTTTTAGAATTTCATACATGGTTACTGTATTACAACATCTCCTTTCTCTCTCCAACTCCTTTTGTGCCCTTTCCTCTCCAATTCAAGATCTCTTCTTCTTTAATTATCAAATCCCAGTGAAGGAGGATTTTTCCCTTTTTATTCATGTGTTTTTCTTTTCTCTTGTCCCCTCTTCAGACACATAAGTTCACTAAGAAGTAGGAAGTTTTCAGTTCCATTAAAATCTTAAGAGACCACCACTATCCTTTGCTGACCAAAACCTCATTATGGGGTATGTGATCATGCATAAATAAATGTGGAAGTGTATGAGTTAATAGGATATAACTGTAAAGCCACAAATTGTAGTAGAATGAATTATCTAATCCCCAAATTTGTCGCTGTAAGTCTCCTACCCAATGGAGACCAGTAAAGGAAAACACAACTCAGCAATTATCGTTTAAATCGCACGCCTAGATTGGGCAGATTTACCACTACACTACTGTAATCCCCGGCTATGAGATCCCTTATAACCTGCGGTTCATCCAGGCCTCGTGGTTGTCCTCCATTGTCAGCTTCCTTGTACCGCCGGCTTCCTTCTGCCTGCTTCCTCCTGCTCCTCCTCTGTTCTCCCTCTGCTTCTACTCCCTGGCGACTTCCTTCTCTTCTCCTACTGTCCAATCTCTGGCTCTAGTCTTTATTTTACAGGTTTTAATTGGACAGGTTTACAAGATGTCATCTGTGTACAGATTCAATCATCCTCTGCAGCCCCTCCTAGAAGGGTGGAACTAGGATCAAAATACAAGCCTGGGGCTATCCACTGGGAACTAGGATCAAAATACAAGGCTGAGGCTATCCACAGCATTGATTCAATCCTCCTCTGGAGCCCCTCTCAGGGGGGTGGAACTAGGATCAAAATACAAGGCTGGGGCTATCCACAACAACAAATCATACTTATTACATGGAATAGTATTCATCATAACAATGGATCTTCAACATGGCATAGTACTCAACAGCAGGAGAGAAATCTCATGATTAAATGCATTACAAGAGAAGATCTATAGTTAGTAACTATAAAAAGGGTATGAGAACTTAAAAATCCAAACATCTAAACTGGTTCACTTGGGAGAATTTTCAGATATTAACTATAACTATATTAATAAATTCAATACATATTTTGCTGTTTAGGAAGCTTTGTATTGGTTGCCAAAAAAGTTGTCAAACATAAATAGCAAATGTTTCCATAAGGAGTTCACTCATTTCAAGAGAATGCAGTCCACTGAGCTTTGACAATATGAGAATAAGAAATAAGAAAATAGTATTTTGACAAAGTTAGAAGAACTGTCCTTTCCTTAGCTGATGAAAAATTAAAGAATCCTGGTTTTACAGACATCTCTAATTTTTTACTTTATTTTTACTTAATGTGTACTGGTATTTTGACTATATATATGTCTGTATGAAGGTGTGGGATCCCATGAAACTGAAGTCACAGACAGTTGTGAGCTGGGAATTGGGTGCTGAGAATGTGGATGCTGGGAATTGAATCCTCTTTAACCACTGAACCATCTCTCCAGCCCCAGAGACTCCTAAATGTTAATAGTAGGAAATGGACTAACTTTCAAAATTAAGCTGAATTTAAAATAAACTACTTACAGACAAAACTTTTGGTTAGGAAGGGCTCTCCCCCCAAAAAAAAGTCCCCAAACCCAAACTTTTCCAATAGTCTCTGTTCTGTAAAATCTGGCATATAGGCTGAATGTCATCTCCCTAAAGAACTAATTTAGTATTATTTTTGGGATAGACAAACCATTCAGGGAAGAAAACTGTCTCTTTAACCAAGCTAAAGGCAACTTCAATTAAAAGAATAATTAAAAAGGATACTACAGTACTGTTAGAGATAACAGTGACTTGATAAAAGCTAGGTCAAAAGAAAAGCAAGTTCAGTTGATGTCTAACAGAAAGCCCCAGAGAGCAAGCAGAGAAGTCCTCCTACATTATTATAACTGTAATGTGTTTGGAATAGGAGAGGAAAATATAAACTGTCAGAAAAGGCTAGGCAATTATTGTTATTTTGTCTTTACCTCAGGGTTTGTTTTCTAAGCTCGGTTAGTCTGAAATCTCAATAAAGAGTTTATGCAGTGGTGATTAGGACCTGAGGTGATGGATTATGCTGTACATGAGATGGATCTGTACCTGACAGTCCATTTAACAACTTATAATAAAAAGTAACTAACGAGCAGACTGATGTTCACACTGGCCAGTCAGTGAGTTCTTTATCCCAAAAGTAAGTCAAGTTGCTAAACAAACGAAGATCCTCAGGCTGCCTGATGATGTATGAAATCAGAGTCAGAAAACTGGCTCTCCATGTCCTCCAGATATTCTTCTGCACTGGTGTGTAGTCTCACTCATTTTAGCAAGCTTAGATATTATTTTCCCAATCTTCCAATTTTCAATACTCCAGGATGCCTTTTCACATCTTCTGGTTATATCAAGATTTATGCTAAAGTTCTCTGATTGCTCTAGCAAGTGCCTTTTACTATCACCGGCTTTAGACTGTATCCAATCAATGAGGAATTATTTCTAACATAAAAAAGACTGAAGCAGAGTACTTCTTTTTCAGTAAGTAGTCCATTTATTGAGTTCAAACTACATTCACTAACAGTGTGATGTATATTATATTGGTAAATTGTCATATGCTATTTTATCTCACTGAGAAGGCAGCTCTAGAAAAGGACTCTGCTCCGTACTCCCACCCTTCAGACCCATGCATGTTTATGTTAAGTGCCCTCCATGGCATCCAAGGGGAATGACCCTGCTAACTCTGTGACAGGGGGGAATAACAACAGCAAAGCAGCCCAAGAATAAAAAGAAAAACAAAAAAACATTGTGTCCTTGAAAACATCTAGAAGGTAAGCTACTTTCAACAGAGGATACTATTGTTTATCCCATGATATAAAAATGCCTACAGTAAGAAAAAGAAGGCAGAAGCTTAGCCATAGCAGGCTAAGTCATAGAGAAAAAGCTCAATCAGGAAATCAAACTGACATCCTCAACATTCCTAATTGGTTTTTGTTGTATAGTATGTTTGATTTGATGCTGTTATTTCTGTTATTATTTGTTTATCTGAAGCCTCACCTGAGAGGGTACTCTATTCTACCCACAATCTTTCTTGGGGACTCCAGCTGCCTGTCTTAACAGAAATTTCCTCTTTGATTACTACTGAATGTTTTAAATACTTGATCTGATAATGTATTACTATGTGTGTATGTATATGTATGTATCCATTTATCTACCTATATACATACCTACTTTCTTCCAGCTTGCTATCTATTACTTATTGTGGCTTAATGAACTTGCTCATTCAAAATTAAAATAATAATAATAAGGCTATTGTAGATCATTCTACAGACAATACAGAACAAACAGAAGCTCCTACAGAGAAATAGCACTAAATATTTAAATGTAGGAGTAAAAATCCCCAATCCTGGCTGGCAAAATGGCTTAGCAAGTAAATGTGCTTGCCATACAGGTCTGGCAATCTATGTTAAACCCCCCACACCCAGATCAAAATGAAAAGAATACACTCTACAAGGTTGTCTTCTAACTTCTACATGTGTATTGTGCCATGTGCATGCTTGCATGTATTCATACATATTCACACAGAAATAACAAATCGTTTTTAAAATATCATCTTTTTTAAAACTCTCAATATTCTATTATAAAATAATTTATTCACCTATTTTACAAAACAATATTTTCAAAGTATTGAACTACCATTCCTTTTTCACAAACCCTTTATGACAGCCATGTGAGATAAATAGATCAGTGAAATATACTCTGAAATCAATTGTAATTGTTAATAGCAATATTTGTAAAGAATATACAAGTGCAAATTAATTTAAAAATCAAGCTGTAAATGTTTTGGTTTCTGTCATTTGTTATGCTAGTAAATATGCTCTCTAGTAGTTTATATATTCTGAGATCTCAACAGTTAAATTTTAGATAGGAGGGACTTTGTTTTGTTAAGTACTGTATCTCCCATACCTATCATAAAGTTTGGCGCAAAGCAAGTACATAACATAAACTTTTAAAAATTAAGTTTCTTATTATAGAGTGTGTGTGTGTGCGTGTGTGTGTGTGTGTGTGTACACATGCACACATGCACAGAAGCCAGAGGAAAACACAAGGGATGTCAGGCTTGACAACAAGCAATTCTAAATGCTGAACCATCTTATTGGCTCAGACATATACTTTATAAATGAATACACTGTGATTGAGGAAGACCTCACACTATAACTGTATCTAACATTTACTGAACACCTCCGATATGCTGGACAGTATTTAAAAGTTTTAACATGGTGAGAAGAATTACTTCATTTAAATTCCTTCTAGTATGATTATTAACCCTATTTTACAGAAGATCCCGAAGCATCCAGAGTTTCGGGATTTGTTCAAGGCACATTCCATTAGGAAGTGATGGAGGCCAGACTCAAATCCAGTGTCAATCCAGAGCTGAGGTTCTCAACAACAATTACATACTATATCTCTTTTTCTTTTCCACTTGACCAGCAAGCCCTATTATTTTATGATTCCACGTAACCAATGAAGTTAAAGTTATCTAAAGATAACAAGAGAAAAAGAGCTGTAAAGAATAATATAAAATGTTACAATTGCAATTGCTTTGTTCTGAATTTTATAAAAAGAAATTATCTTAGAGTTTATTCTGTGTCATTTTCTAATGTACCAATATAAAAATTTTATTGTTGGATGAGAAAATACTGTCAACATTTAAACAATACAAAATATATAAGATTCTTGTTCAGTGCAGGTTAAGAGAAGTGCTTGTTTCTCCTTTATTAGTCAATATATTTTTGGTCATAGAGCATTATTACCAACTATCCTTAAGAGTCCTTACTAACAGATGATCCTGAAAACTGACAAATATCATGCCAAAGAATAATACATGGATAAACAAATATCACTACTTGGATAACTTTTAAAAATTCTATCATATTATACTGTGTTAGTTCCAAAGATACCCATGAGGGTTAGTGACGTATATAGAAATGGAATGGGTGCAATATACTTCCATTTACTTGAAAGTAAAGAGCAACACTAAACATCAAGAAATAGAAAGTTCTCTTACCAATTATCCACTATTAATAAGACAACTCATATTCACTTAGCACCTATATTTTACAGAAATTCTTCATAAAATTTTGTTTCCTTAACTCATTGCTACTTCAAAATACCATATGTCTATATGAGAAAATGAGGGAAGGGGGAAGGAGAGACAAAAAAGAGAGGTAAGAAAAGAGGAGAAAAAAGAGGGAGAACAATTAGGTAGAGGCAAGCCCCAAGAAAAAGAAAAGATGGAGAAATATGTAACATTTTCATTCACTCAGTGAAAGTATAGTCCAAATAAATCTTTTTATTTCAGAGGCTATACTGTTTAACAAGCCTTGTGATAATATACACAATGATAATGTTAAAGAATACCAGTAATAGCTGGATCATGTAGATAGACAATTTACTATGAAACTAATATTCTAAGACCTAAGCATGTAAAGGGAAAATGCTGACCTTAACATATACAAATTCTTTATAGTTACTAACCATAATTTCCCTATTTATTTATAAGGCTAGGTTACATAACAAAGTCAGCTAATGTTACCTTAGAGATCTAAAACATTTAGAACAGGCATGATAGCATAAACCAGTGTCTGAGAGATTTAAACATCAAGATCCTGAGTTTGAAGTGATAATGAGATGCATATAGTAAGACTCTGTCTCAAAAAACAAAAAAACAAAAAACCCAAAGCAATAATAAAAGCAACCACAATAGAACACTGAAGTTGATGAATAAATTTTTCCCTTTCTCAGTGACTAATAAAGGTCTTCGGGGGGCGGGGAGGTTCAAGACAGGATTTCTCTGTATTGGCTATCTTGAAAATCACTCTGTAGTCCAGGCTTAAACTCAGAGATCTACCTGCCTCTGCCTCGTGAGTGCTGGGATTAGAGGCATGCACCACCACTGCCTGGCCCCATGAATACTATTTTTAAATTTTACTCAGTCATGAACTTTTGTTACAAATCAAAGATCTCATCTATATAATATTTGCCAATTTCTATAGGGGTTTTTACGCATGAAAAAGCATCATTAGGTGAGCTAATCAAACAGTATTAGACTACGGCAATGTTAAAGACATATCTTCCACTCAAATACAGTCATCAACACGAACTTCCAGTTACCTGTCATTCACTTCTTTTAGAATTAGTTTGTAAAGTTAGCATAGGAAGGCTTGATAGTCCTTCTTACCCCTTCTTTTGGGTCTGTGTGGAGTCCTCCTCCTGCGTGCCCATGCCAACATGTTCTCTTTTCTATCAATGGCCATGCCTGGAGAACCTAATTAAAAATGATACCAAGCTGTCTATTTATTAGGTATTACAGAATTTCAGATTGTCTTAATCTAATGTAACAATTGTCCCTAAAATAAAGTAAAGGGATTGCATCTAGCAAAACACTTTTAAACTTAGCATACAGATAAATTTATATGAAGAATACTTAAATATAACAAACACTCAAGTTACTTTCTCTAAATAGCTTTTGAAATTAGTTTAAGTGATTTAGCTGACATTAGTTTTACTTAATTTATCCTGACTCCCCTTCTATCACTCACTATAATGCTGTAAGCAAGCAAGCAAGGCTAATATAGTTAATGATTCATATTTCACTTGCTTTCCTTGCATAGATATTTAATAATCTAACTTATGATCTACTATTTTGCATATGTTTTTGTTTTTTCTATTGCACAGTACATTTCTAAAATTAAGATCAATACTTTTTGAGTCATTTTTATCTTCTAAGGTACATATTATATATTAGGCAAAGTAGATGTCAATGCTTCTGGATTCACTTAGAAAATAAGAGCTACATACACTCTCCCAAATAGCCTTATATAATATCTTATCTACTATAAAATTTTCAAAGGCTTTAATATTATTGCTAAAGTAAGAGATTTAAAATAAAATCATTTAGAAAAATGTAAGAATTAATAAGATAATGACAATTAGGCTTAATATTTAGATTTTCTAATACTGAAAGCTTTTAAGATTAAAAATACTAAATGAAGTAAATAGATTTAATGATGTTTTTGTGGTATTCATAACAATCAATAATTAATGCAAAAAACATTGTTCTTTATGAACACAAATATATATTGATACTATATACAGTATAACAATATCAGCTTAGAGCCAAGGTATGAGAATAGAATTATAAAAAGCAAAAGTATCTTCTTATCTTACTAATGAGACATAGAAAATAACTGTCATAAATGTGTTATTGATTTTCAGATTAACACTCGTAAAGCACTTGGTAAGAGGAAAACATCAAAGGGCGATTTTTATTCTGACAGCATCTTTTTTTGACCTTTTTCCTTTAAAAGGCTTAGTAAGGTTTTGTAAGGGTTCTGGTAAATGTCACATAAGATGTTGAGATGAAGTAGAAGATTGAAATATAAACAAATTCAGTGATATCTTGGATAATGAGAAGACTGAACATATTTTCTACTTAAAGATTTAATAGTGGAAAACAAATTCATTTGCACAGTTTCTGCATAAATTAGAACAATACTTTGTGCCTTAATGGTAAACCATTACTAAACAAAGGGAAAAATAAAGTTCCCAGGATGAAAATAGCCTTATAACTTTTTGTTCTTTTTCTATCATAGAGATTTACATGTCTCATTTTGAAGCAGTGGTAATTATGAAAGATATCTTTCACATAAATTAACAATGAAAATAAGCCTCATCAATATTTAAAGTCAACATCACTTATCCTTGGGGCTCTAACAAACTTAAAAATCCCATGGCATTCTACTATCTGAACATCTAAGGTAAAGGAATGTTCTGCATTTGAAAAAAATGGCAATATTCTATGTATTAGTCACAAATTAGGATAAATTTAGATGTCAACAAGCTGCCATTACATTTACAAAAGCTTTCTAAAAATGTTACTCTAGTTGGCACTAATCTCAAGGGATTCAGACAGATTTCTGCAGTGGTAGATAATACCAAGATTTTTTTTCTGCATTCTTAATAGAAACACCTTCCTGCCAGTATTTGTAAAAAGAAAAAAAAAAAAAAACAAGAAAAAGGAAAAGTATTTCTGAACTTTAAAACATGTAGTAAATATACAGCATAAATTAGTAAATGTTCCATGGGCTTACAAACTTTTCTTACTAGCTGTACAAATGTTGGCTAAATCTTACCTTTGTAGCATCTAGTAACTGTCTTGAGTTGTCTTTTCCCCATCTCTGCTGTGTAGTATTTCTTAATGATTCTGTAGTCTATTGAAGAGATTTAAAAGTTAGGATAGAATTTCAGAGTGCATACTTAAGATTATTCTTTTGTTCAAAAGCATACCTAAAATTAAAACCATTGTCAATGTTAACAGGGATGGTTACATTTTTAATACATGCCTAAAAAGACAGGTAAGGTTTAAATTATATTACTCATTAAAATATCCAAGTAGATTTACTTACATATCCTATCTCCTTTACTTGTCCTTTTTATTTGTTATTATTTTATATCTTTGCTTTTAAAATCCCCAAAATCTTTAACATCACTTCCCTTTCAAATGGCTTTTACACATCAACCAGTGCCTAGCCACAGCATGCTGCCAGACCAGAGTTTGAGTACGCTGCCAGGCAGGTACTCTTTCCTCTTGGTCATAGGTTTCACAAGAAGAAAAAATTGCAGAGAGACAGACTTGGCTAAAGAAACACAACCAGGTTTTGGATACACTATAACATAACCATGGCCACTGGAACACAGATTGGGCTCAAAGATGTAGAAATGAGATACAGGAGTCTGGAGCTGAGATTTGTTTCCCTACACACCCTAGAGTTAATAGCTTAAGAAGACATCACCCCTCCCACTGCTTGGGAGCTAGCAGTGACAAGCAAGCAGGCCCTCTACACTTCCTCAAGCCTTAGTCAGAGAAAATTCAATTAGGAGAAAGAACAATTCATAAAATACTAGAGACAAAGTTGTAAAGTAGGTGAAGAGTCTCGATCTGGGGAATTACGGGAAAGTATAATATACAGATAAAAATGTAACACTGCTACAGAAGACAATACACAAGGAGAGAAAAGCCACATCATGCTGACTAGGAATGATAATAACTGTGGTTATATAATCTTCTATTTTATTTTTATTTTTGTTGTTTTGCTCTAGACTTTTATACTATAATCATTGTTTTATTTTAGCTTGTATTATAGCCGAACAGGCTTTTGGGACTGATGCCCCCTCCGTGTGTGTGTGTGTGTGTGTGTGTGTGTGTGTGTGTTTGTAGGGGGTGTTTCTTTGTTGTGTTTTCTTGTGTCACAGCCAGAAGCTCCCAAATCCTTAGTACCAGAAAGCAAGCATCAGAAAGGTATCTCAGAGTCATACATTCAAAAGGCTCAATGGCAATACAGAAGATTCAAACAAATAAGTGAAATACAGAAACCTATTCAAGACATAGATGAGAAAGTGGATAAAGTACACAGCAATTTAGAGGACAAATTTTAAAACATGGAGAAAAAAATACAGCAAGGAGCTGAAACTGTGGGAAAAAATAATTAGTGTTGGAAATAAAGATCAATCAAATAAAAAAGAAAAAGCATAAACTATCACCAATAGACATGACCATACAGAAGAACAAAATTCAGGGGTGGAGGATATGCATTTTAATGAGTATGACCAAAATTTCCAAGAATTGTGAAATAAGTTTAAGAGAACAAATCTAAGAATTTACCAGGTAAAAGAAGGACTAAGAGCATGCACAATTTATTCTACAAAATGATGAAAGAAATTTCTCTAAAACCTGGAGAAAAAAATTGGCATCAATATACAAAAGGCATTTAGAAATTCAAATAGACATGATTAGATATAATCTCTCTACAACATAGCACAGTCAAAATGTTTAAAATATAAATCAAAGAATCAATATGAAAAGCAACAATGCGAAAATGCTAACTCACCTAAGACAAACATTAGAATAACATCAAATCACATTATCATCCTTAAAATCACCAACGTACAGAATGAAGTATCCCAAGACTTGAAAGTAAAATAATTGCCAACAAAGATGGCCATATTCTGAAAAGTTATTTTTAAAATACATAGAAAAGTTAAAACATTTCAAAAGAAGAACAAAAACAATTCACATCACAGGAACCAGCATTGGTAAAACTGAATATGAACTTGATACAGAGAGAGAAAAGAAAATCTCATTCACAACATAGGAAATGTTAATCTCATGGGAAGAATAAATGAACAACAGAGAGCTAGAAAGAAGTTTGCTGGTTTGTGTCTAACAAATGGAATAATAACAAGCAAATCCATAGTTAATAAAATCCCCCTCAATAACAGTCTTAAAGATACATGGCTTTAAGCCACCATTTAAAAGATGAAGTCTACGTGGATAGATTAAACAACAACAACAACATCTAATCACTTACTGTCTAAAACACATAGATCACTCATAAGAACATCCTCAAACTAGCAATCAAAGGATGGAAATTAACCTACTAAGCAAATAGAATACAAAAAGAAAAGCTACTATTCTGCTATTTAATAAAGTAGATTTCAAATCAAAGCTACTTAGAAAAGGTAAAGAAGGCCATTATATACTGATAAAAAGAACCACTTAATAAGAATATAAAACAAGTGTAGGTAATTCTGGCACTTAAAACTTCATTAAATACAAAAAGGCACTAAAAGATCATATAGGTCCTGATACAACAGTATGAGTCGTCATATCACATTCTCATCATTAGATAAGTTTTCCAAAACTACAGAGCAAACATCAGAGCTAAATCAGACCATAGATCAATTGGATGTAAACAAGTATCTACTGCCTATAGAACTTTATATTGGTCACATTATAGGCCACAGAGAAAGCCTAAACAAACAAAAATAAAAATCATTTCTTGTATCTAATTAAAATATGGTAGACAAAAACTAGAAATTAATATTATGAGAAATCACAGAAACTACAGAAATGGTTGGATATTGAACAATGTATTTGAGAACTGACAGTATAGGATATTGAACAAACAAAGAAAACAATGAAAATGTCAGAGTCCCCCTACAGCTAGGGGGTGTTATATTAAAAAAAAAAAAAAAGTTGGAATTTTGATGGAAAAGCAATTTGTAAATTCATTTTGAATAACAAAAAACTCAGGATAGCAAAAACTATTCTCAATAATAAAAGAACTTCTGGGGGAATCACCATCCCTGACCTCAAGCTGTACTACAGAGCAATAGTGAAAAAAACTGCCTGGTATTGGTACAGAGACAGGCAGGAAGATCAGTGGAATAGAGTTGAAGACCCAGAAATGAGCCCACACAACTATGGTCATTTGATCTTTGACAAAGGAGCTAAAACCATCCAGTGGAACAAGGACAGCATTTTCAACAAATGGTGCTGGTTCAACTGGAGGACAACATGCAGAAGAATGCAAATCGATCCATTCTTATCTCCTTGTACGAAGCTCAAGTCCAAGTGGATAAAGGACCTTCACATAAAACCAGACACACTTAAACTAATAGAAGAGAAGGTGGGGAAGACCCTCGAATACCTAGGCACAGTGGAAAAGTTCCTGAACAGAACACCAATGGCTTATGCTCTAAGATCAAGAATTGACAAATGGGACTTCATAAAATTGCAAAGCTTCTGAAGGCAAAGGACACTGTCAATAGGACAAAACGGCAACCAACCAACAGACTGGGAAAAGATCTTTACCAATCCTACATCCAATAGAGGGCTAATATCTAATATATACAAAGAACTCAAAAAGTTAGACTCCAGAGAATCAAATGACCCTATTAAAATGGGGTACAGGGCTAAACAAAGAATTCTCAAATGAGGAATCTCAAATGGCCGAGAAGCACCTAAAGAAATGTTCAATGTCCTTAGTCATCAGGGAAATGCAAATCAAAACAACCCTGAGATTCCACCTCACTCCAGTCAGAATAGCTAAGATCAAAAACTCAGGTGATAGCAGATGCTGGAGAGGATGTGGAGAAAGAGGAACACTCCTCCATTGTTGGTGGGATTGCAAGCTGGTACAACCACTCTGGAAATCAGTCTGGCAGTTCCTCAGAAAACTGGACTTACTATTACCTGAAGACCCAGCTATACTACTCCTGCATATACCCAAAAGATGCTCTAACATATAACAAGGACACATGCTCCACTATGTTCATAGCAGCCTTATTTATAATAGCCAGAAGCTGGGAAGAACCCAGATGTCCTTCAACAGAGGAATGGATACGGAAAATGTGGTACATTTACACAATGGAGTACTACTCGGCTATTAAAAACAATGACTTCATGAAATTCGCAGGCAAATGGATGGAACTAGAAAATATCATTCTGAGTGAGGTAACCCAATCACAAAAGAGAAGTGAATATTAGCCCTGAAGCTCAGAATACAACTCACAGACCACATGAAGCTCAAGAAGAAGGAAGACCAAAGTGTGTGTGCTTCGGTCCTTCTTAGAAGGGGGAACAAAATACTCACAGGAGGAAATACAGAGACAGAGTGTGGAGCAGAGACTGAAGGAAAGGCCATCCACAGACTGCCCCACCTGGGGATCCATTCCATATACAGTCACCAAACCCAGACACTATTGTGGATGCTAAGAAGTGCTTGCTGACAGGAGCCTGATTTAGCTGTCTCTTGAGAGGCTCTGTCAGAGCCTGACAAATACAGAGGTGGATGCATGCAGCCAACTATTGGTCTGAGCACAGAGACCCCAATGGAGGAATTAGAGAAAGGACTGAAGGAGCTGAAGGGGTTTGCAACCCCATAGGAAGAACAACAATATCAACCAACTGGATCCCCCAGAGCTCCCAGGGACTAAACCACCAACCAAAGAGTACACATGGAAGGACCCATGGCTCCAGGCACATGTGTAGCACAGGATGACCTTGTCTGGCTTCAGTGGGAGGACAGGCCCTCGGTCCTGTGAAGGCTTGATGCCCCAGTGTAGGGGAATGCCACTGTGGGGTGGCAGGTGTGGGTGGGTCGGTGAACACCCTTATAGAAGAAGGGGGAGGAAGAATGGGATTGGTGGTTTCCAGGGGGGAAACTGGGAAAAGGGATAACATTTGAAATGTAAATAAAGAAAACATCCAATTAAAAAACGGAAATTAAAGTTCATAAATAACCTAATGATATACCTCAAGGTCCCAGAAAAAGATCAAGCCAAACTCAGATGCAGTAAATATCGAGAAATAATAAAGATTAGGACAGAAGTTAATGAAATAGACACTAAAAATACATAGTCATTCAACCATGAATTGGTTCTATTACAAGGTAAACACCTCTGACAAATATCTAGTCAAACTAGCTGAAAGAAACAAAAAGGTCTTATAATAATAAACATATAGATTTAAAAGAGACTCCAGAGCATTAGGAAGATAATCAGAGAATACTTGTAAAACACATATTCTAAAAAGAACTGGGAAATCTGGGAGAAACAAATAAATGTACAAATACATCTAACCTACCAAAGTAAATCAAGAAGATATTCAATATTCTGAAGCAGTAATTTGTAATGAAGTTCTCCCCAGTAGGATTTATTGCTGTGTGTTACCCATTTTAAAGGCAGAGTAACACAAATACTTCCAAAACTATCTCATAAAATAATAAGAGAAAGAACACTACCAAATATATTCTATGAAGCAAGCATCATACCCTGATATCAAAACTAGAATGAATAAAACACTTAAGCTATGGACAAATTTTGTTTATGAGCATAGACACAAAAACATCTTTGCAAGCAAAATGCAAGAACATATCAGGAACATCATAATCATGATGGCTAATCTTAGTGGCTAACTCTATAAGAAACTAAAACCCAAGTAGCTGGGCACATGTGTGAAGAATTTTCTGATTGGGTCAATGGGATCAAAAGGCTCACTCTAACCTGAGCAACACCTTCTGGTGAGAGCCTACATAAAAGGATATGAAGGAAAACTTTTGTTTTTTGCCTGCTTGCCTTTTCTCTTGCTGTCAAGTTCACCTATTCTGCTGCTGAGACATTTCTTCACTGCCATTAGAACCCACTTCTTCAGGATTCTAATGAAGATGAAGACCAGCTGAGACATCTAGCCTCCTAGACTGAAAAACTGTCAGATTCTTGGTCTTTCCACTAGGAGACAACCATTGTTGAAATAGCCAGACCACAGCCTGTAAGGCATTCTAATAAACTCCCTTTAATATATTCATTCTCTCAGTTGTGTTGCTCTAGAGAACTCTAACTAATAAAACAATCATGTTGACTTCATTCTAGGAATGCTCAACAAAGGCATATGTAATACAATATATAAGTTGACTTAAAACAAATTACATGATCATCTCAGTAGACTCAGAAGACAACTGACAAAATGTTCAACTAAAAAGAAAATCAACATGTTTTGACATACATAAGGCATATGAACAAAACTATAGCCAAAATTATATAAAATGGTGAAAACTCAAAGACATTTCCTCTAAAAACTGAAATGAGACAAGTGTCCACTTTCTCCACTCATATTCAATATAACACGAAGCTAGAACACTTAAAACGATAAAAAGAAAATAAGTAACATCAACCCATATTCAGACATGATCCAATCTTAGAAGCATCCCAAACACTCTACTGGAAACCTCTCAAATCTGACAAAACCAACATTTAAAAAATCAGCACTGTTTCTATATGCAAATAAGAAAGTCACTAAAAACAAATTAGAAAAAATATTTCATTTATAAGAGCTACAAAAAAAATCCCTATACTGAAGATTTTACAGCAGTTTGGAAAGAGGTTAAAGACATTAGAAGGTGGAAAGACCTTCCATGGTCATATTAGTAGAATTAATATTGTAAAAATAGCTATATTAGCAAAAGAAGTTTATAATTTAACACAATCCCTATCAAAATTCCAACTACATTCTTCACCGAACTGGAGAAATATCCTAAAATTTATGTGGGAATATAAATGATCAAAACCAGGCAAAGCTGCCACAAACAGAAGGAATAATGCTTGGAGTATCACAATACCTGACTCAAATTACAATGTAGTGAGGAAGAAAATGGGGAGTGTCACAAAAATATATACACAGGATAATAGAACAGAGAACGCAGAAATAAACCCACATAGCTAAAGAGAAACACTTTTAACAATTTATGTGTATATGCCCATGTGAGTTCATTTATGCTACATGTGTGCAGGAGGCCATGGATGCTAGAAAAGGTGTCAGTTCCCTTAGGGGAGGACAGAGTGAGAGGAATTCGATATAAAAGGCAGAGCAGAAGCAGGAGAAGAAGTAGAAGCAGGAGGAAGCAGGCAGAAGGAAGCCAGAGATAGAAGGAAGCCTACAATGGAGGAGCTGGAGCTCAGAGGACAAGGACGTGGCCTGGGATAACTGCAAGTTATAAGGGATCTCATAGCTGGAGTAGTGTAGCGGTAAACCTGCCCAATATCTAGGCATGCTGTTTATACCATAATTATTGAGCTGTGTCTTCCTTTACTGGTCTCCTTCGGGTAGGAGATCTTACAGCAGCAAATTTGGGGTTTCAATAATTCCTTCTACTACAAACTGGCGCCCAACGCCAGAGGCCGATTAAACAACTTCTACTACAATTTCTCAAAAGAGTTCTAATAGTACAGAAAATAATGTCAACCACTGGCAAATAAGACTACATGAAATTAAAAAGTTTTTTGCACAGTGAAATGAAAATCTGCCGAATGCATGAAAATCTTTGCCAACTAGTCATGCTGTATAAAGACATGCAAAATATAAGCACCAAAAGAAAACCATCTTTCAATCAATAAGGATAACGGAGAGAAGATTCTTTTTAAGAGATTAAAAACAATAGCTAAAATTTGAGAAAGTATTCACAATCCTTAGTCAATGTAGAAATACTGCTTTTAGATTCTACCTTATTAAAGAAAAAAATGACTAACATAAAGGAAACTAATGACAACATATGTTGGTAAGGATGTGGAAAAAGAGGAACCCTTTTTCATTGCTGGGACTGTGAAGTAATGCAGTCACTATGGAAACCAGTATAGCATCTTCTGAAAATTCTAAAACCAGAACTACCATATGAGCTAGCTATACTTCTCTTGAGTATATATCCAAATATTTGTGCTGGTTAATTTTTGTCAACTTGACACAGGCCAGACACCTGGGAAAGGGGAACCTCAACTGAAGGCTTGCCTCCATTAGACCGCCCTACTGGCAAGTTTTTGGAAGCATTTTCTTGATTAATAGGTGATGTGAGGGGGCATCCTACTGTGGATAGTGCCATCCTTGGGCAGGTGGTCTTTGTTTATGTAAGAAAGCATAATGAGCAAGCCATGTAAAACAAGTCGTAAAACAAGTCAGTAAGCAGTATTGCTTCATTGTCTCTGCTTTATCTTCTGCCATGCTTAAATCCTTGTTGACTGTAATTAGGACATGGAAGTCCAATAAACCCTTTCCTCTCTAAGAGTTTTGGGCCAGTGATTTATTACAGTAACAAGAAGCAAACCACAGACCCAGACAGAAATTAGTATGGGGTATTGCTGTGATGGACTATGTTGTGTTTCCTTTGGGGGTAGGGTGTTTCTGGAAGAATTTTTTTTTTTTTAGAACTTTGGGATATAAAAGGTTGTTGAATGAGATGGTTTATGGCAGCTTGAAAGATAAGAACGCTGAAAGCAATGTAAATGGTGAGGCTTGACTTAAAGAAGTTATAAAGAAGTTTCAAAGTCCTTCAAAGATGTACTGGCTGTCTGTGTGGTATTGTGGATGAAAAATCTGTGGAAGTAAATCTTTGCTTCATTAGACTAGATGCTAGTCATCTATTAAAGAATCAGCTATGATAAGAGTTCAGAATCATTAAGGTAAAGTCTCTGGAGTATTTCCTCAGTCAAGACAAAGGGATGTCAGTGTAGCACAGCTACATCTTATATGGCAGCCAAAATGGTAGTAAGAGGTTCCAATGATGCTGGTTTTGCAGCATGGGTACTTCAGGATTGAAGTCATGGAGAAAAGCTGAGGCTTGAACCATGTGACAAGTCAAAGTCCTGAAGAAAGTCAGAGGCTGAGGGCAGTGCAGCAGATTAGACTAGATATTGTAAATGCCAGACTGGGATGGCAACCATGAACAATAGCAGTATGAGAGGACTGGAGAGAGGCTACCTAAGCCTTTGGAAGCAAGAAGACCATGATAAGTCCAGACATACATTGTAGACTTGGTTTTACTTTGGTCTGAGTATGATATTGTCTGTTATCCTTTAGAAAAAAGTATTTACTTGTTTGTTACAGATTACAATTAAAACTTTTTTAAAAGACTTTTGACTTTAAAGTGTTTAAAAATTTAAAGGCTGTAGGACTTTAAAATGATACTATGCTTTGTACTATGATGTTAATATGAGAACTTGAGATAAATGAGAATAAAAGTTATGATTTAGTAGTTAAGTGTTAAGAGTGTCGAGTTGGCAAGGGTTCAGTTGTGTCAGTTAGTTTTTGTCAATTTAAAATAAACTAGTCACCTTGGAAAAGGAAATCTCAATTGAGAAATTGCTTTCATCGGATTGGTCTGTGGGCATGTCTATGAGGAATTATCTTGATTGATGGCTATGTGAAAGGGTCCAGCCCACTGTGGGTATGTACCACCCCTGGGAAGGTACTCCTGGGTTAAGAAACTAGTAATCAGCATTCTTCCATGGTCTCTGCATCAGTCTCCGCCTCCAGGTTCCTGTTCAATGATCTACCAACTAATCCTGATTATGGTGTCTAAGTCTTACGAAATAAACCTTTTCTTTCCCAAGTTGCATTTGGTCACTGTTTTACCACAGCAACAGAGAAGCAAACCAGGATAGGACTCTAAATCCTACCATAATATACTTTGATACCTATGTTTTACTGTTCACAATAGCCAGGAAATGGAACCATGCTAGATGTCTAGTAATAGATTAATAGATAAAGAAAATGTGATACATACACATTCAACAATAAAAAAGTAAAATCATAGTGTTAAGTGAAATAAGCCAGACTCAGAAAGATAAATGGTATATTTTCTCTCACATGCGGATCCTAGATTTGATTCTCATTTCATCTCCACGTTACAAGTGTGTCTGTGTGTATGGGGGGGGGTGCGGGAAGGTATATTATGAAAGTAAATAAGGGACCATGAGGGAAGAAATCACAAGTGAAGGGTGGAAAGGGGAAAAACTAATGGAATACATATAACATGTAATCAGACGGGAGTTAATATGGGGTAAAATGGACTAATAAGAGGTCAGCCTTTTGAGTTCTTGGCCAGAGAAGTCCAAGATAAGCCTAGAATATTACAGGCTATTGCAGTTGCCCTTAGTTGCCTTCTAAGAGTGAAGGTAAGTACCTATTGC
The DNA here is from genome assembly GCA_021653895.1 of Mastomys natalensis. Lineage (NCBI taxonomy): Eukaryota > Metazoa > Chordata > Mammalia > Rodentia > Muridae > Mastomys > Mastomys natalensis. The sequence continues at coordinate 309,890 of JAJTUV010002410.1, forward strand.
TGAAGATGTTATGTACTTTGGATACAGACCTAGAAGTTCTGAGCTCAATCAGACCTGTAAGCTTCTTCCCTGAGGACTGGCTTCCATGTCACCAGAAGGGGCAATGCAAGCTACTAAGGTAGAAAGGTCACTAATAGCCCTACCCAGCTATAACTCCAGTGAACCACAACCAGACCAGCATAGCACATCAACCTTAAGGATTTTGTACAACAAGATAAGTGTAAAATGCCATAATAAAATCAATTACTTTGTATGGTAACATTAAAAAACAACTTTTCAAATATAACAAATGAAAAAATAATTTTTGTGGTATCTGCATGGAATAAATTATAAACTGAAAATATATATCTGAATTAGCAAAAGCAACTCAGTGAAAAGGAAGTGTTTCTTAGTTCATTCATTTACAAAAGGCAAGCAATAGTCTTTAACTTAAGCTGTACATGGATTAATAGTCATGTTAATAATTCATTTAAAATACCAAACCATGAAACTCAATAAAAGTGACATATGCAAAGAGTAGACCTTAATCAAAGTAAGTTCATTTGTATACTAAAACCAGGGAAACTCTTGATCTAATGCAAAGTGTCATGAAAAACCTCCTATATTCACGTAATAATTTAACAGTATAATCTCTAACATCCACAGGACATTCAAGTAGCTCTAATGTCATGTCGATTACTGTGCATAAATACCCTAAAAAAATACCCTGGGTTAAAAAGGGGTTTATTTCAGCTATAATTTTAGGCCAGGCCTATATGGTGGACATTAAAGCCAAATTCAAACAGACTATTACAATCATCCACAGTCAAGAGTAGGGAAATATTCATTCATGCTTACTTGCTACAATTCGATCTCTGCCTTAGAATGTAGCCATTCATAGTGAGCGGTTTCCCAAGGACCCATCAATTAACTTAATTGAGCAATTTATAGCATGCTTACAGGCCAAAAGAGTTTTTTGTGCTGGCTAAAAATTCCGGCACTGTAGCTCCCCTGACTGTGCTTTAATATAACCATGAGACTCCATACCACCCACTTCAGCACTGGACCCTATTTGCTTGAACTGTGTAGGCCTGTGCATGTTGACAAATTGTCCCAAATGATTCTAGGTTGTGTTGTGTCAATAATTAAAATGAACCATCACAATATGTTTCAGGCACTTTACTTCTTTCCTCACCGTTCTCCACATTCAGACCTTATACAAGCTTTACTCCATCTTTCTGTTTCTTGTAAGCTTTAATTCAAGAAACCAGGCATCAAAAGAAACAATAAATCACATATTACTAAAGATAACGGATGTGACAAACATGCACAAATACCAAAGAAATTCAATATGCAGAAAATGGCAACCTGTCTCTCCATTTTCAGAGACAGATAAGTTACTGTATGTGTGTGTGTGTGTGTGTGTATAGATATAGATATAGATATAGATATAGATATAGATATAGATATAGATATAGATGATATAGATACACACACATACATATATACCCTGGAGATCTGTGTTTATTTTAACTTTTAAAAGCTGGAAGAACTGAATTTTAAGGAATCTCTGATTTAAGCATATTATATACTCACACACACACACTAATAGCATTCATCTACTAACCATTAAGCATATCATGCTTTACATAGATGTTCAGTAAGGATTTTTAAAATGAATACCAATACTAAAAACAAAGACCTACTAGGTAAAACTATCTCTATGTAAATGTGACCAAGACCCAAGAGATTAGACTAACAAAATCAAAATTTCTTTCATTACATTTATGCTCTCTCTTTAAGGCAAAATTCAACCTTTGCAAAAATAATACTAGTAATATTTATTTAGTTAACTTTTATAATTAAGCTCATGTTCATTATTTATGATACCTAAAGATTTAATAATAGTAAAGAGATTATAAAGGTTGGGGATTATAAAGGTATGTAGGTCAATGATAAACAAACTACCTGGTATTCATAGTCTCTAAGTTGGGTTCTGAGCACTGAAAAAATAAAAGAGAAAAAAACACAAGGGATTTGAGTCATTTAACATATTCTCCATTCGTGAAACTTTAGGAACAAAAGTAAGCTTACAATTATGTATTCTTAATGCTTGTAATTTTTAACATTATCTATAAGTCATGTGTGAATACTGTTATTATCTGATCATTAGTCATTTGTGATCAAAATATAAAACATTTAAATTAACCTCTCAGTGCATTCTTAAAGAAAAACAGCTGTGATATAAACCTATTATACATTTAATCAACTTTAAAAGTATTAAAAATGTGACTGCCATAAAATCTGGTTTTCTTTCCAACTACTGAGAAACTAGAGGTGAAGAGTAGGGGAAGTAAGCGAAAACAAGAGAGAGGGGGAGAGAGGAAGACAAATAGCAGGCAAACTTCTTTTCTAAATACAATTCTCAAATGAAAGCTGAACGAAAAAGGACTTTTACTGTGTTGAGTACTCAAAATGACTGATGAATACATAGAAAAATGGTAGCACAGCATTAAGAATTTTGGACAATCATCACTTAGTCACAAAACCGTGATTCTAGAATAAGTGTTGGTATTTTCAAATCTTTTAGAAGAATAATAATTATTAAAAGTGGTAAGGCCTGAGACACATAAGAACTCAGACTATATGTCAGCATGCACAGGGCCCACACAAGTTCAAGCCAAATGGGGTTCCCAGTGCTGAGAAGGGAAGATATGGAGTCTCACTGGTTATATTAACCACAGTTCAGGGTAGGCCACATGCTCAGGAGTTGTTGGCCAGCACAAAGAAACTCAATTGTATTTTTGTAGACTTTTTGTGTCATATTGCTTTGTTTGAGCATTTTTTTTTTTGTCTTGTTGGTCTTTTGCTTATGTATTTTGGATATTCCATATTTTGTGAGGTTGTGTGTGTGTGTGTTGAGAGAAACAGAGAGAGAAGCAGAGAGAAAGAAGCAAAGACAGACAGACAGACAGAGAAAGAGACAAGGACAGAGAGACAGAGAAAGAGGGACAGAGAGAGTATGTTTGTATTTTGTTAAGAGAAAAGAAAGGGCACAGAGATGAAAGGGCAGAAAGGATCTGAGGGAGAAGGAAAGCATGATCATAATGTATGAAAAACTTTTTCAATAAAATAACAAGGGTACAGCTAAATTTATGGAATATCACATACAGTTAAATATAAAGCAAAGCATTTCCTCTAATTTCTATGCCCAGCATTACTCAATGCTCATATGAACATGTACAATATGATAAGGAGATAATTATAGGTAAGCTAATTAATCATGTAGCTATCCCCTCACAGTTAATTTTTTTTGTATGTGGTCATAGTACCTCAAATCTACCCTTAGCAAATTTCTTATATACAATATGGCTCAGCGAGTAAGAACACTGGTTATTCTTCCAGAGGACCCTGAGGTTCGGTTCTCAAAGCCCAATGGCAGCTCACGTGTATCTGTAACTCCAACTCCTGGAGATCCAATGCCTGTTTGGCCTTTGCAGGCACTGTGTGCATATGATGCACAAATATACACTCAGACATATATGTGTGTGTGTGCGCTCGTGCGTGTGTGTGTGCACGCGCGCGTGCGTGCGCATGTATGTGTGTAGTTAAAATAAAATAAAAACTTTAAAAGATTTTTAGTGAAAAAAAAAGCAAACCCAAAACCCAATATGGAATTATTACCAACAGTGTGGTGCTATACTAGCCCTGCTTGTTTTATATTACTGCATTTTTGCACTTTTGGCCAACACCTGCCATTTCCCTTGCTTCCCCATGCCTCTCCAATAACTGTTGTTCTACAATGTGTATCTATATACTCACAGTTTTAGCATTCAATACAGGAGTGGAATTGTGTGATGTTTTGATTTTACATAATATCCTCCAGATTAAGTACACTGTTGCAATTGGCCAATTTTCCTATTTGTTTAAAGCTAAATAATACTCCATTACATGCAGACACAAATGTGCACACACATACACACACCAATTTCTGTTCCATGTATTCATCCACTAATACTATGAGCAATGTTTCAATGAACATGAGAGTGCCAGCATCTCTGTGACATGCCAAATTCATATCCTTATGGTATACAATCATAAGCAAGATTGTTGGACCATGACAGTTTCAATTTTGATGAAATCAAAATCCCCATACATAACAGCTATAACAATTTATGATCCTATAAACAGTGTACAATGGTTCATAGTCTCTGTTCTCCACAACCTCAATTATTTGTTATCTGTTATTTTCTTGAAAACAGTCATCTTAATGAGTATGATTTCATTGCTGCTTTTATTTGAATTTCCATGGTGATTAGTGATTTTGAGCAATTTTTCACATAGCTGTTGGTCATTATATTATTTCTTTTTAAACAATGTCTATTCAGATCCTATGTTCATTTTTAAATTTAAAAGTTTTGCAACTATGTTGCATGAGAACTCCTTACAGAGTTATAATAATTATTGCTTATTAGATATATAATTTGTAAATAATTTCTCCCAATTTATAGGTTCCTTTATTACATTGGTTTTTTTTTTACTGCAGAAGTGACTTTTGATCTAATGTTATCCTATTTATTTTAATTTTGGTTATCTAAGCTTGTGATGTTACATGCAAAGAGTCGTTGCCAAGGCTAAGTCAAGGATATTTTCTCTTTCTTTTCTTTAAGAGTTTAGTTAGCTTCACTTCCTGGAAAGCCACAGGCCACTCTGGTCATAGAAACAGGTAGGCTAAGTCCAGATTTTACCTCTGCCTTACCTCTTCAAAATCCAATCCCCAGCTTTACGCCCAGCTCTGTAGCAGAAAATCTGCTGCAGCCTCCCCAACTCCCATCTCCAATGGATCACATAGGTCTTCCTCTAACATCCCTCCCAACATTCATTGCTTTACTACAGCCTTCAAATGTTAGCAGACACTCCCTGGGAACCCACAAGCTACTCCAGCAAGGGAAGCAAGTATGGCAGATGAAGACCTTTACTTCTGTTCCTCCAAACCAAATGCCCCAGTGTCATCCTCAACTTTGCAGCAGAACAGCAGTGGCAGCTTCCCAGCCCCAACCTCATCTCCAGAGGATCTCATAGATCTTCCCCTCTTAACCTTCCTCCCCCAACTCATTGCTTAGTCCCCTCCAACACACACAACTTTAGTAGGCTCTACCTAGGAACCCTCAGGCTACACTGGGCAAGGAAGCAGGTTGGCTAATAGCAGATCTTCACCTCCCCCTCTGTCCTCCAAAACAAATCCACTACTCTTATCCCGGCTCTGCAGCAGATCAACAAACCCCTCTCCCCCTCCTGTACCCATCTCCAGTGGATCACAAAGATCTCTCCCTTCAATCTTTTTCCCCACTCATTGCTCAGTCTCAGCCCCCAACTCCAACAAGCACTCCCAGAGAACACAGAGGCCACTAAAACCATGGAAGCAAGTAGGCTAACTTGAGATCTTCCCACCCCACCCTCCATTCCTCCAAGCACAATTCCACAGTCTCATCCCCAGTTCTTCTGTAGTAGTCCTTCCTCACTCTCTGCCCCTATTCCCAGGGAACTGAGAAGATCCCAGCGGAACACCCTGCTTTCCTCCCTCTGTGAAGCCCCCCACTGCTCCCAGCCCATGCTCATTCCTAAGTCTCAGGTTGCAATAACCAGGAACACATTTTACCTGGAACACCCAGTGCCCACACCTATCAGGACCCCAGAAGATTTTCCTACAGGAAAGACACAGCTGCCACACACTCCTAAAATCCAGAGAAGAAACAGAAGCAAGGAACAAAACACCTACCCAACAAAGACAAGACCAGGTATCAGCACCTAGAATAACAATTTTCCTGATCCCAGAAGACTAGACATCAGCATAAAAACAATAAAATAACAACCAGGACAATATGGTCTCCACTAGAGCTCAACAACCCGACCACAGCAAGCCATGAATATTCCAACATAACTGAAGCACAAGAAAAATACCTTAAATTAGCTTTTATGAATATGATAGAGACCCTTAAAGCAGGAAATGAATACATGCCTTAAAGAAATCTATGAAAACACAAACAGTGAGAGGAAATGAATAAAACAGTTCAAAACCCAAAAGTAGAAACCAATATAGTAAACCGAAACTGAGGTAAATCTGGAAATAAAAAACTTTAGGAATGCAGACAGGAACTACAGAGGCAATCTTCACCAACACAATACAAGAGATGGAATAGAGAATCTAGAGTATTACAGACATGACAAAAAAATTGGACACCTTAGTCAAAGAAAATGTTAAATCTAAGAAATTCATGGCACAAAATATCCAGGGAATCTGGTACATTAGGAACAGATCAAATCTAATGGTAGAAATAGAGGTAGAAGAAACCCAGATGAAAGGCACAGAAAATATGTTCAACAAAATCACAGAAAAAAGTCTCTAACCTAATGGAGATGACTGTCAAAGAACAAGAAGCATACAGAACATCAAATAGATTGAATCAAAAAGGAAAGACTTCCCAGCAAATAATAATCAAAACACTAAACATACAGAACAAAGAAAGTATATTAAAAGCTACAAGGAAAAAACATCAAATAGCATATAAAGGCAGATCTATTAGAATAATACCTGAGTTCTCAATGGAGAATCTATAGAACCTTAAGAGCCTGGACAGATGTACTGTGGACTCTTAAGAGACCACAAATTCCAGCCCAGAATGCTATGCCCAGCAAAACATCCAATTACCATAGACAGAAAATAAGACATTCCATGACCAAATTTAAATGCCATCTATCTACAAATCCAGTCCTACAGAAGGTGCTAGATGATAAATTCCAACCTAAAGAAGTTAATTACAACCATGAAAACACAAGAAATAAATAATTTTAGATTAGTAAAATTAAAAGAAGGGACACACAAATAATAGGGAAGATAGCTCCAACTAGCCATCTCATCACCAAACTAAATTTCCAGTTCTAGGATTGGGTTATATCTAATTGAGTTGTTAGTTAAAGGGGTCCCATGGGAACTCCCAAACAACCCAAGCTGTTGCCATGACACATTGCTCTTCGCAAACTGACAGCAAGATCCTATTGCTGAAGACAACACCCACACAACTTATGGAACATGGAGACGTCAAGTTGGTACCCACATAGAGCCCTCATCCCTACATTCTAATGTCTTTGGTTCTGGGAGGTACTCTGCAGACTATCAAAAGAGGAATGTAAACACCAACTCAGCCACAAACCCTTCATCCACAAAGGTATACTACCTGCAAGATATGCTAGGGCAATGGTGGCACAAAGCTTGTAGGAGTAATTAACACTGGGCTCACTTCCTAAGACAGAACTTACAGAACTTATATCTGACACTGCTTGGGTGACCAAATACCTGGGATTAGAAACCCAGGGACCTAGGGGAAAAAATCAGGACTGCTTTTTTATTAAAGGAACATAAAAATAAATTGACTCCTAATGACATTCTGCTATACTCATAGATTAGTGCCTTATTCAGCTATCATTAGAGAAGCTTCCTTCTGCAGCAGATGGGAACAGAGACCCACAGCCAGACATAATACAAGAGTGAGAGACCTTGGAACACTCAGTCCTAGAAAACAAGGCCTTCTAAATCAACATGATCAATGCTCATATGAACTCACAGAGACTAAAGCAGCATACACAGGGCCTACGAGGTCTGTACTAGGTCCTCTGTCCTACATTATGGCTTCCGGTATAATTTTATGGAATTCCTGTATGCAAAGGAGTAAGTCTCTGATTCTTGTGCCTTCTCTGGTGTCCTTTTATTGGTTTGTCTTGTCCAACTTCAATATGATAGTTTTTTGGTTTATCTTATATTTTATTTTGTTATATTTTTTAAAAGTGATTGAGAGAGATAGAGAAAGAGAGATGGAGAAAGACACACACACACATACACACACACACAGAGTGGGGGGAATGAACATGTAGTCACTATGATAAAGGCAACAACTAACATCTGAAATGTAAAAAAAAAATTTTCCAATAAAAAAGTTTCCAATAAAAAAAAAAAAAGGTAACAACTAAACTGTCATTTATATATGCTGGGAAAAGGAAAATTGGTTTTCTCCAATGAAGAAAGGCCATATGCTCAGGAGCAGTTGATCAACAGGGTGTGTGTGTGTGTATGTGTGTGTACATGTATGCTTTTTATTTGATTACAGTTTAGTGGTTTTTTTCTCTTTCGGTAGCATTTTATTTTTTGTTCCCTTGTGTGTGGGGGGAGGTGGTGGTTGTTGTACTGGGTTTTTGTTAAAGTTGAGTGAGTAGAGAGTGGGAGAGGATATGTAAGAATTTAAGGGAGGGAAAAATATGTTCAAAATATATATAAAATTTAAAATTATTTTAAATAATAAAAATATTAAAACATTATAATAAAATAAAATAATTAGTTGTCTTCAAATCTTAAGCCATTTTTTCCATTCTCAGGTGATTCTTCTCCATGATATAAGGAGCCAAATTCTTTTTTTTTCTTCTTTCTTTCTTTCTTTCTTTCTTTCTTTCTTTTCTTTCTTTCTTTCTTTCTTTCCTTCTTTCTTTCTTTCTTTCTTTCTTTCTTTTTTTTTGCAGGCACATATATATCTAGTTCTCTCAATACAATAAAGAGACTACTCTTTCCACACTGAATTGCATGCATGTAGGTTCAATTTTTCCCTTTCTGTTCTATTCCATTGGTCTGAGTGTCTGTATTCATACTACTATCCTACTGTTTCATCATTGTAGTTTTGCAGTAATATTTAAAATTAAGAATCATGTGCTTTCAAGACTACTTTCCTTAATCAGAATCTTTCATGGTTCCATACATACATTAGGATAGCTTTTTTTCAAATTTGGTTTTAATAATTCTATGAATGTACGTGTGTGTTATCAGAAATCAAGCTCAGGGCTTGTGCATGCCGGGCAACTATTCTAGAACTAAGTTACTTCCCAATACAGAAATTGGTCTGATATAGATTTAACTAAGTCTATAATATTGTTTTGGATAGTATTGAAATTTTAGTGATATTAATTCTTCTAATCAATGAATACCATGCAGGATACATTTCCTTTTACTTTTATCATCTATTTCTTTTATCAATATTTAATTTTGAATAATCTTTCATCTCCTTGTTTATATTTATCCTGTATCTATTCCATGGTGAAGTATTTTACTCTTTTTTGATGCTATAGTAAATGAGAGTTCTTGAGTTCCTTTTCCAAGTAGTAAATAGTTGAGGGTTTGCAGGCATACAATCACTTACACAACTACTCATTATGGCCACTGTAGTATTAAAGCAGCAACAGATAACATATAAATGAATATGTCTTGAGTTCCAATAAAACTTAATCGTAGGCAATGAAATCTGAATTTCATTTGATTATAGTTCATCACAATCTATTTTCTTTTGTTTCCCTGACTACTAAAAATTGTTTTAAAACAGCTTAGCACATAAATCATATATAAACTCAATCTGACACAACTGCTATAAATTGCTGAGTTGTTGAACTGTGCTCTAGATAATCCCCTTCAACCTCTAAGGATACAGGGGGGGGGGGAAGAAGGAAGACTGAAAGTCTCTGCCATCAGGGAAAGGAAACAATAATAAAAATATATAACAACATGTGTATGAACATGATGAAACCTATCACTTTATATGCTAAGCTAAAATTTTTCATATAAAAAATGACCATTAGCAGGCTAACAAGATGGATCAGACTGATGAACAAAATTCAATTCCCAGGTTCTACACATTAGAAGGAAACTGACTCCCACTGATAAACCAGCCTCCCTCAACCTTGGGCTTCAAGGCCATCTTATAGTAAAGACAAACTAGGTCCATTCCTGTTTAATGATTAAATCTATTTCTCAAAGATTGGGCTATGCTCGACTCTAACATTAACTACAAATGGTCAATATTATCTACCATTGAAACAGCAACCATGCCTTTGTTTCAAAAAGTTGTTAGACCATCTGATAACCCTGTGTTTGTTTCAAAAGGTTGTTATGACATTATGCTAATGTTTTGCTTCTATAACCCTGCCTATTTGCCTGTCAAATCCCCCATTTGGAAGTCTCCTACTCCAGAGCTATAAAAACCTTTATTTTCCCCATGTCCAATGCTGATCTCTTAAACCCCAACTTAGGGAGACACAGCCTTGTACATAAATAAAACTTGCTTTAATTAATTTGGCCATATTTGGGTTAGTGGTCTTTCTTCTCACATCTGTAGAATTAACACCATCATGTGTCCCCTGACCTCCACATATGTGTCATAGCACGCGTGAGATTGATAGGAACTTTCTAAAATTCTTGAGATCTTAAGTAAATAAATTCAATAAAAGAAAATGAAAGTGTCATCACAAAAACCCCAACATAGAAAAATATGTACATATTCTCTCTCTTCCTCAAGTATTTTTCCTTTTATTTTCTAATTTTTATTATTTTTGAAAAATAACAGCAGCAAAAAATCCTATTTATCAAAGATTCTTCACAGAATTTAGAATGTCCATTTAGGTAAACTTCTGGGAAGTAAGCTACTTAAAGTCATTTCATTTACCTGTGAAACATGATCTTTGTCTACATGAAACTTAACCACTACTCCTTACATTTTAGCTAATGGTGTAAGATTCCACAGTGCTTGATAGGAGACTAACAATAGACTACAAAGCATTTGTCCATTAAAACCAGTGTCCTGGCAAATCAGTGGTATATGTGTTGGCTTGCCTAGCATATGCAAGGCTCTTGGTTCATTTGACAGAATCCCAAGAGTATAAAAAGACAAGAAAAAAAAACCTAAACAGTACAAAAGTCAGAACCAATTTATTTTTTAAAAGGAAACTGAGGAGCAAACACAATTTACTACCACTACATGTAAATTTACTGAGAGCTCAGTTAACAATCAATTATTTCACTAGGCTAAGATCCCAAGAATTTTAGAAAATTCATATCAATCTCAGACTACTCAAAGTTTCCAGTCATACTATGTTTATATATAGCTTATACACAGACACACACACACACACACACACACACACACACACATATATGATGGAGTCATTATTACACATTATTACACATTTCCATTTGCAGCGGAATCCTGAAATAATACGAAAAAAATCAAGGAATATGGAATTGGGCCTATTTTTGGTACTTAACAATTTCACATTTGGGCAATATGATAACCTTACTCTTTGTGTTTACTTGGAAGAGAATCCTCAAACAACATTTCTAACTCTCATTTCCATAGCTTTTATGAAAGATCAACCATTTTGTTTAGTTATATTTTTCTATAAATGCTCATTTATGTGTGTTGCTTTCTAAGCATGCATCAGACTGCTACTAAGTACTAATTACCTGGAAAAGAACCCTAAATTCATAGAAGACATTTTTCTTTTATGTGGGTCATTCTACCAGGCTTACTATACAGGTTATACCCAAAACACCTCAATTCTCTTCATAAGCATTCCAGCAAATGCTGATACTTGGCACCCCTTTGGTATGAAATTCAAGATACAATTTGCTTATAAGAGGTATAGACTAGCCTTTCTGCTTGGCCATTCTCCTGAACAGGAAGCAGCCATGGAGCCCAGGCAGAATGGCATGATCCTAAAGCCCCACTTCCACAAAGATTGGCAGCAGCGAGTAGACACTTGGTTCAACCAAGGCACACAGGATCTGCAGACGCAAGGCCCGGCAAGCGAAAGCGAGCCACACTGGCCCTCGTCCTGCGTGTGGTCCCATCAGGCTCATAGTAAGGTGCCCTATAGTTAGAGACCACACCAAGGTGCGGGCTGGCAGAGGCTTCAGCCTGGAGGAACTCAGGGTGGATGGTGTCCACAAGAAAATGGCTCACACCATCGGCATCTCTGTGGACCCAAGGAAGCGAAACAAATCCACAGAATCACTGCAGGCCAACGTGCAGCCTCTGAAGGAGTACCGCTCCACGGAAGCCTTCTGCTCCAAAGAAGAGAGACAGTTCTGCTGAAGAACTTAAATTGGCCACCCAGCTGACAGGACTTGTGATGCCCATCCGGAATGCGTACAAAAAGGAAAAGGCCAGAATCATCACAGAAGGAGAGAAGAACTTTAAGGCTTTTGCCAGTCTCCGTATGGCCTGTGCCAATGCCCGGCTCTTTGGCATTCAAGCAAAAAGGGCGAAGGAAGCTGCAGAGCAAGATGTTGAGAAGAAAAAGCAATGCGTGGTTGAAAAGTTGCAATAAATTTTCCATAAAGAAAAAAAAAGAGGTGTAGACTAGAAGATTATCAATATAAACACAAATCTAAGATCAGGGATTACAAATGGTACCTAATGAGTTTCTGATTATCTCTAAAATGAGAAGGAACATTAAAGAATATATTTGGTTTCCTGAATTTTAAATTGCTTTTAGCTTATATATACACAGTGTTTACAGCATGCTGAAAGCTCCCTTCTACTAAAGAAATAGGTAAAAACAGGGCTTTGATGTAATTTCTGATACCAATCTGCTATTCCCCTCAAAATGGTATCTTCTGTCTCCTTCTAACCCATTTTGTTTCTTTTTTTAATGTTCATTGATTTTTCTTTCTTGTTTTTAATTGATAGTTTAGTGTTGCTAATGGCACTCAAGCCTGAGAAAGGTGCTAACCCTTATTCCATTATCTCCTCATAGCTAATTGTACAAGACGTGGAACAAAATGGACTTTTTCTGATAAACGTACTATCAGCCAAACCAACTGAATCAGCTCCTCCAATAAAAAAAAATGGGGAATTTTCCAAAATGTATCAGAAAATCGCCCTCAAAACAAACATATAGAAAAATATCTTAATTTTGCTCCCTCTCATTTTTTTGTAGGTGTATTTAATTTATTTACTTAAGATCTCAAGAATTTTAGAAAGTTCCTATCAATCTCATGCATGCTATGACACATATGTGGAGGTCAGGGGACACATGATGGTGTTAATTCTGAAAATTTATCACTTTTTTCTTCTAAAAATATCAACTCTTCTTTTCAACTGTACTTCAAAAATTCTCAAAGGTGACCATAATTCATACAACAGTTAGAACACTTGTTTTCACGTAATGCCAGGAAGAAATCTGACAGCTCTCCTAGAAGCATTTTAAAAGCTGAAAGTTTAAAGCTGCTTTGAAAAGAAGTACCTAGAGCCTCCAAGTCACTTTAGAATGCTTTAATGGTAAACAAACCTTGGACCAGGGAGATGGCTCAGCAGGTAAAAGCACTTGCCATGCAAACCTAATGACCTGAGTTGGAGCTCCTGAACCCATGCAAAAAGTCAGGAGTCATGGCTCACATCTGTAATTTCAGCACTCCTACAATGAGACGGGAAATTTGCCCAGAAGCTCTCAGGCTAGCTAAAGTATGCTGTGCAGTGAAAGAAATAAGACCCTGTCTCAGTGAGATGGAAGGTAACAATAAATTCCCAAAAGCTATACTCCAACTCCTACATGTATTCTCTTCCCTCCCCGCCACATTAAATTTCAAATTAAAGGTAAACAAATAGTAATGTAAACTGTCCAAACAACTTTGTTAAATGGAGCTCACTTTTGCAATATAAAAACCAATGGGTTTTGTCTTAGACATTGGACAGAACAATCATTTTAAACACATGGTCTTTATGCTTTTAGCCTAAAAGAGAAAGATGCAGAAATAAATGCCACAGCAATACAAATATAATAATGACATAGTACCTTGAGTACCTTACTACCATCATCTACCCAAAAATCCTGCTAGTTCAGTTCAGCAAATCTATTGTATGAACAATGTAGTATTTTATTCATTTTATAGTCTCATCTTGAGATCTCACTTCTTAAGGTATGCCTATTCTATATATAGGACTGATTTATTAGGATATTAGCTATTCATATCACTATTAGGTATAATACATGGCCACTATTTCTTAAGTACATGTCCACTTGGCAAGCACAAAGCACAATTTATATTATTCATTTCCTTCTTATATCCTACAATGTAAGGTCCTATATTTCGCTGCCTGTTGTTATTAATATTCCATTTCCAGGCAAGAAAGCCAGCTAAAGGCTGCTTGCTTAAGGCTATATTGTCAATAACTGGCGCCTCAAATATATTATCCTTAACCATATCACTACTAGCATATATCAGCTTCATCTTGAAACTGAAATTTAGAACTTAGTAACTTCATCTTGCAACATAGCTGATTTTTCTGCTAACAAGGAACCTCTCATGAAAATGTAATTAAGCTTACAAAATTGTCAGACATGAACAACTTTAATTGAACTCTGGATCATAGAAAAACTAAAAACAACCAGAGCACCATGAAAAGAAGAAACAAAAGCTGTTGCGAATTCTCAGAAATAGTGTATGAGATTTGTGCTTACTTACATATACGCTCATCCACCAAGGCATAGAATCTACATTTCCGGCATGGACTTATGGACCAAAAGGGAAAACTTGGTCTTTGTGCTCATTGAACTGTGGTTACATATTTTAGACCTGGCAGGTTCCTGAAGCACAGATTCATAGGCTTACCATACTAAACTGAACTGAGATGGCCTCTATGATCATTGTTGAAATTATAAAAGCCATGTGCCTGAAGGCAAGAAGGAGACACTAAAATCCCAGGAAGAAAAGGCTAGGAGAAGATAAGGGCTTTGAACAGAGAGCGGAAAATTAGCATTGAAAATACAATAAATCAAAGGGCTCAATACTCTATATTAGTATCTATATAATAAGAGGCTAGAAAAAGAAAAGGCTTAAATGGAAAGAAATACTTACAAAAAATGCCAAAACTAAAGATGAAAGAACTCATACCTAGAAGAGGTCATAAAATGCCTAGAGGAACAAAAACCATCTAAACACAGCCACAATAAAACTTAAAAATATCAAAGGGGGGGGGGCAGGCTGAGACAGAGATGTCTCAATGGTTTAGAGCACTTACTGCTTTCCCAGAAGACCTGGGTTTGATTCCCAATATCAACATGGTGACTTAAAATCATCTGTAACTCCAGCTCCAAGGGATTGATGCCCTCTTTCCAGAGTCCATGGTTGAAGATTAAACATCATCCATATACATAAAAGTATTTTTTAAAGCAAAGTAAAAATAATATATTTTAAAAGACTCTACAAAAAGCAAGTAACAAATTAAGTTTAAAGAACCAGAAGGACATCAAGATTTTTCATTGCTATACTGGATGCAAAAAAAAGATAACAGAGGGAGGTTTTCAAAACACTAAGAAAAACATTGAATTAAAAAAAAAATTGTTCTTTTGAGACCCTCTTGCTTTAGAATCCAAGTATTGGGATTAACAAACATGTGCCACCACACAATGAAACTAGATTTTTAATATAACTAAGTTGTTTTTCTAGTGTCATGGCATTGTAAACACAAATTTACATGGATATATTCAGTTTTTTTAAAAAAAATATAAATCAAGTTGTACACTGAGGATACCTGCATTTTCTAACTCATTTCAACAGTGTTAAAATCATAAGACAGGATCTTGAGATAGTAGGATAAGTAGTGGACTCAACTACATCACAAGTTGAAAGTCCATCTTGACAACAAAAAAACACTATCTCAAATATTATATCAAACAAACACATACCAAACAAACAAAAGAAGAATGGCAGCCTTGTAAACAAGGGATACAACAGAAAGATCTACTTATAAAACATATCAAAGGTAAAAGTGTTAGGACTGGAGAGATGGCTCAATGGTTAAGAACATCCACTGCTCTTCCAGAGAACACAGAGTTTAATTTCCAACACTCACATGGTGGTTCTCAACCAAATACAACTCCAGTCCTAAGGAATTCAGTGCCCTCTGCTGACCTCCTTAGGAACCAACCATGCAAGTGGTACACTGACATACATATACATAAAATAGAATTCAAGTAAATAAAAAATAGACTTTAAAAAAATAAAAGTAAATTATTTTTAAATAAGATGAAAAGAAATTAAAAAAAATAATACAAGCTCTAACATAAGCCAAATTATATAAACTCAGAATAAGATTAGAGAACTTGAAAAATATTAGAAAATATTTTTGAAGCTCAAATCTGGAAAACCTAAGAACAAATAAATAAACAATGAATAACGTTGTAAGGATGGGTAGGGTTTGATAAAACTTAGTTATAAACACATTTGTCTAGCACTAGAGACCATCAGCACTACAAAAATAATTAAAAAAAAAAAGGGAAGTGTGAAAAGAAAACCTTAAAAATCAGAAAAGATGACAAAAATGGATTCCAGATAAAATGACACAAATGAACATAGGCAAAGAGGACCTAGAACAATATCCATGAAGAAGAAAAAGAAAGTACACTTCCCAATTCCTAAATCTACCATAAAACTACAGTAATCAAGACAGTGGTATAGCTTGGTAGAATAGAACTGAGATTTCAGAAATAAATATGTAAACAGTCTGGGTTTGTTGACTTTGGTATGGATGCCATGAATAGAAAAATAGACAAAACCCAGTTTTTTCATCAAATATTCCCAGTATAACCATATCCACATAAAAACTCTCAAAATATCCTGCATACCTACATGAAAGAATATGAAACATAGAATGTCTAGAAGAAAGCACACTGAGAATCTGATCATGATCTTGAGTTAGGCAAAAGTTTATCACACAAGATATCATAAGCATTAGTAATAAAAGGAAACATTTGGATAAGCTGAACATAGTCAAAAATTAAAACCTTTGTGTGCTTCAAATTATAAGACTATTTACAGAACAGGAGACTAAGCATGCAAATTATATCACCAGCAAGGGAGATAACAAAAATATAAAGTGTACATTTATAACATGAGAAAGGATAACCAAACATAAAAACATTCAATAGATGTTTCTCCAAAAAAGGTTCTAGAAAAGCCTAAGAAAAGATGCTTAAAACCATTAGCCATTAGGAGACTGCAAGTTGAAAGCACAACAAAACACCATTCTATGTCTACAATACAGCTGAAATACAAAGGACAAATATTAAAAAGAATTGGAGAAACTAGATTGGAGAACCCTTTTACACACACACAGCTCCCTTCTTTATCTCTAGGGGCATGTTTCTATTGCCTCTGAACAGTACCAAACCTTATACAGTTTCAACTTACATATATATTTTATTCTCATTAAGTTGTAAGTTTTTGCCTTTTACAGGTAGTGCTCTGAGGCTTGACATATTATTGGCATATTCAAATTGCCAGAATCACTACTCTAGTGCTTTAGAAGACAGTACTATATAAGAATTACTTGCAGATAAGCAGTGTGACACTCTATCAGATAACCCAGGAAGCTAAATGACTGGTAGTATATACAGTATGGAAAAGCCAGTGTTATAGTTTGAATGCAAGATGCCAACAACAAGTTTATATTCTTGAACACTTAGTCTCCAGGTGGTGGGCACTATTTTGAGAGGTAGTGAAACCTTTGGGGCACAAGTAGGCCACTATGGAGTAAACACTGTAGATTACAGTGGGCCACTGTTTGCTGCCCAAGCTTTCTCATCTATGCCATGTGAAAAGCAATCACTGCAAGCTGTGTTGCCATGGACAAGAGCTAGTTCAACCACCAGGCTTTCTTTGACATGATGGACTGAATACTCTCTGAATCTTAAACAAAATAAACCTCTCTTCCCTTAAGTTGTTTGTGTTGTGTATTTTGTCACAGCCAAAAGGAAAGTAACTAAAACAACAAAAAGGATGATTCATACAGTAGCATACAGCACTAGACTTCCTTACACCAGGAAGAATGGCACATAAAACTTAGGCCCCATTTATTTCTGGAGCTTTCCATTTAGTATTTTCAGAATGAAAGTGAGCAAAGATAACTGAAACTACAGAAATAGAAATGTAGATGAGGAGGTATATACACATAAGGTCTAAGAGAAAAAAGGGACGTTTATTCGGAAGCTACAATATCTGTATGTGTACATACATATACACATACACAAAGTCTAAGTGGGTAATTGGGTTAGTCAAATATGTGTTTAGTTCCTTTTCTTTTACTTTTGTCTACTTTAGAATTTTTCTTTCTTGACAAAGGTCTTCATATATATTCTTGTAAACAAAGTATTAATGAGAGTAATTAAAGAAAATTGGTATATCATTTTCTAGCTGTTATAAAAAAATTGATATATAAAACACCCCTCCCTTTCATCAGCTTCCTTTTCTTTTCCTTTGTCTTTCCCTTCTTTTTATCCTGAGAAAGAGTCTCCTTATGTAGCCCAGGCTGGTCCTGAACTCACTTCAAAACACTGCCTCAACCTTCTAAGCCACTACACCTAGCTTTTATGAATCTTTTTAAAGACCTCAAGGTAATTCTGATTTAGCTATTACAATACTTGAACTCAAGCCCGCATTTGTGAACCACAACTATACATAACTGAAAATTCATCTTCTTAAAACTTGGTCCTAGCCAGGCATGCTAGTTCATGCCTATAATCCAGTATTTAGGAGGCTGAGGTTAGAATGTTAAGTCCAAGGCCAGCCTGGGTTACAGAAACATTCTAGGCAAGTTTGGGATATATAGTGAAACCCTGTCTGAAAAATACTCTCTAAAAGAGAAAACATTCACCCTTCTATGTTAATTCCTCATGTGACTTACAATTAACTGCAACACCTGGGATTACTATTCAAGTTCTATGCCAACCTGAATACCAATCAATCTTTTATTTCCAAGATTGATTTTTTTCATTTTTATAGTACTGAGGTTGGGACCTAGGTCTTTATTCATGCTTTATCACTCATCCCTCTTACTTGTGTTTTTTTTTTTAATTATTTTTATTTTATGTGTATGGTTGTTTTGCCTGCATGTATATGTGCCTAGTACTTGTAGAGGCTAGAAGAGGGTGTTGGATCCCATGGAAGTGGAATTACAGGTGACTCTGAGCTGCCATGTGGTTGCTAGGGCTTGACACTGGGTATCTGCAAGAGTAGTTATCGTCCTTAACAGCTGAGCCATATCTCCAGCCTCTAACCTTTTTGGGTTTTTTTTGGTTTTTCGAGACAGGGTTTCTCTGTATAGCCCTGGCTATCCTGGAACTAACTCTGTAGACCAGGCTGGCCTTGAACTCAGAAATCAACCTGCCTCTGCCTCCCAAGTGCTGGGATTAAAGGCGTGCACCACCACCGCCTGGCACCTCTAACCTTTTAAAATATATTTCTCCTAGCTCCATCTCATAAACTCAACACTTAATTCAAAATGACACATAATAGACACTCCTGATCAATAAGTTCCTTGCTCATGATTCAACCAACCCAGGATCAAACTGCATTTATACTAACATATAAGGCTTTTTCCCAGTTATTCCCTAAATATAACAATATAATATAACAATGACTTACAAAGCATTTACATGTATCAAGTAGCAATCTAGAGACTGTGTAAAGTATACAAGAAGATAATTGCTGATGTAACTACTATGGTATTTTACATAAGGGATTTAAGTATCAGAAAATCCTAGTGTTCCCCTATCAGGCCTCCCTAAATCATGGTCCCAATCCTTTACAGATGCTGAGGATGATTATACTAACTTATTCTTCTAACATGCTTTGAACTTTTATGACATCAGGTCTCTTGCCTAAAATGTTTTCTCCCTTGCTATTTAGCTGAATCCATCCTCAAGGCAGGATAGAAAGGACAGAAAAAGGAGTCTGGAATAATACTATCATTAGACAGCAAAATCAAGGCTAAACGCCAGGCATGGATGGCACACATCTGGAACCTCAGTGCGCACAGGAGACTGAGAAAGATGGCAAATTCCAGGCCAGCTTGGGCTACAGACTGAGACTTTCAAAGATCAAGAGTAAAGAAACCAAGGCCAATTTCTTTCTGTTATCAATTTTCCCTTCCTCTATAGCAAAGTCTTGTATTCTTTAATACTTTACTCTCATAAAGGTTAATAAACATTTAACTTCCATATGTTCGTATTCACCATGGAACACAGGACAAACAAGCTAAAGTCACCTCCTGCATGTGTACATCTTATAATTCTGTCAAGCTTCATGGGCAGAAAGCAGCTCTGATTCTAGCAGCTGCTTCCTGAGAAACTGGAAGGATACAGCAAAAGGGAAATGATAACTGGGATCTTAAATTGCATGTTTACTTTAACACACTTCAGTATCACAAAAACAAGTCAGGTTCATTACAGAACATTTGGAAAACAGAACAGAAAATAATAATCATGCATCCATCATCCTACCACCCAAAGACAGACAATTCTTTTATATTTGGGTAGGATTTCTTTTAACCATCTTTCCTTCCTTCTTTCCTTCCCTTCTATCTTCCTTCCTTCTTTCCTTTTGAGACATGGTCTCTTCTCTATCACCCTGGCTGTCCTGGAACTTACTTCTTAGATCAGGCCATCCTCGAATTTACAACGAACCATCTACCTTTGCCTTCCAGTGTGCTGGGATTAAAGGCATGTAACCAACATAACCAGTTTAACCCTATTTCTCAAACATACATTTTGTCATACTTGAAAGACTGGAGAATGCTAGTTACCCTATTCTGACCATTACACATCGCATATGTACTGAATTATCAGTGTACCTCATGAATATGTATAAGTATATGTCTATTAAAAATTAAATTTGGGAGCTGGAGAGATGGCTCAATGATTAAGAGCATTGGCTGCTCTTCCAAAGGACCTAGGTTCAATTCCCCGCACCCCATGGCAGCTCATCACTGTCTATAACTTCAGCTCCAGGAGTTCCTACACCTTTACACAAACACACATGCAGGCAAAACACCAATGCACATAAAGTAAAAAAAAATTAATTTAATTTGATCCAGACACAGTGTAATTCTAACACTGGGAATTTAGAAGATTTTGACTTCAAAGCTAGCCTCAGATTTTAATTTTAAATATTAAAATCATTTGGCCTATAGAATTTTGTGTCCTGGTTTTCTTGTCTGTGTGTGTGTATATATTTGTATGTAACACAGAGAAAAGAACATACTTGGTGACTGTGTAGAAGATTCAGTAAGTAAAATGTTTGCTACACAACATGTGAGTTTGTATATCCAGTGTCCAAGTGAAAGTGCACTGTAAGGGTCCATATCTGCAACCCCAGCATAGGGCAGGAGAGAAAAACTGATCCTTGGAGCCAGTCTATGGAAACGAGCAAGCTCCAGATTCAGTGAGAGACACTGCGCTTCAAAATTAAGATGAAGCCGGGCAGGTGGTGGCGCACACCTTTAATCCCAGCACCTGGGAGGCAGAGGCAGGCGGATTTCTGAGTTCGAGGCCAGCCTGGTCTACAGAGTGAGTTCCAGGACAGCCAGGACTAACAGAGAACCCTGTCTCGAAAAACCAAAAAAAAAAAAAAAAAAAAAAAAATTAAGATGAAAGTAGCTCATGTACCATCATTGTCTACTAAGTTCCCAATGTCCCTCACCAGCCCTGAAGCCATCTGTATACTCCCAAGCCTAACTCTTAATTTCAGCAGTTAAGCACTGGCTGCCCCTGCCTACCTCCTGTACTGTCCCAATTTGCAGAAGGCTAGAATCTCACTTCAGATATACAACCACAAAAAAATCTGCCCTGCCCAGCTCATGTCACAAAAATACAAATGATATGAAAGGTCAAGATGATTTGTTCCCTCAAACCCACTAGCTCTAATGAACCCCAGAATTTTTTTTAATCCATAAATTGTATCAAGAACTCAAGTTTAAAGAAGGCATAATGGAGCTTAATGAAATTAAGTAGGATAACAAGGAAATACAATATATGAAGTGATAAAGAATGAAGAAAATTCAGGCTTTGAAAACTGAATTCAGTAAAGAGCAGAAATACTGAAGAGAACTCAGGCTGAACTAAAGATGGAACTGGGAAACTCAATGACCCATCTAGAAAAGTCAGGAAAGTCTTACCAGTAGAATGTGTCAAATAGAAGAAAAAATATCAATATATGAAGATAAAGTAGATAAACTGAATCACTCAAGCAAAGATTTAAAAAAAAAATTAAACACATAAAAGGAACATATAAGAACTGTGGGCCATCATGAATGGACCAAAGCTTTGAAAGCTGAGCTAATCATTTTGTGGATCCCACTACCTATTTGCTGCACTACATGGGAAGCTATACTATATTTTGTTCAGCCTTCAGTCTAGAGAAAGAATTAAAATGTAAAGGAAGAAAACGACACACTACTCCTCAGAAATGTCATGCCAATACATCTCCAATAACAGTGCCTAAGAGTTATTTCATTACACCAACACCGGCATGCATAGATCTATTTTTATCAATATTCATCTATTTATTCAATAATTGCTCACTGTAAACTCTCAGTATATTAAGAATATATTAAAGCTTATATATAACTATATGTTGTATCTAACATGTAATACTAGATTTTTAAAAAAAATTTTTCAGAGCTGAGGACCGAACCCAGGGCCTTGCGCTTGCTAGGCAAGTGCTCTACCACTGAGCTAAATCCCCAACCCCTAATTTTTTTTTTACTTATTCACTTTACATCCCATTTACTGCCCCCTTCCCCGTCATCCCCTCCCACAATCTTTTTCCCCTCCCTTCCCCTTCTCCTCTGGGCTGGTGAGGGCCCCCTGAGTATGCCCCCACCCTGGCACTCCAAGTCTCTGTGAGGCTAGGTACTGCTTTTCCATTGAGGCCAGACAAGGCAGCCCAGCTAGTAGATCATATCCTGTGGATCTATTTTATGATGGTCAATAGACCTGACTGAAAAAGATTTCACCACTTTTTGGTTTTTGGCTGGCTTCTTCATTTTGCCAGTACTGGGGGGCAAACCTACAGCCTGTGTGTGCTAGGTTTATGTTTCTCCACTAAGCAATATCAAATAGCCCACTTCATTGCTGTTTTTACCTCATTTCTGATTTTACAAATGAAATTGATCATCTTTTTCATATATTCAGTGACTGTGTATTTCATGGTTCTTGCTCTATAAATAGCCTGCTTAACTCTTTGTTTCTACTTGAATATTTGATGTTCTCAAAAAGTGTCATGTGTATAAGTCGCTTATATATTATGGACATCAACTAACTAGGCCTTGCTGGTTTTAAACATTTAGGTTTTCTAGTCATCTATGACAAAGACATTTTTACAGGTTGGGCATGGTACCATATACCTTTAATCCCAGCACTCAAGAGGCAGAGATAGGTGGATCTCTGTGAGTTCAAGGCTGGCTTTGTCTACAGAGGGAATTTTAGGACAGCCAGGACTACACAAAGAAATCCTGGCTCAACGATTTTACCACATCAAATTTGTTCATTTTATTTGTTTATTCCTTTGTTCTTATTCTTAAAAAACTCTATTCTTTCTCTGTTTATCACTTCTTTTCATTATTTCAAGGTTTGATCTGATCTTCACTAACTAATCCATGAACAGTCTGGGTTGGTACTAACATCTAACTCTAGTGATATGAATATGGAGAATGTATCAACATCTATAATTTATTTACACATAGTTCATTTCATATTTGCTCATGTTAATATGCCTGCCTATTCATAAGCTGTTATCAAACTATTTACTTTATATACAGTCTAATAGCTGATGGAATCATTTTCTTCTTACAAATGTACATGCATTATATAACTCTTCCAAAATATTCTTAGCTTATTTCCCTAGCTTGCTCTTCCAGAAAAGTTATCAAAATAATCTCATCAAGATCACCTTTTAAAAAATCTTTGAGGACTTTTATTAAACTCTATTAAATCTAGTATTTTTAAAATAAACAATGTTGAATAACTTAGCATAATTCTCCATGTATTCAAAGTTAATTTATTTCAGTAAAGTTTTTTGCTTTGGCCAAATGGGTCTCAAACATCCTATATTAATTTATTATTGATGTGCATATTTTCTATTTATACTGTGAAAATCCCCCTCATTATATTTTCTATGAACTAAATATCATCTTCGCAAGACATGAAATTATTAAAAATTGTTGTACTAGTCTATACTAATTATAAGTAGATAGTATATAAGTCTATATATAAATTGGATGTGGTAGCTAATATCTGTAGTTCCCAGCAACTTTTGAGACCGAGGTAAGAAGCACCTGAGTTCAAAAGTAATCTGGGATATAGAATTAGACCCTCGGTCTCAAAACAAACAAACAAACAAACAAACAAAGAAATTGTGAGATACACAGATCATGTTTAAGAATCAATTGAGGCTCTTAAAAATTATCTTCCCCCATTTCTCAAGCCTAAGGCAAAACTTCTTTTTGATATCTTGAATAACTCATAATTACCTAAGAATAGGTTGCTATAATTACTAAGATTAGTCAGCTTATTGATGTGACTCATAATAGGCCCACAACAACTTTTCTTTTAAGATTTTATTTATGTATATGCATGGTTTGCTTGCATGCATGCCTGTGGTGCCATATGTGTGCCTGATGGTACTCAAAGAGTACAGAAGAGGGTGACAGATCCCTTGGAACTAGAGTTATGGTCAGTTCTGAGAGTTGTGAGGTAGCACGCAAGTTCCCTGGAAGAGCAGCAACTGCTCTTAACCACTTAACGTGTGTGTGTGTGTGTGTGTGTGTGTGTGTGTGTGTGTGTGAGAGAGAGGGGGGGGGGGAGGGAGGGAGGGAGGGAGGGAGGGAGGGGAGGGAGGGAGGGAGTCAGTCTGTCTCAAATATTCTAGGCTGGACTATATAATAAAGGATGATGGCCTTGAATTTCTGATCTTCCTGCTTCTAGTGCTGAGAATATCAGTTTGTGCTAGTATGCTCAGTTTAGGCAGTGTACAGGATTGAACCAGGGCTCTGGCAGGATTCTACCACAGAAGCCACATTCCTCGAATTCCAGTGTTTTTGTATCACTTTACCCTGTGCCATCATACCAAACAAAAGGACATAAAGCTTTACTACATGTATTTTTCTCTGCTGGAATTCTCTCCTTTTGTTTCTTTGTCCTAATTAACTCATAGTCATCCTTCAACTAAGGATCCCTATGGCCAAGAAGGCTTTCCTAGCCACAACCTCAGCCCTGGATCTTTACTTTTTGGCATCATTTCATGTCTATGTGTTCATTGCCTCATTAATTTAGTTTATTGGATCCATGAAGGGAAACAATTCTGTCTCCTGTGATTTCCAGAGAACTACCTTTCTTGGCACAAAATATAGTCTTTTTATGAAAGTCTGTCAAGTAAGCAAAGAACAGACAGTACATCTGATATAAGTTGATATTTCTATTACTAACAAATCTTTACAAAAATGGTTCAACTTCTTAACTTTCCAGATGGTTTCAAGCACAGGAGGAAAGCTTCATAACACTAGATATGAAGACAGTGAACTCTAGAAAAGGAATGACAGCTTTACCAGTGCCTGAATTCTTGGGTTTCTTTTCTCTGTGTAGCTAGGCTGTCCTGGAACTCACTCTATAGACCAGCTGGCCTTGAACTCAGAGATCCACCTGCCTCTGCTTCCAGAGTGCTGTTATTAAAGGTGTGTGCCAAAACACCCAGTTCCCTAAACAATTTTTATTGCAGTACCTTGAGTCAAAATTCAAGAACTCCAGGGTTAATAAACATAAATGTCCTGCTTACATGAACTGAATTAAAAACTCCCAAAATAGCCGGGCGGTGGTGGCGCACGCCTTTAATCCCAGCACCTGGGAGGCAGAGACAGGCGGATTTCTGAGTTCGAGGCCAGCCTGGTCTACAGAGTGAGTTCCAGGACAGCCAGGGCTATACAGAGAAACCCTGTCTCGAAAAACCAAAAAAAAAAAAAAATCCCAAAATAATATGGTGGGAGAAGCATGCTACTCTAAGGTAGCTCAGCTCTGGTTCATTCATTATGTCACTATTCTAACAACTACATGATTCTTTGGTTTCTCAACTGTACAATTAGTAAAGCAGAATGCATTATCCCCACAGTTTCCTTTAATGATGAGATTTAAAAAAAAAAAAAACCTTACGATTTCATGTAAAATCACTTCTTGAACTTAAAAAAAGCAACTGTCTTTGCTGGCAACTAAAACACAAGTTAACAAGCCATTGGAAATGTCATCCAAATAATATTAACAAAGTTTAGTTAAATGAAACTTGGAAAGAATAAAACAGTTGGCTTTCCAATACAACAACCACTGAAATCTGTGTTTTTATTCACTAAAGCTCTATTTTTAAGTAGAATTTTTACAAGAAGGCCTTCTGCAATTTCAAAATTAGTAAATCAAAAATCAAAGTAAGCTTAATAAAAGAAAACTACATTATGTTTTCAGCTGTTTTAATAAATGTAAATGTTATATTATAGGCTATGATAATAAGCTGAAAGCCATATTAGCTCTAAAAACTCATTACTTGCTGTTCAAACAGTTTTTCTAAAAGAAGTGACAACTTAAACTGTTAAAGTACAAAAGTTAAAGTTGTTAGAAATAAAGAATAATCTTGGTGTCATATAAAGGAACACATGAACAAAGCAAAAGGGGCTCTCAGCTCACTTAGTGTTTATTCAAATCTGGTGGAGATGGTGTCCTTTTGCCATAGGCTAGGGTCCGACCTCACCATCCTTCACAATTGGCTGCTTTTTAAAGAATTGGTTCAGGTGGGGTTGGTGGCACACACCTTTAATCCTGCAGAAGCAGGAGTTTCTTTGTGAGTTCCAGGACAGCTGGGGCTACAGAGACATTGTCTCAAAACACATACACACAGTTCTAAGAATATAAAGTTGCCTTTGTGAAAAGCAAAGTTTTACCAGGTGAGGGGACTAAAACATTTACATAAAAGTTTTACAAGATGGAGGAGATAAAATATTTGAAGTCCTAGCCCGGCAATGGTGGCGCACGCCTTTAATCCCAGCACTTGGGAGGCAGAGGCAGGTGGATTTCTGAGTTCGAGGCCAGTCTGGTCTACAGAGTGAGTTCCAGGACAGCCAGGGCTACATAGAGAAACCCTGTCTTGAAAAATATATATATATATTGAAGTCCTTATAACAGTTTTACAGTATATGACATAAAAGGCTAATATTTAATGTTTCTTACAAAATGAAGAGCTTAGAAATATTGCTGTGTTAGAAGCTAAGATACAGGATTCTAGCTATTATAAACTAAGTAGGTTAAGTTTGGTTATAAACCTCAAATTCTTGGATTTATTCCTAGAAAGCAAGGATGATTCAACAGATAAAAATCAATGAAGGAAGAATTTTAAAAAACAACACAGGATTATCTTGATACAGAAAAAGGCATTTGATAAAATTCAATAGCCATTCATCATAAAACTGCTTAAAACAAATAGGAAACTTCCTTAATATAATAGAATTGCTATATGATAAACTCACAGACAATATGCACAACAATGAAATTAAATCAAGAATGAGGTCGAATGCCCATTCTCACTACTATTAAATATAATACTGGATGTTCTAGCCATAGGACTTCCAAATTAGTCTGCAATGAAAATTATCTAGCAATAGATGGCATAATTTTAAATGCAGAAAACTTTAAAAATGTCTCAAAAACAACTACTAGAGCTAAAAAATTCGATAATAGTGTAATATATAAAAACATTAAATAAAAATCCATTGCATTTTAGGTACTAACAATGGTCATTGTGAAAAAAAAAACTAAGACTATTCTATTCATAATGGTGTGAAGATATTTAGTAACAAATTTAACCAATGGGAAAGACATATCCCCTGAAACTATAAAACTGTAAAGTACCTCTGAAACTAAAGAGGGCACAAAGAAATCTCAGGCTTATGGACTGAAAAGACTTTTTATCCATTCAACCCTTAGTGATCTGTAAATTCAGTGCGGTCTCTATCAAAACCCTAATGGTATTTTTCACAGGAATGATAAAAAGAAGTACAAAATTTCATGTGGATTCTCTAGGGATTTATAGGAAAAAAAATCCCTAAAAGAAAAATGCTGAAGCCTGACAGTTTTTCAGAAATATTACAGAACTATATACAAAAGAATACAGTACTACCATAAAGGCATACACACCAATGGAACAGATAGAGAAGACTAAAGAGCAGAACAAAGATGACGCAATGGTATTTGAGGAGAGTGCCAAGACCAGATATATGGGAAACAAACTGCTGGGGAAATGGATATACACATACAAAAGAATGAAGCTGGACTCTTACCTTATACTATATACAAATATTAATTTAAAATGTATTAAAAATAAAATGGAAGACCTATCACAATAAAAATTCTAGAATAATACATGATAGAAAACTTCATGACAGTGATCTGGCAATGAATCCTTAGAGTTAACATAAATATCATAAACAGCGAAAGTAAAAAATAGGACTAATCAAAGAAAACCATTTGCACATGAAACAATCAACAATCAACATAATAAAATTGACAACTCATAGAATAGGGAAAACATCATTTGCCCACATGTTTGTGAATTTATTCCTAGACTTTTAATTATCTGAAGTTAGACTTATGTCTGCCCTTACACCAACATCATATTGTTTCTATTACTGCAGCTTTGCAGCAGACTTTGAAGTTGGTGTAAATTTTGAAATATTAATTCCCTATTAGACATATAAATTACAAACAACTTAGCTATCATACTGACTCTGAGGGTACTGAAGTGATTGTTTGCAAGTAACTCTTATTTTGCTTAATAATGGCTCCAAAGCACAAGAGTCAGGATGCTGACAATTTGGCTATGCTGAAGAGAAGCCTTAGAGTGTTTCCTGTAAGTAAAAGGATAAAGAAAAAAATTTTGACATAAAGACCATTCACATAGCCCTGACTTTTCCTAAACTCTCTATGTAGATGAGTTGACCTCAAATTCACAGAGATCCATCTGCCTCTGCTTCCAAAGTGCTGGGATTAAAGGTGTGCCACTACACTGGCTGAAATAGTAAAAATTTTAGTAAGGAATAAACAGTCAACAGGACAAAACAGCAACCTACAGATTGGGAAAAGATCTTCACTAACCCTACATATGATAGAGGGCTAATGCAATATATATGAAGAACTCAAGAAGTTAGACGCCAAAAACACCAAATAACCCAGTTAAAAAATGAGAAAAGAGCTAAACAGAGAATTCTTGATTTTTTTTTTTTTTTTTTTTTTTTGGTTTTTTCGAATCAGGGTTTCTCTGTGTAGCCCTGGCTGTCCTGGAACTCACTCTGTAGACCAGGCTGGCCTCGAACTCAGAAATCCGCCTGCCTCTGCCTCCCAAGTGCTGGGATTAATGGACGAATCTCAAATGGCCAAGAAGTACTCAAAAGGTTCAGCATCCTTAGTCATCAGGGAAATACAAATCAAACAGACCCTGAGATGCTACCTTAAATCAATCAGAATGGCTAAGATCAAAAACTCAGGTGACAGCATACGCTGGTTAGGATGTGGAGAAAGAGGAACCACTCCTCCTTTGCTGGTGGGATTGTGAACTGGTACAACCTCTCTGGAAATCAGTCTGGCGGTTCCTCAGAAAACTGGACATAGTTCTACCTGAAGACTCAGATATACCACTCTCGGGCACATATCCAAAAGATGCCCCACCATACCCACAAGGAAATGTGTTCCACCATGTTCATAGCAGCCTTATTTGTAATAGCCAGATGCTAGAAACAACCCAGATATCCCACAAGGAAAGAATGGATACAGAAAATGTGGTACATTTACACAATGAAATACTATTTAGCTCTTAAAAAAACAAGGATATCATGAATTTTGCAGGCAAATGGATGGAACTAGAAAATATCATCCGGAGTGAGGTAACCCAGACCCAAAAGGACATGCATGGTATGTACTCACTGATAATGGATATTAGCCAAAAGGTATAGAATACCCAGGTTACAACCCACAAACTGTAAGAAATTTAACAAGAGGGAAGGCCCAAGGAAGGATGCTTCAATCCCACTTAGAAGGGAGAACAAAATAATCACAGGAGGCAGAGGGATGGAAGGAGGGACCTGAGTGGGAGAGGGGAGTGGGAGGGGAAAGGGGGCAGGATCAGGTATGAGAGGGATGGACAGGATTCTCTCAAGAAGGCCAGGAGAATGAATGAAAATACGCAGTTTTTGTCCCAGAATTGTTCTTGTCTAAAATATACAAATACAGGGACAAAAATGGAGCAAAGACTGAAGGAAAGGCTATCCAGTGACTGGCCCAACTTGGGAGTCCCCCCCACCATGGGCAGGCAGCAAACTCTGACACTATTATTGATATTATGTTGTGATTGCAGACAGGAGTCTAGCATGGCTGTCCTCTGAGAAACTCTACCAGCAGCTGACTGAGACAGATACAGATACTCACAGCCAACCATCAGACTGAGTCCTGGGACCCCAATGGAAGAGCTAGGGGAAGGACTGAAGGAGCTGAAGGGGATGGCAACCCCTTATGAAGAACAACAATATCATCTAACTGGACCCCCCAGAGCTCCCAGGGACTAAACTACCAACCAAAGAGCATACATGGGCTGGTCTGAGGCTGCTCAGCACCTATATAGGAGAGGACTGACTGCTTTGTCTGGACTCAGTGGGAGAGAAGGTGACAGAGAAGGGGGAAGCCCAGGGGGGCATCCTCTCAGAGATGAAGGGGGGATGGATGGGGAACTCTGGGAAGGGGGACCAGGAGTGGGGCAATGTTTAGAATGTAAATAAATAAAATAATTACTATTTTAAAAAAGAAACAGTACTGGGACAAAAAGAATGAAGTTGGACTACCTTTTATCATACATAAAAATTAATTGAAAAATGTATCAACAATGTAAAACCATGAAGAAAGAGAGGAAGAAGATCTTCATGATTTTAGACTGGGTAACAACAGAGTCTCAACATCATTATTCATTAGGGAAATTCAAATCATAAACCATTTGCCATCTACGAGAATGGCAACACTAGAAAATAAAATAAAAATAAACACTCAGAAATTAAGAAGTGTTGTCAAGGATGTGGAAAAACAGGAACCTTCTTCATACAAAGTGGTTCATCTGCTGTGGAAAACAGATTGGCAGTTCTCGATAAGTATCTCAATAAATATAGAATTTCCTTATGACTCTACAGTTCTATTCTGAGGCATACATCCTCAAGAATGGAAAACAATAATGGTGTCACTTACAGTGGTGAAAAGGCTCCAAATAGCACAAATGTCCTCACCAGGAAATGGATCTAAAATTTGTGGAATACTACACAACTACTCTAAAGATAAGCCCACACCTATGTTTTCAGGTATCTTTCTTTCTGAATACCTCTTTCCTTCTTTTAGCCTTCTTGCCTACATTACAAATGTCATTTAATAAAAACCTTAACTCTGCTTCAAAACAAATATTGTGTGGGAGCTAGGCTAGAGAGTTGGTTGAGCAGTTAAGAGCACAGGCTGCTTTTGCTGAGAACCTGGAGTTGGTTTCTAGCACTCACAGTGTCTTTGCAATCAGCTATAACTCCAGCTCCAAGGGATCTGAAGCCTTCTCACCTTCAAGAGTACCAGGCGCACACATGGTACACAAACATACATGAACACAAAACACTCATACACATAAAAATAAATAAATACTTTTAAAAATTTGTGAACTAGGATGAATATGCATCTCAATAGCAGTAGAATTCTTACCCAGCATGTCCAAGGACCTAGTTTCCCTCCCCGGAACTGCTACAGAAAAAAAAAAAAAAAAAGGAATATATCTGTAGAGACTACTTGCCAGGGATTAGGGATTGGTGCATGGAAAGAAAATGCTCAATACATAATAAATTTTACTGTGGAATAATGGAAATACCTTGAAACTAGACAGAGGTGGCAGTTGTACTCCATTATTCACTTGAAAATTGGTAAATTTCATATTATATGGAACTCTTATCTCAGGAACCTATGAAAGAATTATATTTATCAAGGTCCTGAATTAGAAGTATGAAGACTCCAACACTTACAATCTTACAGTGTTTAGCAAGTAAATAATCTTAGATTTTAAAAAACAAATGTTTATAAAGGTAATCCTCTCTGTCACCTCTATTTAGAGTAAAGGATTTCATAGGTTTTATATGAAATTAAATAATTAACACTAGTAAGTAAAAATTTTGTAAAACTTTATTAGTAAGGCCAGAAATGCATTTATTTATAGATAGTAGCAGTCTCTGGACCTTACGAACCAATTATGTCTTCAAAATGTATAGTCAAGAGATAGGTATGACAGTACATGCCTGTAATTACAGCACTTGCTGGGTAAAAGCAGGAAGATCAGGAATTCAAGGCCAGCCTTGGCTACATAAGACCCTGACTCAAAACTTAAAAAGTTTAAAATGTAGTCAGGCATGATGGTGAGTGGATGGAAGCAGGAACATCAGATCAAAGAAAGCCTCACATTGAGTTTGAGACTTGGAGCTCCTGAGACTTTGTCTTAAAAGAAAAATGGGAGGGAAGGAGAGCAGGAAGCAGGGGACAAGGGTATAACCAAAGGACAGAGTAGCCAAACTTAAAATGCTCAGTAGCCCACAACTGAAACAACAGAGTAAGATAAATAATGAGCGTATTAGTCTATTGCCACACAATATGGCTTAGTAACATATATGAGTCTATCCTAACATAAATAAATAACAATTAAATAAGGAACCTGGATGGCTTTTCCTTACAGAAGAATTCCAATTAAGAAACATAACAGGAATGAGAGAAATAGAAAAATGTAATTATGCAAACACCATAGTAATAACTGCTGTAGACAAGATCCACTGATGCTTGCTAAAATTAGCTAGTGAAACTTTAAGGAGAAACATGATATTTGCATATTCAAAGAATCTTCTCCAAGGTATTTTTAATTACAAAGAAGAAAATAATACTGTCCAGGACATAGAATATTAACCAAGTGAGGGACATTACCAGTGGTAGGTATAGCACTCTCATGGTCCTGTGATACAACACACTAAGAAAGACATTACATAATACCTTACTAGTCAAGGCATTATAAGGTGGCTTCAACCCATATATGACTACTGGAACTGTTTTTACCAGAATACTAATCGAGCTAGTAATTTTCAAACTCAAAAATATTTTATGTGTTCATATTATACTCCGTGTAGCATAAACACTATTAATAATTTCCCCCTCTCCCTTGGCCTCTAGCAATTTCAAATTTCTACACTTGATTCATCTCTTTGTCATGACTGATTCTGATCCTCCCTTTTCATATAGTGGTAGTTTCAGAGGTTGGCTCCTCAAGTCCTATTTTTTTTCCTTATCCTGTAATTTCCAGAAATTATCCCCTAAGAAAATGTACTCCCCTGACGATGACTCTCAAACTTTATCTTAAGCCTAGACATTTCTTACCTATCCAATATATTTGACATTAGAGTCTAGATAAATCAAACAAGACTTCAGTTTATTTTCTCTATCTTTAAATTGTCCAAAATTGTTCTTCCCTAATCTTAACTAATAGCATCATGAGCCACCCCAGATGTCTAACCCAGATACTTGGGGCTTATTCTTTTTTTTTTTTTTTCTTTACTGTAAACTACCTGCTAACTTTTATCAACTTTACCTCCTAATGATCTCTCTCTTTTTTTTTCTGTCTGTGAGACGAACTCTGTGCAGCAGCAAAGGCTGGACTCTAACTCAGAAAGTTGCCGGCCTTGGACTTCTGAGTGCAGCAATTACAGCAGTGCGCCACTGCTGGCTGGCTTCCTTTTTTTTTTTTTTTTTTCAATATTGCAATAACACTTCATTGTGTTTCTATCAAACAAAAACTCTCCATACCTCCAACCTTGTCTATCTTCCAAACTAAAATTTTTTCAAAGACATGCTATTATTTCTTATCCTCAAATCTTTTTCCTATTCATCTACCAGGGCAACACCTACCAATATGTCTTCAATACTCATCTATAAAATTATCATCTAGAAGCTCTTCTCTGTCTTCTCTCAACTAAATATGCTTCTCCATTTCTAGGTTCCCCTAAAATCTTACATATAGCACTTTTAAAATACTTATCACATTTTATTTGAATTGTTAGTTTACTAAACTTTTTTTCCCTCAAAATCTTGATTTGTTGAAGGGCAGGTATGATTCATTCATTGTTGTAGCCTCAGGGACTAGTTATGTCTACCAAATGGCAAATGCCTAACATATTTTTTAAAATTTTAATTTGTTCCCAGTACTCATAAAATAATTTAAGATGATAATGACATGTTCCTTTTTAAATGTGGAGCTGGTTTAGGTCCTGATAAACCCTAGTTTAGAATGATTTTGCTACCTTTGTATGCATTTCAATATACTAAGCTACTATTGTAGAACAAAGACAATTTTACAACAGGTTTATTCAAATAGATATAAACTAATTTTTCATCCAGGAAATAGACAATGGGTATATAAAGGATCAAATACAATAAACAAGACAGTATACTTCATCAGTGAAAGCTGTCAATTATAGAACTATCAGGATGAGAATAAATAAATAAGTCAAAAGACCTGGTTTGGGGCTGAGATGGTTCTACAAGTAAGGCACCTGCTCTAGTCCTAGGTCTTCACATCCCTAGAACACATATGAAAAAAGCTGAGTGTTGTCATGTTATAACCCTTTAATGCCAGTAGTATGTTAGCAGAAACAAGACAATCACTGGGGCTTGCTATTTTATAGCCTTTTTCCAAGTTCAAAGAGAGATCCTGTCTCAAAGTACGAACAAGAAAAGTGGCAGAGGGTGAATAGTCACTGGTTTTGGGCCTCCATGCACATGCATAGGTGAATGCACTCCAACACATTCATACACATACATACAAAATAAGATTTAATTTTAAAAGTCCTGGGTTATAGTTGTGTCACTAATTAGATGGAATATAACTGGAATGCTTGAGAAATGTTCATAATATAAATAACCATGATAGCCTAACCATTGTGGAGGTTACAATCTCCACAAAATCTATTCTAGAGTTGTATTTTATTACAGATCTATAAGCTCAATAGCAATGGCAAACTTGAAAGAATTCCAACTCACAAAGTACTTTCCCCATATTTCATCTCTTGATCCTCCTAAGAACTGTATGAAATAGGTAAAGTAAGTCTACTCATGTGGCCATTTTATGGTCTAAAGCACTAAGGTTCAGGCACAGTGATACTCTCTTGCTGCAATTCTGTCCTCTATCCATGATACAAGAATGTATGATGACAAATCTTAACAACTCTCATAACAGGCAGTAACAGGCCTTTATCACTTCTGTCCTATATTACTTCAATATCCTCCTAATTGATGATATCCCTGTCTCCATCCTCTGTCTGTTTCTAATATATCCTTCAAATTGTAACCAGAACCATACTCTTAAAACAAATTTGACAATATCATCCCTCTGTATTCATAGAAGATTAGTTACAAGTGCCTCTCTTCATATAATCCAAATCTGAGAACACTCAAGTCTCTTACATAAAAGGGTACAGTATTTGCTTATAGCCTACATATTTCTTCCCCATATATTTAAACTCATCTTTAAATTACTTATAATAATTCATACAAATGTGAATGTTATGTAAATAGTTGTGATACTTCGTTGTTTAATAATAAGAAAAATGTGTCTCTGTGTTAAGTAGCTATTTAGACATTAGCAGGATGGAAGGTCATTGAGAAAGGTCTCATAATCAGCAGCTTATAAAACTAGTAACTGTAGGATTCTGATTAGTCAAAAGAATGAGATCTGAATACTGTATATCTGTAGTCTGGATGAAAATTTTTTTCCTAGATTTTTTTTACATATTTACTTACTTACATGTGTCCATATACATGCATGCTTACATGCATGTGTTTGTATGTGTATGTGTAGCGTGTGTGGAGGACAGAAGATAACTTGCAGGAGTTGGTTCCCTCCTTGTGCCATGAGGTCCTAGAGATCAAACACAGGTCATTAGGCTTGGCAGCCTTTACTCACTGACCCATTCACCTGTCTGTCTATCGCTGAATATTTTTAATCTGTAGTTAGTTGAACCCATGAATACAAAACCCATAGATATAAAGAGCCAATTATATTTATTAATAGCCCATAAACCACAGAACCTCCTGTGATGAGAGAAAGACTGCTCATCTGTTGTGTGGTCAAATATGATGGACACTCATGCATCTAACTTAGCACTCTATGTCTACTAAGACTAAGTAACAAATTTTCATTGTAATTAAACTGATGTTTACATAGCTATATGCAAATCAACATCTACAGTACTGGACAGCGAAGCTCTAAGAAGTAGGGAGCCTTTTTTTCCAGTCCTGGTGAATAAATAAGTAGAGACAGGAAGAAGTAAAAACTGAAAGCATTTTACAAAAAGCTGCTATTACTGTAAGTACAGGTTATACCTAAATGCCAGTATGCTGAGTGCTGGCAGAGCTTTTTTGGGCTTTGTTTTTTCTACTGCAGAAGTGGGTTTATACAGTTTGAGGGTTTATATAAGAAATACACACACACACACACACACACACACACACACAGAGGCAGATCCAAAGACAGAATGTCTGCACTGTAATGTAGAAGAACCCACTAATATGAACAAAAACACTGAGCCCCAATCTTTAAAAAATACCTCAATTCCCCCAATAAAGTAATAAAAAAAACTCAGATAAATAAAGAAACAGAATACTTTCAGGAAAGCTTTCTTAAACATGTTAAAGAATACCTTGTGTTATTTTTTTTAAAAAGGGAAAAAAAGGATATATTCAGGGTTATTAAAATGCATTACTAGGAGATAAAAACCCAATAAGACTTCAAATAAATTAACATATGAATACAACCTATTTGAAAAGGCCAGTTCACTAATTGAAAAGTGTAATTGTTCTGTATTATAAAAACAGATAGATTAAACTGCCCAAGTATCTATAAAAGCAAGGTGAAGTTTGTTTTCTAGCCTAGTTTTCTAACCAATCTTTCCTCTAAAGGTTTAGAGTACATCCTTTTAACTTACTATGCTTTGCTTCTGTAGCATGTGACCATGTGTGCACGAGTGAACACACACACACACAAAATTATAGCTGCAATATGCCTGCCTCCTTAATTCACATATTGAAGTGCTAACACCCCAGTATTTAGAATGTGACTTCATTTAGATATACTTTTTAAAGACATAATTAATGAAAAATGATAGAGATCCAGACACAGACGCATACGGAAGATTACAGATGACAAAAGAGGCCTGTATGTGACACTTTGCTATGGCAACTATAGCAAACTAACACACAAATACACATATGCAGTTATATAGTTGTAAAGTCAATATAGGTAGAACAATTGGAGAGAGTTCATACCTGCCAAATACAGATGCACCTAAAATATAAAAATATATAACAATGACCAGTTATAGCACAAGTTATTCAACATCAGTAAAAATAATTGATAAGTAAAAAAAACAGGTTTGAAAGCCAACTCAGATAAAAAAATCAGTACAGGAAAAACTAAATTTACACCCCTAGGATATACTTTCTCCACTCTAACATCTTTCTCCCCTCTGGAAATAGAAAAGAAAATCTGATCAGAAGACTAATGAGCATAACAAGGTATAGCCTGCAGGTAAAATCTTTACAACGGGTAGATTTTATGTACTACTCCTCAAAGAGACCTATCCTTCAAGCCATTTTTTCTTAGAATAAGATACCTATAAAAAGGTATATCAAAAAATTCTGGATAGGTGATGATGTAGTTCAGTGGCAGCATGCTCAGCTAGCACATACAAGGAAGACCCTGGGTTCGAGCCTTAGCACTACAAAAAAAAATTGGATAAAAAGTATGTGAGCTTTAGTTATAGAAGTAAAAACCCACATTCAAACTGGGTGGTGGTGCTACACACACCTTTAATCCTAGCACTCAGGAAGCAGAGGTAGATGATAAATTTGAGGCCAGCTTGCTGTACAGAGTAAATTCCAAGACAGCCAGGGCTACACAGAGAAACCCTGCCACGTAAAACAAAACAAAAAGCCCAGTTCAAAGTGATGCTACCCTACCACAATACTGTATATCGATGACAAAAATGCAATGGACTTATTTATGAGGCTCTTGTCAAGAAAGTGAGGCTTTGATTCTAAATAACACTGAAGTAAATATTATTCTTTGTTAAGATTTCAATTTAGAAGAATTAAGGATTTTATCATTCATTTCATAAATGAATGCCTACATGAAACCAAATATACTGAGCTCTATGGATGACAAAAGATGAGAGAAACATAGTTATCACTTTTACCCATAAAATTGTATCTCCTCCACAAGACATATATGATAGTTACTTATAAGAAGTGGTGTTACTAGTACTCAGATGAGAAAAAACAAATTAATGTCTTAGGAGCCTATACAAATGACACTCTAGAATAAACTTACCCTCAAACTAAGATCTGAAAACAAGCAGGGAAGAGTCAGAAAAGGGATACCAAATAGGCAAGGACAGCAAACATAAAGAAAATTAAAAGACACAAAGATCTAAAAAACTAAGAAGCAAATCTAGGTAGACAGCAGACCCAAGTATGTGTTACAGAAATAGTTAACATAGCTATATAACGTAATTCATAGCTTTATAACATAGCTTTAGAACTTTAAATGCCAAGCTACAGTATAAAGACCACTGAAATTTATAAGCAAGGAAGTGACATGGCAAAGGTTGTGACTTGGGAAGAAGGGCTGTATGGGATATATCAGAAGAGCAAGTCCTTCTTCTGTATAGAGCTGGGGATTGAAGTTTCGTGTATAATAACAAGAACCCAAAACTAGGACAGAAGCTGAAAAACTGGAAAGGACAGAAGGAGCTAACCCCTCTTAATGACTAAGTAATACTATATAGTATATAGAGTATGATAGATGTGTTCTATGTCTGTCATAATAATACACACTATTTTGCATAATTAATATATATTATTTTTAAAAAGAAAAATATCACCTTTTAAAAAAACTAAATATTCACCTATGAAAAATCTCTTAGCTAAGTGTAGTAGCACATATCTTTAATTCCAGTACTTGGGAAGCTGAGGCAGGCAGATCTCTGAGTTCAAGGCCAGCCTGACAGAGTGAGTTACAGGACAGCCAGCGATATGCAGAGAAACTCTGA
The DNA here is from genome assembly GCA_021653895.1 of Mastomys natalensis. Lineage (NCBI taxonomy): Eukaryota > Metazoa > Chordata > Mammalia > Rodentia > Muridae > Mastomys > Mastomys natalensis. The sequence continues at coordinate 348,754 of JAJTUV010002410.1, forward strand.
CTTGAAAAATCAAAAAACAAAACAAAAAACAAAAACAAAACAAAAAAAGACCTACCTACCGGAACAGAGATTAAAAGGCAAAACAGAAAGTTTAAGACATAGGGTTGATATTTTTGCTATGTTTTCTTAAATATTGTGTTATACAATTAAAATTCAAATTATAATACGGATAAAATATAGATGATATCATTTTACCTGTTATATACCTTATTTTAGAATATGAAAAACTATACACTTCTTTTTAAAATTTCATTGTATTTCTATTTATTTGTTGGGAGGGATGTATACCACATGTGCATGCACGCATGTGTGTGTGTTTGCACTTGCATGTTCGTGAGTGTGTGTGTGTGTGTGTATGTGTGTGTATGCACATACCTACCTCAGTGCATATGTGGAGGGCAGACAAAATTTTCAAGAATTGATTCTCTTGTTTTATCATGTGGAATCCAAAGATCAAACTTAAATCATCTGGCTTGGCAGTAAGTGCGTTTACCCAGTGAGCCATTTTACCAGACCTCATATTGCATAACAACATAACATGGACTTAATAAAAAATGGTGTCAGTTTCCATTCCATTTCAAGCATCACTACTCAGAGACAGGCTCCCTTAATCCTACCACTAATAGAGAACTTCACTAGAATCTTACTAACCTGCATGCTATATCAGAATATCAGGGTTTCTTTTATTTTTTAAAATAAGTGTGTGGTATGGAGATATAGAGATCAGAAAATAAGTTTCATTTGGTTCTCTGCTTCCACTATGAGGTCCAGAGACTGACCTCGGGTCAGGTTATCAGGCTTGTGCAGTAAGCATTTCTACCCACTATACCATATCACCATTCCAACCTGGGGTTCTTAATCAGGGTGACAGGCTTCATAATTCCCTTGAAACTACACTGGAAATTAAGCATGCATGTATATTTATTTTTCTAAGAAAAAGGACATGGATTTTTTTTAGATTCTCAAAGAGCCTAGTGTTATTAAAATTTAGAAACATTGTTAGAAACTTTTATTCCCCTCTATAATCTTAATAACTAATTCAAAATAATGTGTCAAATGCTAAGAAAGTATTAACTTATTCAACTATTCTGAATGCATCTTCAATTTATCTTCTCAATCTCCAGTGCCATTTTCACACTTAAAACTTTGTTACCTTTCCTTATCGTTTCTTGTCCCTGGAAGTTTCATTCTTATTTATAATTTTTATAACACTGCTGCTGTTCTTCCTTACCACTGAGGAGCCATCCTGACTTTGTCAAAGGAAAAGCTGCATTTAGCACATTGCCTACTCCATAAAATGAAGCTGTGTAAGACTGATAGCACATGTCTATAATCCCAGACTCTGGAATGTGAGGAAGGTAGATGAGTTTGAAGTCAGCCTGAGCTACACAGTGAGATCTTGCCCCACCCCACCCTGGCCCTCCATCCCAGGGGGGAAAACACTGCCTAACAATCTTTTTCTAATTATTGTATATTGTTTAATGATTATTTTCTATTATCTCCTAACACAATCTAACTCTTGTGACCAATCTTTTACCTATGTTACTTCTACTAAATTAGCCCACAAAGTCAATTCTATCTTTAGAATACCTATTTAGGGGCAGACCCAGAGCAAGGGAGCCCCAGAATCCAGCATTGGTCTCAAGGCAGCTAGTTCGTCCGCCTGTCTGTCCATCCTCGGAGTCATGGAGAGAGCCAGTCTGATCCAGAAGGCCAAGCTGGCCGAACAGGCCGAGCGCTATGAGGACATGGCAGCTTTCATGAAGGGTGCGGTGGAAAAGGGTGAGGAGCTCTCCTGCGAGGAGCGGAACCTGCTCTCTGTGGCCTACAAGAATGTGGTGGGCGGCCAGAGAGCGGCCTGGAGGGTCCTGTCCAGCATCGAGCAGAAGAGCAACGAGGAGGGGTCTGAAGAGAAGGGCCCCGAGGTGAAAGAGTACCGGGAGAAGGTAGAGACCGAGCTCAGAGGTGTGTGCGACACCGTGCTAGGCCTGCTGGACTCCCACCTCATCAAAGGGGCTGGAGAGGCAGAGAGCCGCGTCTTCTACCTGAAGATGAAGGGTGACTACTACCGCTACCTAGCCGAGGTGGCCACTGGTGATGACAAGAAGCGCATCATCGACTCTGCCCGGTCAGCCTACCAGGAAGCCATGGACATCAGCAAGAAGGAGATGCCGCCCACCAACCCCATACGCCTGGGCCTGGCCCTGAACTTTTCCATCTTCCACTACGAGATAGCCAACAGCCCGAGGAAGCCATCTCACTGGCCAAGACCACCTTCGACGAGGCCATGGCCGATCTGCACACCCTCAGTGAGGACTCCTACAAGGACAGCACCCTCATCATGCAGCTGCTGAGAGACAACCTGACGCTGTGGACAGCCGACAATGCTGGGGAAGAGGGTGGCGAGGCTCCGGAGGAGCCCCAGAGCTGAAGCAGCCGACAACCTCCCTGGCCCGCCTTGCCCTCCAGTCCCCAGCCTGCAGAGAGGACTAAAACGGAGTGGGACTCTGCCCTTCCCAAACCCTGAATGTTCTGCCACAGCTTGGAAGGCTCCTCGGAAGGGGTGCAGTCAAGCTGAGGCCACCAGGGCTGGGGAATCTCACTCTTCGTGTAGCTGTCTGGTGGGTGGTCCCACCCCTGCTCTCTGCACCCCTACTTCCTCCCACCACTCCTGAATCTGTCCTCCCCCTGGGCCTCCTGTTGCTTCTGGATCCTAGGAATCGAGGAGGCTCCCCACCCCTGTGGCTGAGAACTGGACTGGACTGTGGCAAGGGCTGTGTGTGTGTGTGTGAAAAAGACTGTGTGTGAGAGTGAATGAGAGGGAACACATGTTTGCTGGGTGTGACCATGTTACCACTCAATAAAGTTGCTCTGTGACAAAAAAAAAAAAAAAAAGAATACCTATTTAGGGCTTGAAAGGTGGCTTAGGGTTAAGAATTCTGGCTCTTCCAGAGGACATCTCCAGTTTCTAAGGCCTTCTGTACTCACATGCACAAACTCTACCCATAAACAGACACACACACACAATTTAAAATAACAAAAAAATCATATTTAAATTATGGTTAATAGATATTTATTCTGCCTTTAGAAACTAACATTGTATAGACAATGTATGCATATATTTCAGAGTTCAAAGCCAGCCTGGTCTACAGTACAACTTCTAAGTCGGCAAAGGTTAGGTGTGAAAGAAAACATCAAAAACAGAAAATTGGTGAAAATGTACATGTTGAAGCCCCAGCAAGCAGCAGAACTTAGCAGCTTCAGCCATTTGATTCTGGCTTTGGAGTCAAGGACATGAGAAAAGGGTTATAGAGGCTCCCTTTAAGACTAAGGAAAGCCACTGAGGCCAGGCAAGTAGCAGGGATGTCTACATTGAGGCCCAGAGGGGACATTTTGTGAAGCTGTAAAAGTGATGCCTGGACTGCCTTGAAGACCCCAAGATGCTCAAGATGCCAGACTCATGAATTATCTGCTGAGGAAAGCTGGTAATGAGGAGTAGAACCGGCCAGAGAGAGAGGTATGTGCAGTCAACAAAGCTGAAAGGAGTTGCAGATCTGAAGAGCACTTGAACGTCAGACCTGGAGATGCAGAGTTTGGAGCTTGCTCAGCTGGCTTTCAGTTTTGCTTTGGTTGAGTATTTCCTCATGATGATACCTCTCCTCCCTTTTGGAATGGTAATGTATATTCTGTGCCATTATATGTAACAAATATGTGATCTGCTTTTTGATTTTGATGTTACAGGGCATTACAATTAAGAGATTGCCATGAGTCACAGAACTCAGTTTGAACTTTGGACTTTTAAACAATGCTGAGACTCTTAAAGACTATGGGAACTTTTGAAGTTGGACTAGATGCATTTTGCATTATGATAAGGCTATAAGCCTATGGAGTATAGGGAGTGGAATGTAGTTGTTTAAATGAAAATGGCCCCCACAGAAGCTCAAGCCAGGCCCATCGTGGCTCCCTCTTCTTGCTACCTGCAGATTCAGATGTAGAACTCTCAGTTCCTTCTCCAGCACCATGTCTGTCTGCACACTACCATGCTTCCTGACATGATGATAATGGACTGAACCTCTGAACCTATTAAGTCAGCCCCAATTAAATGTTTTCCTTTTTAAGAGTTGTTGTGGTCATAGTGTCTCTTCACAGCAATTGAAACCCTAATTAAGACAGGACCTAAAGAACAAAACCCATCAAACATGTATATTCACGCGCGTGCGCACGTGCGCGAACACACACACACACACACACACACACACACTTGTACAGAATTAAAAGGCTGAGGCCACTGGGAAATAATAGGGCATAAGAACAAAGGCCTCATGAATGTAATTTGTGCCCTTATAAATGAGGCCACACAGCTAGCTTCCTTCACCTGGTGAATATATAGCTGAAACATACCACCAAGAGCCAGAGGATTGGCCTGGATCAGACACAGCATCTGCTGGTACACTGATCTGTGGAAAATAAATTCCTACTGTTCATAAGCCACCCAATTTATGGTCTTTTGTTACAATAGCCCAAATGACAATGGCTTTAGTCTAAGACATTCTTTTTTTTTGTACGTATATTATATTGCTCTTCCAGTTATTTCCATGTCCTATGTTATATATAGCCTATGTCTCCAAAAGTACAGTTATCACAGAAATAGTAAAACAAGCTTTTAATTTTGTTTAAATAATCATCTTTCATGTACTTTAGATGTCACTGAACTACCCCCTACTCTTTCAAATTCTGCACTAAGATGTAAAGACCTGCTTTATTTTCTGTTATTTTAGTTTTTACTTTAATAACATTTAGCCTCTTCTCTGTAATCGCTGTAGTTTCTTAATATGTACTTTTTGTTATGAAAGTTGGTTGTGAACTAGGATCTCTGAAAAATAGAATCACAATTACTTGTCGCCCAGTGTTGTTGTTATAGTCCCACTTCATTGAATTTACATTCATCTAGAAGCAAAGTCTTTTAACCTCTCTATTGTTGGTTTACTATCTGTAGCCAGTGCGATGTGGAAAAACAAGAAGGGAGAGACTTAGAACCAAATCAGAGCAAAGCTCCAAACCTCTGTTGACGGGGTCAAGGCAAACAAATTAACATAGTAGGGAATAGTGTCACACGCCTTTAATTTCAGCACTTGGGAGGCAGAGGGAAGTAGACAGACCTCTGTGAGTTTGAGACCAGCCTGGTCTATATTATGAGCTCCAGGACAGCCATGGCTAATGTAGAGATCCTTCCTCCAAAAAAAAAAAAAAAAAAAAAAAAAAAAAAGAATCTATGTTACTTTTCTATTGCTAAGATAAAACCCTACTCAAGGCAATACGTTTTTTAAAACATTTAATCAGGCTTATGATTTCAGAGGATTAGGGTTCATGATGGCAAAGCAAAGGGACAGTGACAGGAACAACAGTGAGTTCACATCTCAAATTGCAAACAGGAAGCAAAGAACATACTGGGAATGGCAGGCGTTTTGAAATCTCAATTCCTGATGATGTGACACCTCTGCTAACAAGGCCACACCTCCTAATCCTTCTCAAACAGCTCTAACAACTTAGGATCAAGTATTTAAGAGTATGAGCCTCCTTCCAGTCTGAGCCTGTGCCCTAAGCAGACCTTGCATGCTGGCTCCACACCCAGTCCCACAACACCCAGAGGAAGCTCAACTCCCAGGGATGCAGGAACCAACGCCCAGCCAGTGCCATGGGTTCCTTTGGGTCTGAACCTACACCCAGAGCATACCTGGGGTGCTGGCTCTGCACACCCTCTTACAATACCCAGGGGATCCCAACACCCAAAGGGAGCCCAACTGCCAGGTGCTCTGAAACGCCCAAAATCACAGGATCACAGAGAAGCTCAACTCTTCGGAGATCAGATACACCCAGGAGCACTGGAGCTCTGACACACTCAAGATCACAGTTGAGGCCACAACATCTTTCCCAACACACAGCATAACTGGGACCCCACAGGAACCAGGAAAAAAAAATCCAACCCCTGCTCAGCCAGAGACATGGAGTGCTTCCAGCTTGCACCTGTGCCCAGAGCAAACCCAAGACTCTTATTCCCTATCCAATCCTGCAATACCCAGAGGCAGCTTGACTACCAAGAGCTCTGACACAACAGGATCTCAGGAGTTTGGTCACACCAGGATTTCAGGATCCCAGAGGCAGCTCGACTCCCAGGAGCTCTGACATACCAAGGATCTCAGGATCATAAGATCCCAGAATCACAGGATACCAGAGACAGCTAGACTCTGAGGAGTTCTGACACAAGCAGGATCACAGGAGATATAGGCTCCAGTTAGAGATAAGAAGGGCAGGCAGAACTGAAGATAACCAGATGGCAAGAGACAAGCTCAAGAACATAAACAACAGAAACCAAGGCTACTTGGCATCATCAGAACTCAGTTCTCTCACTACAGCAAGTCCTGGATACCTGATCACACCGGAAAAAAAGATTCAGATTTAAAATAACATCTCATGATGATGATAGAGGACTTTAATTGGGACATAAATAACTCCCTTAAAGAAATATGGGAGAACACAAGTAAACAGGTAGAAGCCCTTAAATAGGAAACACAAAAATTCCTTAAAGAATAACAAGAAAACAAAACCAAACAGGTGAAGGAACTGAACAAAAACCACCCTGGATTTGAAAATGGAAATAGAAATAATAAAGAAATCACAAGGGGAGACAAACCTGGAGATAGAAAACCTAGGAAAGAGATCTGGAGTCATATGTGTAAGTATTACCAACAGAACTTAAGACATAGCAGAGAGAATCTCAGGTGCAGAAGACACCATAGAAAACATCAACATAACTGTCAAAGAAAATACAAAATGCAAAAAGCTCCTAACCCAAAAACCTACAGGAAATCCAGGACACGATGAGAAGACCAAACCTAAGGATAATAGGTACAGAAGAGAGCAAAGATCCTCAACTTAAAGGGACAGTAAATATCCTCAACAAAATTATAGAAGAAAACTTCCCTAACCTAAAGAAAGAGATGACCATGAATATACAAGAAGCCTGCAGAACTCCAAATAGACTGGACCAGAAAAGAAATTCCTCCTGTCACATAATAGTCAAAACACCAAATGCACAAAACAAAGAAAGAATATTAAGAGCAGTAAGGGAAAAGGGTCATGTAGCATATAAAAGCAGATCTATAAGAATTACACCAGATTTCTCACCGGAGACAAAAGATACTGGGCAGATGTCATCAGACCCTAAGAGAGCACAAAGGCCAGCCCAGGCTACTATACCCAGAAAAACTCTCAATTAACATAGATGGATAAACCAAGATATTACATGAAAAAACCAAATTTACACAATATCTTTCCACAAATCCAGCCCTACAAAGAATAACAGATGGAAAAACGCCAACACACGGAGGGAAACTACACGCTGGGAAAAGCAAGAAAGTAATCTTTCAACAAACCCAAAAGAATATCTCCACACAAACATAATTCCACCCCTAACAACAAAAATAACAGGAAGCAACAATCACTTCTTGTTAATATCTCTTAACATCAATGGACTCAATTCCATAATAAAAAGACATAGACTAACAACAGATTGTAAAAGTAAATAGGACCCAGCATTTTGCTGCATACAGGAAACGCACCTCACAAAGACAGACACTACCTCAGAGTAAAAGGCTGGAAAAATAATTTTCCAAGCAATTGATCCCAAGAAACATACTGCAGTAGCCATTCTAATATCGAATAAAATCGTCTTTCAACCAAAAGTAATCAAAAAAGATAAGGAAGGACACTTCATACTCATCAAAGGAAAAATCTACCAAGATGAACTCTCAATTCTGAACATCTATGCTCCAAATGCAAGGGCAGACACATTCATAAAAGAAACCTTACTAAAGCTCAAAGCACACATTGCACCTCACAAAATAATGGTGGAAGACTTCAATACCCCACTCTCAGCAATGGACAGATCATGGAAACAGAAACTAAACAGAGACACAGTGAAACTAAAAGAAGTTATGAACCAAATGGATTTAATGGATATCTATAGAACATTTCACCCTAAAACAAAAGAATAATATACCTTCTTCTCAGCACCTCACAATACCTTCTCCAAAACTGACCAAATAATTGGTCACAAAACAGGCCTCAACAGATACAGAGGATTTAAATAATCCCATGCATCCTATCAGATCACCACGGACTAAGGCTGGTCTTCAATAACAACAAAAACAACAGAATGTCCCAACATGGAAGTTGAACAAATTATCATTCTACTCAATGATAATTTGGTCAAGGAAGAAATAAAGAAAGAAATGAAAGACTTTTTAGAATTTAATGAAAATGAAGGCTCTTCATACCAAAACTTATGGGACACAATGAAAGCAGTGCTAAGAGGAAAACTCATAGCTCTAAGTGCCTACAAAAGCATACACTAGGAACTTGAGAACACACCTGAAAGCTCTAGAATAATAAGAAGCAAATACACCCAAGAGTAGTAGACAGCAGGAAATAATCAAAGTCAGGACTGAAATCAACCAAGTAGAAACAAAAGGAACTATACAAAAAAAGAAGAACTAATCAAAACCAGGAGCTGGTTCTTTGAGAAAATCAACAAGACAGATTAAACCCTTAGCCAGAATAGCCAGAGGGCACAGGGAGACATAACAGAAACTGAGGAAATTCAAAAAAATCATCAGATCCTACTACAAAAGCCTATACTCAACAAAACGGGAAAATCTGGATGAAATGGACAATTTTCTAGACAGATACCAGGTACCAAAGTTAACTCAGGATCAGATAAACCATCTAAACAGTTCCAGAACCCTTAAAGAAGTAGAAGTCATTCAAAGTGTCCCAACCAAAAAAGGCCCTGGACCAGATGGGTTTAGTGCAGAATTCTATCAGACCTTCAAGGAAGACCTAATACTAATTCTCTTCAAACTATTTCACAAAATAGAAACAGAAGTAACACTACCAATTCGTTCTATGAAGTCACAATTACACTTATACCTAAAATACACAAAGACCCAACAAAGAAAGAACTTCAGACCAATTTCCCTTATGAATATTGATGCAAAAATACTCAATAAAATTCTAGCAAACCGAATCCAAGAACACAGCAAAACAATCATCCATCATGATCAAGTAGGCTTCATCCCAGGGATGATAGGATGGTTCAATATACGGAATTCTATCAACATAATCCACTATATAAACAAACTCAAAGAAAAAAAAACCACATGATCATCTCACTAGATGCTGAGAAAGCATTTGACAAAATTCAACATCCCTTCATGGTAAAAGTCTTGGAAAGATCAGAAATCCAAGGCCCATACCTAAACATAGTAAAAGCAATATACAGCAAACCAGTAGCCAACATCAAACTAAATGAGAGAAACTTGAAACAATACCACTAAACTCAGGGACTAGACAAGGCTGCCAACTCTCTCCCTACCTATTCAATATAGTACTGGAAGTCCTAGCCAGAGCAATTAGACAACAAAAAGAAATCAAAGGGATACAAATTGGAAAGGAAGAAGTCAAAAATATCACTATTGGTAGATGATATGATAGTATACTTAAGTGACCCCAAAAATTCCACCAGAGAACTCCTAAACCTGATCAACAACTTCAGCAAAGTGGCTGGACATAAAATTAACTCAAACAAATAAGTAGCCTTCCTATATTCAAAGGATAAACAGGCTGAGAAAAAAAATTGGGAAATGATATCCTTCTTAATAGTCACAAACAATAGAAAATATCTTGGTTTGACTCTAACCAAGCAAGTGAAAGATCTGTATGACAAGAACTTCAAGTCTCTGAAGAAAGAAATTGAAGAAGATCTCAGAAGATGGAAAGATCTCCCATGCTCATGGACTGACCGGATTAATATAGTAAAAATGGTCATCTTGCTGAAAGCAATCTACAGATTCAATGCAATCACCATCAAAATTCCAATTCAGTTCTTCATAGAGATAGAAAGCAATTCTCAAATTCATTTGGAATAACAAAAAAAAACCAGAATAGAGAAAACTATTCTCAAAAATAAAAGAACTCTTCTGGAGGAATCACCATACTTGACCTCAAACTATATTACAGAGCAATAGTGATAAAAACTGTATAGTATTGGTACAGAGACGGGCAGGAAGATCAATGGAATAGAATTGAAGACTCAGAAATGAACCCACACACCTTTGGCAAAGTACCTAAAACCATCCAGTAGGGAAAAAACCCAGCATTTTCAACAAATGGTGCTGGTTCAACTGGAGGTCAGCATGTAGAAGAATGGAAATCAATCCATTTGCATCTTCTTGTGCGAAACTCAAGTCCAAGTGGATCAAGGACCTCCACATAAAACCAGATACACTGAAACTAATAGAAGAGAAAGTGGGGAAAAGCCTCAAACACATGGGCACAGGGGAAAAATTCCTGAACAGAACACCAATAGATTATGCTCTAAGATCAAGAATTGACAAATGGGACCTCATAAAATTGCAAAGATTCTGTAAAGCAAAGGACACTGTCAATAGGACAAAGTGGTAACCAACAGATTGGGAAAAGATCTTCACCAATCCTACATCTGATAGAGGGCTAATATCCAATATATACAAAGAACTCAAGAAATTAGACTCCAGACAACCAAATAACCCTATTAAAAATGGAGTACAGAGCTAAACAATGAATTCTCAACTGAAGAATCTTGAATGGCCGAGAAGCACCTAAAGAAATGTTCAGCATCCTTAGTCATCAGGAAAATGCAAATCAAAACAACCCTGAGATTCCACTTCACACCAGTCAGAATGGCTAAGGATGCTGGTGAGGATGTGGAGAAAGAGGAACACTCCTCCATTGCTAGTGGGGTTGCAAACTGGTACAACCACTCTCGAAATCAGTCTGGTGGTTCCTCAGAAAATTGGACATAATACTGCCAAGGAGGACTCAGCTATACCACTCCTGGGCATATTCCCAAAAGATGCTCCAACATATAACAACACCACCATCTCCCTATGTTCATAGCAGCCTTATTTATAATAGCCAGAAGCTGGAAACAATCCAGATGTCCTTCAACAGAGGAATGGATACAGAAAATGTGGTACATTTACATAATGGAGTACTACTCAGCTATTAAAAATGATGACTTCATGAAATTCACGGGCAAATAGATGGAACTAGAAAATATCCTTTGTGAGGTAACCCAATCACAAAAGAATACACATGGTATGCAATCATGTATACCATGATAAGTATGATAAGTGAATATTAGCCCAAAAGCTCAGAATACCCAAGATATAATTCATAGACCATATGAAGCTCAAGAAGGAAGACCAAAGTGTAGATGCTTCAGTCCATCTTATAAAGGGGAACAAAATAGTCAAAGGAGGAAAAATCGAGACAAAGTGTTGAGCAGAGACTGAAGGAAAGGCCATCCACAGACTGCCCCGACTGGGGACTCATCCTATATACAGTCACCAAACCCAGTGACTATTGTGGATGCCAAGAAGTGCCTGCTGACAGGGGCCTGATAAAGCTGTCTCCTGAGAGGCTCTGCCAGAGTCTGACAAATACAGAGGTGGATGCTGACAGCCAACCATTGGAGTGAGCAAGGGGTTCCCAATGGAGGAGTTAGAGAAAGGACTGAAGGAGCTGAAGGAGTTTGTAACCCCACAGGAAGAACAACAATATCGACCAACCAGACTTCCCAGAGTCCCAGGGACTAAATCACCAACCAAAGAGTACACATGGAGGGACCCATGACTCTAGCTGCACATGTAGCAGAGGATGCCCTTATTGGACATCAGTGGGAGGAGAGGCCCTCAGTCCTGTGAAGGCTTGATCCCCAGTATAAGGAAATGCCAGGGCTGTAAGGTAGGAGTGGGTGGGTGGGTAGGAGAACACCCTCAGGGGAAGGGGGATGGGATAGAGGGGTTCTGGAGGGGAAACCAGGAAAGGAGACAACATTTTAAGTATAAATAAATAAAATATCCAATAAGAAAGAAAAACAATATGAGCCTAGGAGGACCACTCTCATTCAAATCACCTCAGGATCTAAAACAATTTCCACATGAAACACCCAAAGTAAGCATACTAAAATAAAGGTAGCCCAGCACTGAGACTATCTCCTACAAAGGAAAGAGTAGCATAAGACTGTTTTGTTGACTACAGTAGGGGCATGACATTATCAATAAGGCATGGCTGTAATTCTAGCAGTAGGGAAGCCAAGACAAGAACAATCACTATAAGTCTGAAACTAGCCTGGTCTACATAGGAAGTTCTAAGCTAGCCAGATATATTAAGAGCAAAAAGATGATTCTACAATTGATATGAACATAGTTACTAAAGTAGGCCCCCCAGCAAAACTGATAAAAAAATTCATAAAAGAGTCACTTAGCATATGAAATAAGATTTGTATTAGAAAGTCTCCAAGGGCTCAAAAAGAGTAGTAAAATCACTTAAGAGATGACCTAAAACCCATTCCCTGTTTCCCTCCCAGGTCACAATCCAGAAAATCTTCTTGAGATTGGCAGAGTCACATATGAAGGTTCTAGTCCAATTGGTACCTTTCTGAGAATGGCAGAACATCAGCATTGCTCTCCCTTGACCCCAGTGACCGAATTCTGAAGCTAAGCTCTGATCTACTGTGCTCAAGAGCTAAATAAAACCCTCTCTACCTTGGGTATGCCGCTATTGAGAAGGAAGATCAATTACCTTGGTCCTGGCTTACACACATTGGTTCTGTATGAGGTAAGCCACTGCTTCTACTTCTTCACTCTAGCACTCAACTCCCAAATCGGTGAGGCTATCACTCCCAAGTAAACCACCACTGCCCCCTCCAGCTCCAGGCTGTTTTGCTAGGAGTAAGAATTGACCGCAGGGGGGCTAGAGTGATGGCTCAATGGTTAAGAGCACTGACTGCTCTTCCAGAGGTCTTGAGTTCAATTCCCAGCAACCACAGAGGGGCTCACAACCATCTGCAATGGGGTCTGATGCCCTCTTCTGGTGTGTCTGAAGACAGCAATGGTGTACTCATATACATAAATATAAAAAAAAAATAAATCTTAAAAAAAAAAAAAGAACTGACCACAGGGGAGATGGAGTGATGGCTCAGAGAGGTTAAGATCACATACTGCCATGCTGCTCTTTCAGGGGACCCAAGTTCAAACTCCCAGCACCCACTTCAGGGGGCACACAGTTCCTGTGACTCCAGCTCAAGAAGAATGACTAATTTCTCTGGCCTCTGCAGACACCTGAATACACGTTCCCATACCTACACACACACAAATGCACATACATACACATGCATAGTTAATATAACAAAAACAAAATTTTAAAAACAATTGACATTTTCCACTAGATATAAAAAACACATGAGACTAAAAGTTGTTCTTAAAAGCAAAGACAATTAATTGAGAAGGGACTGGTAGAATTATAGCTCAGAAGCTAAACCAGGTAAGCTGGTGTGCCTGAGAAAACCAAAAGACTGAGGAGTGAGACAACCAGAAAAGGCCTTCTAGGAGTCAGAAAAAAATGTCTCAAACACCTACCTTAGCAACCATCTCTTCAAAAACCCCAGTTTTGAGTAAGTGCAACAATTTATACCCCAGGGATGTTGAAAACAATCTGCCAGCAACTACTGTAGGTAACTGGGCAAGACACAAAGATATCCCTGCCCAAACCATTATCATCCCAGGCTGACTGCAGGCATACAATAAATAGACTACGCCTCCTGAGAAGCAAAGTAAGAGGGTTAATACAGGAGCTAGCAGTAATAAGGCAGAAAGCACTAAAATAACCCACTAGTTTCTAAACAAATAAGTGAATAATGGGCTCCAGGAGGGGCAGACCAGTACACAAAATTGCTGTAAATATTATCTAAAATGTCTGGCTTCAAAATAAAAAATAAGCATGGCACAAGTTAAGAACCAGTAAAATATGACCTGGAAAAAACAGTCAAAAGAAGTCAAAAACAGTCTATGGGTGTAAAGAGACATTATAAGATTAAAGAAAAGGGCCTTCAAAATAGTAGTTAGAGAGATGCTCAAAGACTAAAGTGAATTATACTGAAAAAGTAAAGAAAAATGTCATGACAGTATCTTGTCAGAGAATATCAATAAACTATTTTTTGTTTGTATTGTTTCATTTGTTTGTTTGGTTGGTTGGTTTTGTTTTTTGTTTTCTGTTTTTAAGACAGGGTTTCTCTGTGTAGCCCTGGCTGTCCTGGAACTCACTCTGTAGACTAGGCTGGGCTCATACTCAGAGATCCATCTCCCTCTGCCTCCCAAGTGCTGGGATTAAAGGTGTACACCACGAAGCCCAGCTAATAACTATTTTTAAAAGGAACATAAATACTGGAGTACAAAGTGTTATAAATGAAAAATTCATTAGATGAGCTAAACAGTATATTTGAAATGGCAAAAGATTTAGTGATTGTAAAGACAGATCAAATTATACAAACTGAGTAACAAAAAACAAGTGTGAAAAAAACCAAACAGAATTCAAGAAAACTATGAGAATGTCACCATGCCATATACCAGATATAGAGTAGAAAAGTGAAAGAGAAAATATTTAATGAAAAAAATGGCTGAAAACTCCCCAAGTTCATTAACAACCAGAACAATATACACACCCAAGATGTTTAACAAGTAGAAAAAAAAAAAACCACAAAAACACCTTCAGACACCTATACTAAAAGCCAAAATCAAGACGAAACTCTTCAAGGAAACAACTTCTTCCTAACAAATGAATCCCCAAATTAAGAGCAGATTTCTTGGCAGGGTAAAAAAGGAAGTCAGAGCACAATCAGTTAACACATACAAATATTCTTAAAGGATGGAAAAAGCTATCAAGCAAAGAGATCACTCAAAATCTGCAGTGAAGCCCAGCATGGGACACACCTTTGTTCCCAGCACTTGGGAAGCAGAAGCAGGCAGATAGATCTCTGTGAGTTTGAGGCCAGCCTGTCCTACAGAGTAAGTTCCAGGACAACCTGGACTACACAAAGAAATCCTATTTTAAAAAAACAAAACAAAAGCAAACAAAAAAGCCTGGAATGAAATAAAAATATTCCCATAGAAGCAAAAACTGGGAAAAGTGGTTAGTAAAGAACCATTTACAAAAGAACAACTGAGGGAAATTCTAAGACTGAAAAAAAGGGCAAGCTCAATAATAATTGAGGTTCATACACACATAAAAGAAAGACCAGAGCATAAGAAAAGGTAAGTATCTAATTATAAAACAAGGATAAATGCATAATTTTTCAGCTTTCATATTTAATCTGATGTAAAAGAACTATAAAATCACTGGTGTATTTATGTAATGTGTTAAAATTTTAGCATCTAAGCAAAGCATTTGCAAATGACATCACAAAGAAGATGAGTAAGAATCCAGCTCTACTGAGCTAGGGAAATAACTCCATTTAGTAACTCAAATACATAGGAGTAAGTGAAGAGACACAGACATGATAAATAAGTATTCCCTGAGAATATGCCAACCTCACACAGACCAGGAGAGCAGGTGGGCTAACTGCAAATCTTCACCTCTCTCCTCTCCTCCAAATCCCAATCCCCCAGTCCTATCCCTAACTCTGTAGCAGACCACCTGCTACAGCTTCTCCTCACTCTCTGCCCCATTCCCAGGGAATTGAGAAGATCCTGGCGGAACACCCTGCTTCTGTCCTTCTATATGAAGCCCCTCACTGCCCCCAACCCATGCCCATCCCTAAGTCTCAGGTTGCAAGAACCAGGAACACATTTTACTCAGAATCCCAGAGTAGCCTCACCTATCAGGATCTCAGAAGAATTTCTTACCAGGCAGTACACAGCCACCACACTCTCCTAAGAATCAGAGAAAACAACAGAAACCAAGGAAATACCTACCCAACAAAGACCAGATATCAACACCTAGAATTAAAATCTTCCTAAACCCAGATGCCTAAATGCCAGTATAAAAACAAACAAAAAAATGATTAACAGCCAAGACAATAAATATGTCTTCACTAGAAACTCTACCAAAGTAGACCCTTAGTATTACAACATAGCAGAAGGTCAAGACAAAGACCTTAAAATAGCCTTAATAAATATGATGGAAGTCCTTAAAGACAAAATGAATAATCCCTTAAAGAAATCTATGAAAATAAACACACAGTATAAGGAAATAAATAAAACAGTTTTCAAGACCTGAAAATGGAAAGAGAATCAATAAAGAAAACCCAAACTGAGGGAAATGTAGAAATGAAAAATTTAAGAATTTGAACAGAAAACTCAGTGGCAAGCCTCACCAACAGAATCTAAGAGATGGAAGAAAGAATCTCAGGCACTGAAGATACAATACAAGAAATAGCTACATCAGTCAAAGAACATGTTAACTCTAAAAAAAAAAAAAAACGCCTGGCACAAAACATCCAGGAAATCTGTAACCCTATGAAATGATGAAATCTAAGAATAATAGGAATAGAGGGAGGAGAAGATCAAAGACACAGGAAATATTTTTTAAAACATCATAGAAGAAAATTAAATTTCTCTAGTCTTTTTTTTTCTTTTTTGGTTTTCAAGACAGGGCTCCTCTGTGTAACAACCTTGAGTGCACTAGAACTTGCTTTGTAGACCAAGCTGGTCTAAAACTCAGAGATCCACCTGCCTCTGCCTCCCAAGTGCTGGAATTAAAGATGTATACCACCACACCAAGTTTATATTTGTTGTTGTTTTTAAGACCAGTAGCACTTGTTTTTTACCTTAGGTCTCTGAGCTATCTACTGGTTCTTGGTTAGCCAATCAATGTCTGATATAGGTTCCATCTCATGAAGTGGGCTTTAAGTCAAATCGAACTTTGGTTGGTTACTCCTACAAGCTCTGTGCCAACATTGCCCTAGCATATTTTGTTGTCGTTACAGCATTGTAGATCAAGAGTTTTGTGGCTGGGTTGGTATTTAGGTTTCTCTTTTGGCCTGGAGTGTACCTTCCCATATCAAAGATACTAGAATATAGGGGTGAAAGTTCTATGGCGTTACTAACTAGATTTCTCTATGTTCAATGAATTGTACAGTGCTGTCTTCAGCAATGGGGCCTCGCTGTCAGTTTGTGGGGAGCAACCTATTGTCTTGGCATCAAGCTAGGTTGTTTGGGGGGATTTCCATGGGAACCCCTTTGACAAATAACTCAATTATCCCAGTTCTCATATTAGAAGCTTCTTTTGGTGACAAGAGATGGTCAACTGAGACTCGGTCGCCACCATCATTTGGAGACTTATCATTAGAATTGCCTTCAAAAATTGTAGGACGTTTCCACTGCACTAGGTTCCATAGCCTTCAATTCTTTTACTTAGCCATCAGAGAAGCTTCCTCTTGTAGCAAATAGGAACAGAGAGACCTACAGCCAGAGAGATAGAGAGAGATAGAGAGAGAGAGAGAGAAAGGACACAGACAGTCCTTGGAACACACGGGTCTAAGTTTAAATGAAATGTCTCCATCAAATCCCTTCCCTCAGGGCTCAGGGAACCCTGCAGAAGAAGAGGCAGAAAGACTGTAAGAGCCAAAGTGGATGAAGGACACCAGGAGAGCAAGTCCCTCTAAATTGAGCAAGCAAAGCTCATATGAACTCACAGATACTGAAGTAGAAAGCTCAAGACCTGCAAATGAACTCTGTATATGTGTTATAGCTCTCAGTATTTTTATGGACTCACGAGTGTATGTGAACAAGTGGATCTCTAATACTTGTGCCTTGGACTCTTTTCCTTCTGTTGGTTTGCCTTGTTTTATCTTACCGTTTATTATTTTGTTATGTTTTACTATCTCCTTTTTAATGAGACAGAAAGGGAGTGGATCCAGATGAGAAGGAGGAGGGAGGGAGGAGGAGGGAGGGAGGGAGGGAGGGAGGGAAGGAGGGAGGGAAGAAGGAAGGAAGGAAAGGGAGGACTGCAAGAAGTATAGGGAAGGGAAGCTGTAATCAGGATATATAAGATGAGAAAAGAATCCATTTTCAATAAAAGAGAAAAAAATATTTTAAAAATTTCCTAACCTAAAGATGGGCATACAAAACATCAAATAGACTGGACAAGAGCAGAAGTCTCCTCAACACATAAAATCAAAACACTAAATGTACAGAATAAAGAAGGAAAAAAGACCAAGTAGCATATAAAAGAAGACCTACTAGAATAACACATGACTTAGCAATGGAGACTCTAAAAGCCATAAGGACTTGGACAGATGGTCTACAGACTCTGAGACTACTGATGCCAGTCCAAACTTCTATATACAGCAAAATGTTCAATCAAAATAGATGGGAAAAATAAAGACATTCGATGACAAAACCAAATTTAAGAAATATCTATCTACAAATCTATTCCCACAGAAGGCTTTAGAGGAGGAAATCCAACCTAAAATGGTTAACCACGTATAAGAAAGCCAAGGAATAAATAATTCCAGACTAGCAATTTAAGGAAGGGGAAACACACAAATACACATATATATACACACACCACCACCACCATTACCACCAGAAAAACAATAAAATAACAGTAATCAACAAACACTGCTTATTGACTTCTCTCAACTTCAGTGGTCTCAATTTAATAAAAAGACACAGACAAACAGAATGGATGGGAAAACAGGATCCATCCTATTGCTGAGTCAAAGAAACATACCTAACATCAAGGAAAGATATCAACTCAAGATAAAAAAAATGGAAAATGATATTCCAGAGAAATGGACCTAAGAAGCAAGCTAGAGTCACCATTTTAATATCTAACAAAATAGACTTCAAACAAAAACTAATCAGAGTTAGGGAAAGACATACTCAAAGGCAAACGTCACCCAGAAGGTATTGCAATTTTAACATCTATGGCCCAAACACAAGGACATGCATGCTGATAAAAGAAACACTACTACAGCTTAAATACTGACCCTCACACACTGACAATGAAAGACTTCAAACCCACTGTCACCAATGGACAAGTCATCCAGACAGAAACTAAACAGAGAAATAGAACTAACTAAACTTATAAATTAAGCAAATGGGCCTAAACATATTTATAGAACATTTCACTCAAACACAGAAGAATTTACCTTCTCAGCACCTCATGGAAATTTCTCTAAAAATTACCATATACTCAGATAGAAATCAAATCTCAACAGATACAAGAATACTGAAATAACACCCTAAATCCTATCTTATTGCCAGATTAAATCTGGATATCAACAACAGAAAGCTTACAAACTCATGAAAACTGAACAACTCTCTTGTGAATTAAAAAGACATGTCAAGACAGAAATTAAGTAAAAAAATTAAAGACTTTCTAGAGTTGAATGAAAATGAAACACCACACACCCAAAAACATGAGACAGAATAAAGTACCTACATAAGTACCGACCTAAAAAATTGGAGAGCTCTCACACTAGTAACTTAATTGAGTAACTGAAAGGCCTACAACAAAAGAAGAAATCACACACAAAAGGAGTAGACAGCAAGAAATCATCAAACTATATGGCGGAGGGATGGATGGACAGTTAGAGCACAGGCTGTTAAGAGGACCTGGATTCAATTCCCAGCACCTACATGGCAGCTCACGATGGTCTATAACTCTACTTCCAGGGGATCTGATATCCTCATACTGACATGCATGCAAGCAAAACACCAATGCACATAAAGTAAAAAATAAACCACTCTTAAAAGAAAAAAGAAACTCAGGGCTAACCCTAACCATGCCAGGTATGGTGGGTTGCACATGCCTTTAATCCTAACACCTCCACGAGCTCAAGTACAACATGGCCTACATATCAAATTCCAGACCAGCCAAGACTACTTAGTAAGCCCATTAAAAAAGAAAAACAAAACAAAACAAAACAAAAAAAAACCCTTGTATATTCAAACCATTAATTGGCCACAATAAATAATGTAATATATACATGTGCCATAATAAAAATAACCCTTTAAAAATAATGCAAAATCAAAAGCAACAGTCAAAAAAGGTCAGATACTGAGAGGTGTGGTAGTGCATGCCTTACAATCAGTTCAAACATAGACTAGGCTATAATATAAAGTTTTCAAGACCAGTCAGCTTAGTTACAGGAGACAATGTTTTAAGGAAACTACAACTTATAAAAACTCATGGACTGGGGATGTAGTTCGGGTAGAATGCTTGCTGAGTTTGTGTAGGCCTTGGATTCCATCCCCAGCACTGCAATATGATTTATAAATCTTTTTAGTAGAAATAATATAGTACAGTAGAAGCTGTATAATGAACTATACAGTTAAAATAGTACATAAAATCCTCTGATTTAGTACAAGTCAACATTTAATGTGTCCTTGGTGCCTACCAGAGTCTTATTTCATAAGTATCTGACACAAAAAAAGCAGTAAATGAATGAATAGCCTTGAAGGCTTTACACTTATCAATTTTTGCAGCTTAGTTTCCTCATCTACAAAATTGAAGGCTAGATATCATATCCTTTAACACCATAATGTTCAACAGCTTTATCTATGTCGTCGACAGGTACCAGCCACACCTGGCCTTACCTGGAATGTGGCTAATAGGACCAAGAAACCAACATTTTTAATTTTAATGGCAAATCAAGCTAGTGGTATGGTTCTAGAGCATAATGCAAAAAAAAAAAAAAAAATACATTTCATAGTCCATCCCAGTAATTATAAACAGTAGGAATATGTGAACAAAAGTTCCCAAAACAATTCTTCCCTTAATATTCAAAAAGCCTAGAGTTTCTTTTCTATATTACACTATTTCACCTAAAAAAAGGTGCTGATCTAACCACTAACATTTCATAGCATTATAGTAAAGGCTCTTTTCAGCTCTAAAATATTATTCTCTATACTAATAACAAATGTTCAGGATGAAAACTATACCAATTAGTGTAAACTGATCGCTTATATACATGTATCAAATATCACACTACACTCCATAAATATACACAATTATTTGTCGATTTAAAATAGTTTTAAATTTAAAACTCGTGCTTATCCTGTCGATTTATGCTTGTCATCCAGTACTCAGTAGGCTGAAGCAGGAGGATCACACATTCAATGCCTAATGGACTACAAAACAAGACCTTGTCTGTAAAAACCAAACCAGACCATACAATCCTTGAAGGCCTCTATTGCCTAAATAGTAGTAGATTATCATAGTAGACATTAAATATTTGTTGACAGGGAGTCATAATTTAAGAAACTGTTCGGTTTCCAAAGAAAAACGACAGTATCTTAAGGTTATACTTAACGTGGTGGCAATTAAAATATTGTCAATATATGAGAAAAATATAAACTGAAGTACAAGTACTACAGATGATTTTTTGAAAACAAACTACTGTTGAATGAGCTAATGGAAGCCAATATCCGAGGTCCTATAATCATTGCCACACTCTTAAGGAAGTGCACCAAGAACGTAATTGAATAGTCATAGCAAAAGCTAATAAAGCTTCTGTCTTAGAGCAGTGTACATTTTGGAGAAAAGGATAATTATGGTTTTGCTATGAGGAAGCTCGCCTGTCAGTGAGGTGAGTTAACGTACCAATTAAATGTGCTACTGTTTATAGGTGGCATACTGTCCTGATGAAGTGCACTCACAATTTTTTACTTCCAAGTTAGTACAATCTGAAGCACGGACCATTTAGCACCAAATTCCATTACTAACTTTTGAAAGCAGCTCCGTCTGCTTTACACTGAAAAGCCAACCGGCAAAGACCCTACAGGACCCTGGCACTGCAGGTGCCCAGTGTCTGAAACCTCCTGGCTTCCTGCTGTCCCCAATCGTGTTCTTCATCTCCACTCGAATTCCCAGCCCTAAGTTCCTACACTCGCCTCCGCTCTTGAGTTCGCCCTGACGATCTTTCTTCAGAGTGCTCCCTCTGACCTAAGGTCATGAGGGCAACCCTTTCCCTATCAGGTTCCCCTGTCCTTCACCCTACTCTCCAAGCGCGCGGCAACACACCTGGGACAGCCGAGCGCTTCCTGAGGCGCCGCGCTGGTACGAACTCCACCGCGGCCCTGAGCCGCAGATGGAGACTAGAGACCGGGTCAGAACTGCCGAATGCTTGTGCTTTTCGAAGCAACCGCCGCGGCTGCCCAGCGCCAAGAATGTATCGCGAGCAGCGCCATCTTGAGCGAGGAAAAAAGGAACCAAGAGAGGAGGATTTGTGGGACTCCGGCGGACTGAGCGCCGCGGCGGCTTTCATTGCTTCTCCCTCCCCCGCCTCGCCTCCGACACCGGAAATAGCTTGTGTCTGAAGATGCCTGTGCTTAGGTATAGCTTTTTTCTTTTCTCCTGAGACTCGGGCTTTCTCTTACATGAACTCTTGTCCTAACATTCCCATTCTCCCTGTCATTAATGTTTTAGGATTAAAATACAGACAAATTTTCCCCTGTGAAAAGGCTTCATCAGCGAGAGTTGCTGCCTTTATTGTTTAAAACCTTTTATTTTCCTGATTTGCCTTGGTCTTTTGCTGTTGGGACAATGAGCCTCGGGGTATCACACCACATTTTATTCCATTAATTTGCTTCCTTGTAGCTCTTCCTTTGGTTTCTTCAGAGTCCCTTATTTTAAAACTGCTAGGTGGATGGTAAAGTGAACATGTTATATAGTAAAGTGCTATTTAAAGAGCACATTTGTATTATTTTGTCAGCCTATAATCAAACCAAATACCATGGAAATATGTTTACAAGATCTGGGAAACAATTTCCAAATATTTAATGCTACTTGAAAAACCTGGAGTCAAGAAGGTACAATTTCATTAATGTGTTCTCAAAAAAAATCTTCCTTAAACCTCTCTCTACTACTCTCCCTCTCCCTCTCCTCCTCCCTCTCTCCTCTTTATGAAGCCTGGCTAGTATGGAACTTGCTATGTAAACCTGGCTGGCTTGATTCCAATGTTCCACATGTCCTTACCTCTGGAGTGCTGGAATTTACAGTCATGCATAACCAACCAGGCTCAATTTTCAAACCTTTTTACAAAGGCAGGCAATGTAATCTTG
The DNA here is from genome assembly GCA_021653895.1 of Mastomys natalensis. NCBI lineage: Eukaryota > Metazoa > Chordata > Mammalia > Rodentia > Muridae > Mastomys > Mastomys natalensis. Next base: position 371,703 of record JAJTUV010002410.1, read on the forward strand.
AATTAATTCTGTAGAAGCATTATAAACTAATGGAGATGTCATGAAAAAAGACAAAAGATATATATGGCCCATGGCAGCTAGCTTCATTTTCTTCTGAGATCCATATCACACACCAGGTTATTGGGGAAAAGATAATTAGAATTTCAGATTAAAGGATTGACTAACCCTTCCCGCCATGTAAAGAAGATTGGTTATATTTTAAAAGAAGAAGAAAGAGAAGGAGAAAGGAGAAGGCATAAGCAAACTTTCAGGCTCAGGAGTCCAGAAAGTGTATGTATGGCAAAATAGTAGGAGATGAAATTGGGTGAATAGAAAGTCTTGATAGCAACGGCATTCCATTTCATTTTAAGAAATTAATGCTGTATACTGCAGCTATTGAATGCATTAATCTGGAGAGCAAAATGATCATACTTGTATATCATCAAACCACTATGGCTTAAGTGGAAGTGTATGGATTAGAAAAAGGTTCAGTGGAACCTATAATTAGTCTTATTCTGTATGGATAGGAATTGAACCCAGATCCTTTGCAAGAGCAACAAGTGCTGTTAACTGCTAAACCACTCTCCAGCCCATTGCTACTTCTTAAAACATAAAAACTAAATGAAAATTTCAAGAAACCATGTAAAATCCTATATTTCAATCAGAAAAAGATTTTAAATTTGTGAAATACCTACATCTAATACTATAGAAATTTCTCAAAATCTGGGCCTTTAGTAGAAATACCAACAAGTATTATTGACATGAAGCAACCATTTTGGGGGATTTTTAAGATTTATTTTAAGATAAGAAATTACTTAAATTAAAAAATTTCTTGGCAAAATGAAAGTCCAATAATTTCCCGGAATTTATTGGAGAAACAAACAAAATCTGAAATTGTCTTTTTCCCTCTTTTTGGAATTTCCTAATCACACATTTCTCTAAGTAGTTTGTCTTTTTAATTCCAAGTCCCCATTTCGTCTGCATGATCCTATACACATTCTCTGCAATTATGTGCATTTTTTTAAACTCTGAGTCACATTAGTGATCTGTCTTCTGCAGGTAGGACTTAACTACCCTTAATGCTTTTTAGGGAGCACTAACATGAAGAATTGCCCTCCATGTGACTCATAGTTAAAGTGCCACATTGTTTCTCCTCTAGGGTTTTTTTTTTTTTTTGGTTCCACATGTGGCTTTTGTCCTGCCTGGATCTTGCAGACATGGTTGCTCAACTGTCCACTCACTGTGCCCCAATGTGGCAGTTGGCTGTTGACCCACCTCTATTTTTTTTTTTTTTTTTTTTTTTTTTTGGTTTGTTTTGAGACCTGGGTTCTCTTTTTAGCTCCTGGCTGTCCTGCACTCACTCTGTAGACGGTGGCTCGATCTAGTATACCACCTGCCTGCCTCCAAGTGATGGGACTAAGGCGTGCGCAGCACCGTCGGTTTTTTTTATTTCTGTTAGTGTTGTTTTGTTTTGTTATTTTGTTTTTTTATTTAATTGCTATTGATCTTATGTATTTCTTTCGCATATTGAGGCCATGGGGAAGCGTGTGCTATGATTCCCCCCCTAGGGCTGTCACTCCTTGACCCTCCCCCCTTATCGAATGCCCACTCATGTGTCCTTTATCCCCCCCCCAGCCCGTCCCACCCCATTCCCCCCCCTATGAGACGTCAAGACTCTCCTACCCCCCCCACCCCACCACCCCCCCACACCCCCACCCACCCCCCCCCCCCACACCCCCACCCCCCACACCCCCCCACCCCACCCACCCCCCAACCCCACCCACCCCCCCACCCCCCACCCCCACCCCCCCACACCCCACCACCCCAACCCCCACCCACCCCCCCCACCCCCCAACCCCACCCCACCCCCCACCCCCCCACCCACCCACCCCACCCCCACCCCCCCCCACCCCCACCCCCCACCCCACACCCCACCCCCCCCCCCCCCACCCCCCCCCCCACCCCCCACCCACCCCCCCCCCCCCACCCCACCCCCCCACCCACCCACCCCCACCCCCCCACACACACCCCCCCCCACCCCCCCCCCACCCCCACCACCCACCCCCCACCACCCCCCCACCACCACCCCACCCCCCACACACCCACCCACCACCCCCCCCCCCACCCACCCACCCCCCCCCAACCCCCCAACCCCACCCCACCCCCCACCACACCCCACACCACCCCCACACCCCCACCCCCACCCCCCCAACCCCCCACCCCACCCCCCCACCCCCCAACCCCCCCAACCACCCCCCCACCACCACCCACACCCCCCCCCCCCCCCCACCCACACCCCCCCCCCCCACCCCCCCCCCCCCCCCCACCCCCACCACCCCCCCCCACCCCCACCCCCCACCCCCCACCCACCCCCCCCCCACACCCCACCACCCCCCCCACCCCCCCACCACCCACCCACCCCCCCCCCCCCCCCACCCACCCCCCCCACCCCCACCCCCCCCCCCCCCACCCCCCACCCCCCCACCCCACACCCCACCCCACCCCCCCCCACCCCCCCCCCCCCCCCACACCCCCCCCACCCCCCCCCCCCCCCCCCCCCCCCCCCCCCCCCCCCCACCCACCCCCCCCACCACCCCCCCCAACCCCCCCCCACCCCCCAAGTTGGCTAGCAGCATCTGATGCTACGGCGGTGAGGCGGTTGGGCAGGTGGGTAGGGGAGCACCCTTGTAGAGGCAGGGGCAGGGGAATGGGATGGAGGTTTTCAGAGAGAAAAATCAGGAAGAGGGATAACATTTAAAATGTAAATAAACAAAATAACCAATAAAATATTTTAAAAAGAGAGAGACTGAAGTAGATACAGAAAAGTACTATAAATAGCTGCATGCAGCCACAGATCGCACAATAATACTTTATGCAATATTTCACCTAATGTAGATAGCATTTTGCAACTCATCCAGTGCTCTTTTCATACCTTATTTAATTTTCCCATCAACCTGGAAGATGAGTATTATTTATTAGCAGTTTGTTGTCGCATATTTATGAGGAAACAGGTTACAACTTGACAGAGGTTGCAGAGCTAATGGGAATGGAGACTAAACTAGATTTAATGACCGGTGCTCTTTCCACTTATTACTACTGAATTTACAAGAAAACAGTCTATTTGTGAAGACCACCAGGATCTTTTGTTACTTGAAAATGCCAGAAGTTCTTCTCACTTCAGGGCTTTTGTACTTTGCTTTCCTCTCTGCCTGGAACATCTCTCCTGCAGATTTGTTAATGACTTTTTCTTGCCCTTCAGGTCTCAGCTCAAATGTAATCTGCTTAAAAAGCTTCCTAAAGAGTACCTTATCTACCCCCTGCCACCATTGCCTCTCCACATTGCCCTGTTTCCATTAAAATCTTCTTATTCAAGCTGGGCCTTGGGGCACAGGCCTGCAATCCAAACTTACTCACTAGACTACGGCAGAAAACGATTGAAAGTTTTAAGGCCTGCTGGGGAAATTAGTTTATTCTATTTGCATTAATTCTTTGAGAATTTCACACAATGCATTGTGTTCACATTCACCCCCATCTCCTCTCAGATTCACTCCCACTCCACCAATGCAATTTCATGTTCTTTTTTTTTTTTTATTTATTGAAAGTAGGTTCTCTCTCATGCAATTACACCCCAACCACAGTTTCCTCCCTCCACTCCTCCCAGCTCCTCTCTCTCGCCCAGATTCACTTCCCCTCTGTTTTTCCTTCGAAAGAGCAGGCCTCCAAGAGACCACAACAAACCTGACAAAGCAAACTACAAAAAGACAAGGCAAAAAGCCCCCATAGTGAGGCTGGGGCAAGGCAACAAATAGGAGGAAAAGTCCCAAGAGCTGGCAAAATGCGTCAGAGACATATTGCTCCCGCTGTTAGTCCCACAAATACCAATACTAACAGCCATATATGTAAAGAGAACCTGGCACAGCCCTGCAGATCCCATGTTTGCCACTTCAGTCTCTGAGCCCAGTTAGTTGATACTGTGGATTTTCTTGTGGTGTCTTGACCTTTGGCTACAACAGTCTTTCAGCCTCTCTTGCACTGGGTTCTTCAATCTCTGAGTATGAGACCCTGCTTACTTGATTTGGTGGGTGTCCTGTTGTCTTCTACCCCTCTGACTCCTCCATTTCCTGCCTCTTCCAAGGGGGTTTCCCGAGCTCCAACGGAGGACTGGTTGGAGACCTCCAAATTAGACTCTTCCTCTGCATAATGTCTGGCTGTCTCTGCACCTGCCTCCATCTGCTGTGGAGGAAGCCTCTTTGATGATGAATGGACAAGGCACCGATGTGTGAGTATAGGAGATATTCATCAGGAATCATTCAATTGATTTTCCCCAATCATATTTGATTCTATCCTATATCTCTGAACTATCCAGTCTCCAGTTCCCGGCATCAGGCAGTGTAAGTCAAAGAATTCCCTCCCATGGGGTGGGCATCAAGTTAAATCACACATCAGTTGGCCACTCCCACAAATTCTCCCACACTTGCCCCTACATATCTTGCAGACAGAACGATTGTAGGTCGAAGAATTTTGTGGCAGAGTTGGTGCCACAGGTTTCTCTTTCCATAGCTGCAGAGTACTTCCTTTATCATAAGCCTAGACAATAGGAAGTCTCCATGTAGGTACCAGTTCAACCTCTGAGCTGTGTGGATATTGTCCTTAGCAATCCTCCCCCTCCCCCATCAGTTTTCACAGAGTGATCCTCTGTCCTAGCTTCATCTTGGGTTTGGGGATCTTCATGGGACGCCCTCTGCCAAGAACTCAACCAAATGCAACTGGAAGCATTGCCAGGCTATAAAAGTGGTCAGTTCTGACTCTGTAGCCTCCATATCTAGGAGTCTTCACTAGAGTCAGTCTCATAGATTTAAAGAAGTTTAGACTCTACTAGGTTTCCCACACCCACCCCGGGAAATGTCCCTCAAATTCCAGTCATCTCTCCCTGCACTCTCTCCTTTATCCTTCCCCTCCCACACACCTGACCCTTCGCTCTCCATCCCACCTACCCCCAGTTTACTGGCAAACTCTTTTTCCCTTCCCCAGAGAGATGAATGTGCCCCCTAGAGCCCTCCTCTTTATTGAACCTTTCTGAGTATGTGTATTGTAGCTTGATTATGATTTACTTAATAGCTAATATCCACTTATAAGTGAATATATAGCATGTTTGTCTTTCTGTGTCTGGGTTAACCTCACTTAGTATGATCTTTTCTAGTTCCATTCATTTGCCTGCAGATTCCATGGTGTCATTTTTTAACAGCTGAGTAATACTCCATTGTGTAAATGTGAATGTGTGTGTGTGTGTGTGTGTGTGTATTGTATGTGTGTGTTTCCCTTCTTTAGTTTCACTGGTCTGAGGTTATTTATTTCCTTTGTGTTCATGGATGTAGTTAACCTCTTCTACCAACTTCTGTGGGCTGAATTTGTACATAAATATTGTTTAAATTTGACTTTATTATGGAATATCTTATTTTCTCTATCTATGGTAATTGAAAATTTTGTTGAATATAGTAATCTGGGTGGCTGGCATCTGTGGTCCTTAGAGTCTACAGCACATCTGTCCAACCCCTTCTGGCTTTTAGAGTCTCCATTGATAAGTCTGGTGTAATTCTAATAGGTCTGCTTCTATATGTTACTTGGCCTTTTTCCCTTGCAGCTTTTAATATTCTTTTCTTTGTTCTGTGTTTTGATTATGTGGTGACGGGACTTTCTTTTCAGATCTAATCTATTTGGTGTTCCATCTACTTCTTGTTCCTTTATAGCTATCTCCCAATTTTCTTCTGTGATTTGCTGAAAATATTTTTTATGCCTTTGAGCTGGGCTTCTTTCTTCTTCCTTCTCTATCCCTATTATTTGTAGGTTTGGTCTTTTTCATGTGTCTCAGGATTTTCCTGGATGTTTTGTGTCAGGAATTTTTATATTTATATTTTGTTTGATCAATGTATTTGCTTTTTTATCTTCAGATTCTCTTTCTCCATTTCTTATATTTTGTTGTTGATGCTTACCTCTGTAGTTCATGTTCACTTACCTAATTTTTTTTTATTTCTAGAATTCCTCCGTTTGTGTTTTCTTCATTGTTTTTATTTCCAATTTCTTGTGTTGAACAGTTTTTATTTGTTGTTCCCTTCAACTTTTTTTTCCCTTGGCTTACTTTAAGAGATTTATTCATTTCCTCCAATGTTTGTATTTTCCTGGATTTCTTTAAGAGATTTGTTCATTGCCTCTCTACAGACCTCTATAATCTTCATATAGTTGGTTTTAAAGCCCCCCTTCTCTCTCTCTCTCTCCTCTCTCTCATCTCTCTCTCTCTTCTCTCTCTCTCTCTTGTATGTGTGTGTGTGTGGTGTGTGTGTGTGGTTGTGTGTGTGTATTTCACCTATTTTGAAATATTCAGGCCTGCTGTGGTAAGATACCTGGGCTCTAATGGAAACATGTTACCACAGCTGTTATTATGTTTTTATTTCTAACTTTCTCCATTTGTTCTTGGATGTGGGTCCTGACATAGAGCTTGGTTAGCCTAACAGGAGATACACCCTTAAAGAAAACTGACTCTTCCTCTTTAACAACTGTCAAATGCCAATAGTTCCTCAGCTGGGGATGGACTTTGCACCCACCTTCTTCCCCTTCCCTCCCAGCCAGGAGAGTTTTAGAAAACCCTATCTTAAAACAAAATGTGGGAGCTGGAGAGATGGCTCAGTGGTTAAGAGCACTGACTGCTCTGCCAAAAGGTCCTGAGTTCAATTCCCACCAACCACATGGTGGCTCACAACCATCTGTAATGTGATGTGTACTCATATTAAATAAAATAAATAAATCTTGAAAAAAAGCCCAAAAAGTGAAAAAAGAAAGGGTTTCTGGGAATGTAGAAAGACAGGGATATTGCACTTGTCTATCATGGGCAAGGCTCAAGGTCCTAGATACAATATACAACAGTTAAAAAAATGAATCATTTGTTGTTTGCTGCATGTAGTGGCTCAGCACTTGGGAGTGTGTGAAGCAGATGCCTGGCCACAAGTTCAAGGCAAGCCTGGCATCCATAGTGACTGCCTAGCCAGATTTGCCTCTACAGTAGGTCCAGGGCAGCCTAGGCTACAGAATAACTCCCTTTCAAAGAAAAAACAATCTTCCTATTCATGAATCACCAGCATTCACATTATCATTGAGATTCACATTATCATTGGGTATCTCAGGTCTCAAACTATATCTAAAGATTCAAGATTTGGAGTTAAAAACATTTCAGGTAGCCAGGTCATGGTGGCACACACCTTTAATTGTAGTACCCAGGAAGCAAGACGGGCAGATCTCTGAGTATGAGGCCTGCCTGGTCTACGGAAAGTTCCAGGACAGCCAGAGTTACACAGAGAAACCATTTCAGAGAGAAAGGGAGGGAGAGAGGGAAGGGAGAACATTTTTCAGGTTATTCATATGCCCATTAAAGTCTGAAAGCTCTTGTAGATCACCTAGCACTTTCTGGAACTAATATTTAATCATGCCTGAAAATTGCAAAAGAAAATACAAAGACTTCCCTGTACTTTAACCTAGCTTTGCCATATATCTTATTAAACTAGTTGACAAATTCTGTGTCATACCTCTCTGCTCCTAACTTCTTTTTGTTTTAGATATATTCCTGTTTTTTTCTTTATGTTATTTTGGTGGTATCTAGAAAAAATATAAAATGTTATATTATTTTACCATGGTTATCTGCTTTTCTGTGGTTAACTGTCCTACATATTCAAGGATATTATAAATTTAATCCCAAATATGGACAAGAATTACACAAAGTCAATCTTACTCATGAATATAAAGGATAAAGTAAAATGTTAAATTATTTCTGTATTGGGTAAAATATTATATCATTACCAAGTAGGCTTTATTACAACATTACAGAGTTAGCTCAATGTATAAAAAAGCATACATTTATTTATTATTAATATTTTTTAGTAGTTGGAAGTAATTTTCCTACTTGTCCCTTACAGCGAGGTCACTAATTGTTCCTACACTAGACACATATTTTTGGTTTTTGGTTTTTAAGATAGTCTCTCAACATTACCCTAGCTGTCCTAGAATTCTCCATGTAGATCAGATTAGCCTCCAGCTCACAGAGATCCACTCGCCTTTGCTTCCCAAAGGCAGAGTACTGGAATTAAAGGTGTGTGCCACTATGCTTAAGCAGACACATTTTAAAGAATAGATATCATGCCAGGAGTGGTAGGGCAAACCCCCCTGAAAAAAAAGAATATCATATTAAATATATAATCCAAAAACGATATTCAATATAATTCAGTACATAAGATTTTTTAAATTATAGTTTACTAGTTATAGAAGGACTCTTTTCTGATATCATATAGTATATACCTCCTGCCAATGTAACCTACTTCAAGCAGTGTCTTTATTGATGATACTATAGCCAGGTTCTGTGGACTCCCAGTCATTTGAATGTGCTATTAACCTCAAGCTACATGGGAGTGGAGAAAGGGTTTGTCTACAGAAGTCCATGGAAGAATGCTGGGAATGGCAAGTGTAAAACTATTCTATGTCTAGATTATAAAACTTTAAGGACATACACTAATAGTATAATGTTACTTATATACCTTAACTTCTAAAAGAAATGAAAAACCCCAGATTTTGTCTGCCATCCGGTTTGATGGTCAGGTCAGACACCCTTCCTTTCTAACATCCAGAGAAATCTTTCATTTTTCTTTCAAGTTCAATTATGCATATTTTAAACAATTTTTGAAATTTACTTTTTTATTGTATGTGTATGATGTTTATTTTATGTTTTTAATGTTTTGCCTGCATGTATGTCTGTGTACCATGTAAGTACCTGGTGCAGGTGGAGGCCAGAAGAGTGTGTTGGAACCCCTGGAACTAGAGTTACAGATGTCTATGAGCCACCATGTGAGTGCTGAGGTCTGAACTAGGTCCCTACAAGAGTAACAAGTGCTCTTAACTGCTGAGCCATCTCTCTAGCCATGATGATGCATATTTTAAACAGTGGGGTTTTAAAAATCCACTTGTCTTAAGTGTTTGAATACTTTGTGAAAATGTTTCTCACATTTGCCAGTTCACTTTCTTGACTGTATTATATAACTTTTGAATTTGAAATTTATACTTTAAGGAAATAAAGTCCAAAAACCAACTCTAAAGAAAAACTAGTTTAATGGCATAAAGATGTTTATATCAGTTTTATTCATGATGGTATCTTTGAAAATTGATCCCAAATATTCTAAAATCAGAAACTACATAAAATACATGTATGTATAAATCTGTTCTGATATGTAGAAGAGTGTTACAAAATAATGTTGAATGAATCTGATACAAAAAATACATAGCATTTGTTATCTTGGGATTTCCAGAGATTATAATCCTTTTCCCTCTTTTTTAAAAGAACATTTATTGCTCATTTATTCTGTTTTAAGCACTGCACTAGGTTCAAGTAGTATCATCCAATTTAATCCTGTCAAATCTCATATAGAGTAGTTCCTGTTATGATCCCTACTTTATAAAGACAAGGAAGGTTAGGACACTTGTCAAAGTAGCTTAGAAGTAGTAGAGTGAATATCCAAACCCAGGTTTGAGTTCAGAGCCCATGTTTTTATCACTATGCCTATCTGTTAATCATGCTTTTTTGTGTAAACTGGATTTTAAAAATTAGGTCAGGGCCATCAAGATAGCTCACCTGGTAAAGGCACTGGTCACAACAGCCTGTGTTCAACCCCTAGGACCCACACATTGGAAGGTGATAACCAGGTATTACAAATTGTCCTCACACCATAGCACACACTAAATCAATGTAATTTTTAAAATTCATGGTAATGTTTTGTTGTTATTATGATACTAGGAACCAAACCTAGGACTGTATTCACCCTCGGCAAGTGGGGTGCCACCAAAGCTACATCCGCAAACCTGGTGCAATGTTGAAGTTATATTTTTAACTTAATACAGGTTTAGATATTTTAGTAAATTTTGATTCTTAGGTTGGAAATTTTGTGTACATGTAGAAATGAGCTGCATCATTGGCCTATAACAAAATAATCATGTTAATCTTTCTCATGTATAATAACAGCTATTAATTACAGAGTGTCAATCTGTAGTAGGAACTTGCTTCATGCTTTACATGCATGAACTCATATAATCTTTTTTGTTTGTTTTTTTCAAGACAGTGGTTTGTGTGTGTGTGTGTGTGTGTGTGTGTGTGTGTGTGTGTAGGCCTGGCTGGCTATAGGGCTCATAACAGAAACTATTCTGTATGACTTTGAGAGAATTAAATTAGATGATACTACTTGAACCTAGTACAGTGCTTAAAGCAGAATAAATGATCAATAAATGTTCTTTTAAAAAAGGGAAAAGCTCCTTCAGTCCTTCCCCTAGCTCTTCCTTTGGGGTTCCTGGGCTCAGTTCAATGATTGACTGTGAGTATCCGAATCTGTATTTGTCAGGCTCTGGGAGAGCCTCACAGGAGACAGCTATACCATGCTCCTGTCAGCAAGTGCTTCTTGGCATCAGCAATAGTGTTGGGGTTTGGCGTCTGCAGATGGGGTGGATTCTAAGGTGGGGCAGTCTCTGGATGGCCTTTCCTTTAGTCTCTGCTCCATTTTTATTCCTGCATTTCCTTTAGACAGGGACAGTTCTGGGTTAAAAAGTTTGACATAGGTGGGTGGCCCTATCCCTCAACTGGGGGCTGTGCCTATCTACTGGAGGTGGTCTCTACAGATTCTATATGTTGTATATTTTGGTAATGTCATCCTATTGAGTCCTGGGAACTTCTTGTTTTCCTGGCTTCTGGGACTTTCTAGTGGCTACCCCAGTTCCTCATCCTCCATGGCTACATATTTCTATTCAATTGCCTAACCCTCTGTACTTCTTTCCTGTCCCTTCCCATACCTGATCCTGTCCCCTTTTCCCCTCTCCTTTTCTCCCTTCCAAGTACCTCCCTCCATCTATCTCCATTGATTATTTTGTTCTCCCTTCTATGTAGGATTGAAATATCCACATTTTGGTCTCCCTTCTTCTTAAGCTTCATATGGTCTATGAATTATATTGTGGTTATTTTGAGCTTTTTGGCTAATATCCACTTATCAGTGAGTATATACCATGTGTGTTCTTTGTGTCTGGGTTACCTCACTCAGGATGATATTTTCCAATCCTATTCATTTGCCTGCAAATTTCATGAAGTCATTGTTTTTAATAGCTGAGTAGTACTCCATTGTGTAAATGTACCTCATTTTCTGTATCCATTCCTCTATTGAAGGACATCTGTGTTGTTTGCAGCTTCTGGCTATTATAAATAAGGCTGCTATGAACTTAGTAGAGCATGTGTCCTTGTTATATGTTAGAGCATCTTTTGGATATATACCCAGTAGTGGTATAGGTAGGTATACTTTTCTGAGGAACCTCCAGATTGTTCTCCAAAGAGGTTGTACCAGCTTGCAATCTCACCAGCAATGGAGGAGTGTTCCTCTTTTCTCCACATCCTCGCCAGCATCTTCTGTCACCTGATTGGTTTGAGGTGGAATCTCAGGGTCATTTTGATTTTCATTTCCCTGATGACTAAGGATGTCGAACATTTCTTTAGGTGCTTCTTGGCCATTAGAGATTCCTCAGTTGAGAATTCTTTGTTTAGCTCTATACCCCATTTTTAATAGGGTTATTTGGTTCTATGAAGTCAAACTTCTTGAGTTCTGAAGAACAATATCAACTAACTCGACAACTCAGAGCTCCAGGGACTAAACCACTAACAAAAGAGGGAGGGATCAATGGCTCCAGCTACACATGTGGCAGAGGATGGCCTTATCTGGCATCAGTGGGAGGGGAGGCCCTTGGTTCTGTGGAGGCTTGATGCCCCAGTGTAGGGGGATGCTAGAGCAATGAGGCAGGAGTGGGTAAGGGGGTGGAGGATCACTGTCATAGGCAAAGGGAAGGGAGATGGGATGGGAGTTTGTGGAGGGGAGACTGGGAAGGGGAATATCATTTGAAATGTAAATGAATAAAATGATTAATTATAAAAAGAGGGAACGATGATGAATGAAACTTTAAAACACCAGGGTTTTTTTTGGACTATACTCTCTGGAAATCCAAACATAATTCATGTCTTTGTATATTTGTGTCAGATTCATTCACTGTTGTTTCATTCATATTCTTCCACATATCAGAACAGATTTTATGCATATATATATTTCATGTAGACCAGGCTGGCTTCAAACTCAAGAAATTTGCCTGCCTCTGTAAGGGTTAGGACTAAAAGTGTGCACTACCACTGCCTGGAAAATATTGTATAAAATAGGCAAAGTTGTAACGACCATATTTTCTTGCAGAGGAAAACTGAGCTTGCAGAGGTGAGAAATGCACTCAAGGTTACAGTTGCACACTAACTGCATAGCAGATCCAAAATCAGACCTAAGTCTGAACCTGACATCTTCACTGCTCACCTAACCTGTGCTGCCTTTCATATATGGCATCAGCCACAGACTACCAGGGACAACTGGTACATTCAAAGCAAAGGCCAAGGTTATTTTTGTTTGTTTTTGTTTTCTTGAGACAAAGTCAGCTACATAGTCCAGACTGTCCTGGAACCCACTATCCTACTGTTTAGGCCACCCACCCTAGTGCTGGGGTATGTACTACCATACCAACTCTATGGGCCAAAGTTTTCTTTAGAAAGAATTATCTTAAACTAAGGATGTAGCTCAGTGTAGAAACACTTGCCTATATATACAAAGCCCTTAGTTCATTCCCCAGCCCTGTTCTTGCAAAGCTATGTACTGTGGAATATTCATCATGGGAACAAATACAGCTAGTACAATAAAAAAAATCTTGTTTAGTACATATGATGGCACACACCTCAAAGTCCCAGCCACTCAAAGGCTGAGGCATATGTACTATGGAGTAGGGATCATTGGAGCCCTCTTAAAATTTTGCTTATAACAACAACAAAAAACCCTGATATTCAAGATTAGGTTGTAGTAAAATATACCCATTCAAATATTTGCACATAATAGACTAAGTAGAGAACATCCCAAATGTCTATCATCAGGTGACTAAAAGTGTCAAAAAGTCATGCAATGAAATAGTATCCAGCCATACAAAGGAATGAAGTGTTGGTACAAGATGGATGGACTTTACAACATTCTGCTTAGTCAGACGATCCAGAAAAATCATATAGTGCATGATTCACTTGATATGAAGTGGTCAGAGTAAGCAAATATACAGAAAGATTGTGCATCAGTGATTGCCTACAGCTAGGATTAAGTTCTTTTTCTTAGGTGATAAAAATGTTCTAAATTTGATGGTGGTGTGGTTGTAAAACCCTATGAATATACTAAAATCCATTGAATTGTATGCTTTAAGGGGTGAATTATGTCCTATAAAATTATATCTATTAAGCTGCTTGAATAATCAAATTTACTACCTGCTAACTTCTTTGATGTTTGGAAATTCAAACTGAGCTTCCTCATCCTTATATGGCTATAAGTGAGCACAATCCTGTCCTTAATCGGTTATAATGGCTACGTCGAAGGTTTTATGAAATTTGAATAAGTAATTATAAGGAGAAAAGAGAATAATAATTATACAAAATACTATACAATTTTTAAATTAATATGCATTCTATTCTGTAGCTTTGCAGTCAAGAAAGGATCTCTGTAATTCTTTTCAAAGGCTTTCTTGATAACAGCACCAAATACATCAATTCTGAAGGCTTGATATAATTTCTGCATTACAGGCAAAGATCCTTCTTATCCCAAGATGTATGTTGGGTTTCATTTTTAAATAGAAATGGAGAACAGTTTCCTCAATCCTGTCTACCCTTTCCTCTACTCTAAATCTTTTATTTAAAACCCCTCAATCCTTCTTCCCCACATCAATAAACTAATCCAGTTTCAAAGTTAATCAAGTCCAATTTCCTTAACCTTTACTCATAAATTGAAATATCATTGCCCTTCATATAATCTTTTTATAATATGAGACAAATAAGGACTGCAGGCTTAAAAGTAAGATTTACTCAGGAATCTGTCTATACCATGTAATGTTTAAAGCAAAGGTCAAAGGAAGAATGAAAGTGCTAGAAGAAAACATTTCATTTTATTAAAACTAAGAAGATCTTATAGTGATTACAAAAAAAATTTTCTAAAATTTTAAGCAGCAGATGGAAGAGTTACAGGCAATTAATGGCTGCAAAGAGAGGAAGAATCAGTCTTCTCCAGGGATGAGCCTTCTGATAGATTATATAAGCCCATCTGGTCAGCCCTAAACATATATACATATAAGTACTTGTCATTTTAAAAACTTTCGTGGTTTTATAATATTCTTTTTTGTTTATTAAATAATAAATGTAGATCAGGTATATTGGCATATATACTTAATTCCTGGCATTTGGGAGATGGAAGCAGGAGAATCTGAAGTTTACAGTTATCTTTGGTGATATAGGGATTTCTGTGCCAGCCTGACTATATGAGATTCTGTTCAAAAACACTATCACAACTACTACTACCACTAAGTATAAATCTAAGAGAATTCACATGCCATGGGAAGTTTCTGAAACACAATTCATTCTACAGTGTGTTTCTGGTAGGATTAGGTAGAAAATCATCATCCGAGTACATAATCAATACAAAAATGTTGTAATGTAGGATTTTAAATGTAATGTGTTTTCAGCACTAAGGCTAGAATACACCTGAACAAATGCAATGGTGGTCCTTCACACGCCAGAGATATGTGCAGGCAAACGTTGTGACTCCAGGGAGTCCAAAAGGACTATGTCCAGCTGGTCATCCTGGGAAGACATTTAAAGTGAAGAAAGAAGAATAAGAAGGAGTCTTATTAATAGTATGGCAACACAGGTAAATACACAGACCTAGTGAATTCATTTTATCTTCAGAGTGCTTAGTAGTACTGGAAAAAGGAACAAAGGCAAAAATTGGGAGCTTTTGTAGTAGTAGTTCAGTTCATCCTAGTCTGGTCATTATCTGGGAAATCATTACCTCAAGCCATCATTTCACCATGAGCTCCCAATTTTGCCTTTTGAGCATGATTATTATTATTTTATTTATTTATTTTTGCGACAATGTCTCTATATCTCAGGTTGACCTCAACACTGGAGCCAAGAATGATCTTGAACTTCTGATTCTCTACCTACCGAATGCGTGTTCCCACTCATGTGCCACAACAAGCATGTTATGCAGGATGCAGATCCTACACAGGACATTGGACACTCTACTAACTGACTAACTGAACTACATCCCCAAGTCCTTCATATAGTTTTTAAAAACTTATTTTTATTTCGCAGTGTGTGTGTGTGTGTGTGTGTGTGTGTGTGTGTGTGTGTGTGTGTTTGGAGGGGTATATGGGAGTGCAGATGCCTGCAGAGGGAGCTGGAGTTTGTAGGTGATTGTGAGCTGATTGATGTGGTTTCTGGGAATTGAACTCAGGTTCTCTAGAAGAAGAGTACATGCTCTTCACAACTCATATAGTATTTTAAACCTTTCCATCCTCTTTGTATGTTAAACATTTGCCCTTGGAACCCTCCTTATTTGTCAATTTTTTTTTTCTGAGGAGAGATTGCATTTGAGAAGAATGACAGTGTAACAACAGCCAGGACACCAGACTTCCTGCTCAACAGGAAATTTGGCAGTTTCTCTCTAACATTTGCTAGAGAAGAGGAAGCCTGGAAAAGTATGACATCCTTCTTCAGAGCGAAGGTAACTACATGATAAGATGGTTTGATGCCCTATTCTTCAGGACAACTCCGATTCTCTGGGCAATAAATAGCATTTGACACTGAATAAGGTCAATACTGTGGCTCCAGTCCTCACAAAAAGAAAGAACTTTATTGCAAGGAAAACAAACAAAAATCCCAAACTCACTTTTTTTTCTGATATATTACTATAGGGGTATTTACAAAAGAAGGAATGGAGATGCTGCTTGTTGATGAGGTGGTAAGAACAGGAAGGTCTTAGGCTCCTGCTTCTTCATGGTTGCACATTTCTGCTCCCTAATCATCAAAGTTATTTGAACTTCATTATCACAAGGTCATTGAACAGAGGTCTTCTTTTGTGTGTATTTTTCTTGAAAAGCCAGTTTCAAACTGTCCTGAGAAGATTATGAGGCTTTTCCTGGAAAACATTTAAGCACCTCGCTATTAAAGGGAGTATGACTAGTATGTCTAAACCTTAACTGATTTCACCTTCTTTTCTGGGTTCCCCAGCACTGCAAAGAAAACATAATTAAAAGTATGAAGTGGAAATGAGCAGCTCTGTGAATTCTTTTCAAAAATTGACCATATTCCAAGCAGTCGCCAGTCATAGGGAAAAACATGCCTAGAATCATACAGAAAATAAAGAAACTTTTAAATCCCTTCTTTAGTTATTCTTGCCCTTATTTCCAGCTATTATTTAATAAGACTGTCCTAGTTAGGGTTACTATTGCTATGATGAATCACCATGACCAAAAGCAAGCTGGGGAGAAAATTTGGCTTACTCTTCTACATTGTAGCCCATCGCTGACAGACTCAAGCAGGGCAGGATCCTGGAGAGCAGAAAGCAAATGTAGAGGCCATGGAGGAGCTTTGCTTATTGGCTTGCTCCCCCTGCCTTGCTCAGCATGCTTTCTTATAGCATCTAGGCCACCCACAATAGGCTTGGGCTTCCCATATCAATTACTTATTAAGAAAATGCCCTACAGTTGAATTTTATGGAGGCATGTTCTCAATTGAGGTTCCCTCTTTTCAGATGACTCTACTCTTGTGTCAAGTTGACTTTAAAACTAGTCAGCACATGGACTCACACAAAGATTTTGGGCATCCAGTATCTTTTTTACATTTGTTTGTTTGTTTGTGTTGGAGGAAGGTGGCCTATGCCACGGTGCATGTGTGGAGGCCAGAGGACAACTGATGAGAGTTGGTTCTTTTTCTGCCATATGACCTTAGGTCAGCAGGTTGACACCTGAGGCATCTTATTGGTATTTATTTTTTACCCAGTATTTTTTTCTGAGACCAGGCCTCACTATATAATCTGTTCTTCCTTTAAATGTATGGGTTTCCTGCCTCATCATCTTAGATGGTAGAATTATATGTGCACCACCATCACCATACCTGGCTCACTTTATTTTATTATGAATTTTGTTACATATAGTATTTTTGCCATCATCCTGTTTTTGAAATAATTCATGATGGTTGCACAAAATTTTATTATGTATTTTTATTATCATGCAGTATTCCTTTGTATAAGTATGCCTCATATGTTTCTCTGTCTTCTTATAAATGAACGTTTAGGGTTCTTGTAAATAATCCCTTGGTGCATACACTTTTATTTCTGTGTTCTGTTGTATGATGATATCTCCATACTTCTAATTTTTCTATTTAGTTGGAATTTTATAAAACTGAGCACTTTAAAATATATTTTCACATTTGATATATCCTCTTTGAAATACTTATTTACAGCTTTTGCTCACTTTTTATATTCTTTTTTATTGTTGTTTTACTTTTTTGAGATGGAGTCTCTTTGTGTACTGCTGAGATTAAAGGCATGAGCCACCATGCCTAGGGCCCCAAGGATTCATTTGTAATATTTGATGATGAGCATTTATTCCTTTACTTAGAAATTTGTTTTTTTTCTATTAAGTTATATTTTTTGTGATTATCAAAATCCTCTACATTTATCTCAGGGTTTATTTACTTTCCTAAATATTATTGTAAAAATTATCTTACTTAAATGGTTGCCTTTGTTTAATAGTATTAAATACAGACATTTCCTAACCACCACAAAATTGTATCTTTAAGCAAAGTATTTCAGTAAGAATTGGTGTGGGGAGGAACTTCCGGTAATATTTTGCAGCCAATAGTTATGTAATATGTTTAAAGAAAAACCTCCTCCTAAAACCCTTGGTTATATTAAAATTCAAACTCATCATCATCAATATCCTTGCCATCGTTTTGAGCAATGATACCAGACAGTAGGAATTGTAACAAGAATTGTGTGAAAACTGGAATCATTTGTATGCAACTTGCAGTGATGCATTATGGGCCCTTTAGATAGTGGCATCTATGACCACTTTTTGTGGTTTTAAAATGCCAAGGAAAATGAATGAGCTTTACTTTGACTAAATGAAGACATTTTTTATGATTGAAATTCTGCAAAACCCTGTATATTTTTAGATAAAGAACTTTTAAAATGGTTTTTGTTGAATTCCCGATGCCAATATCTGTCTATGTGGTCTGCCAGCACTCTCAACTGTAATATGTTCCAGAAAGATACTCCCCTCCCTTTTCCCAAACTTCTCATCCACCTACCCCAAGACCTATTCCTCTATAGCCTCTCTTTTGTTTAAGTACACTGCCATCTTCTCAGTCATCATGATTGGCAGTCTCCTTACTTTTACATTTCCCATTTAAGCAATCACCAAATCCTCTCCAATCTAACCCCTACAATATTCAGGTGTCCTCTCCTCCTCATTCCCTCCACTACCACTGTTTTCCGGTTCCCTCATATCTTTTACTTAAACTGTTCCCTAGCTTACTAACAGGTTTCTTTGTTTTTCCTTAGTATCCCTTCTTCTCAGTCACCCTCCTCACTCTTGCCAGTTAGCTTCCTACCCAAAGGTAACATCCTAGTCATGCTCCTCAGATGACTTCTCCTTACTTACAAATAAATTCCAATAATCCTCAAGAGCAGGCTAGTAATTAAAAAAGCACAAACCTGAGAACTGAAGCAGATCTGGGTCCTGAACCTTGAAGACTACTTCCCCCTTGTAGCAAGGCTAACTTCTCGGAAACCTTGCTTCATCCTTCATAAAAATATGTACCCCATAAAGCTCACCAGATCATACTGTATGTTTTATTATAGCACAAAGAGCTAGTAAGCATTTGTTATTAATATAATTACAGACTGCCATAATCTTACCTTGCCCTACCCCCACAGCCTCAGCTGCCACTACATTTCCTTTTACATTCTTGTTACTGGCACCTTTTCTGGTTCACTAACCTGGAATGCTCCTCCCAACACTCAGTCTCATTTCTCTCATATTAGAATTCTATCCTTCCAGTACTCAAGTCAACTACTTTTTTATGTCACAATGATTTTCTTCTCTTTTCACCAACTCAATCTCTTTTCTTTATTCTTCCAGTTGGTTTATCTCTTACTGTGCTTTTCATTACTTGTTTACTTTGCCATGTCCTTTGCTAAAGTTTGAATTCATTAAAGGACAATGATCCATTACTGTGACATTTAATTTTGCACCAATTATGGTGCTTTTTAAATGTTACAGTGCCTTGTTATACAAGTGTCTGAATGAATGAAAGAAAGAAAGAACACATAATGTCCATTAAGGAGGAAAGTGAATCTTTTATATTTACATACTTTCTTTTATGTTGTAGGAGGTCTCTTACAATTATCATAAAGTTTAGAAATCCACATTTCGACCTCATTTCACTATCCTTCAATGGAGTGTGAAACATAATTGCTAGATTTACAAGTCACAAAAATCTGGTACAGAAGAGCAACAGGAAATAAATTAAGAGTGGCAAGGCAAGTTCTATGGCCATATTCACAAATAAGGAAACAATAGGAGAGCAAATGCTAAAATAGAGAAGGGCATCAAAAGAAAACTGCCTAAACAATCAAATGAAATTTCAACAATTGTATATTATGGGTACAAAGATAAAGATAAAACTCATTCTGGCCAAAGGGGTTGTAAGGACCCCTTTGGGTCATACATGATAATCATCACATATTTTCCTAACAGCCTTCGGACTTAGGTATTCTACAGTCTTATTTGGTATTCTACAATCTTAGCACGTTTCTAGTTTTGTTCAAATAGGGATTATTGGTTATGTTAGAACCTCTCTGACTGTCTGGGAAAGTATTCATACATGTAACCACAGCACTGAGAGGACTGAGGCAAAAGGATTGCTACAACTTTTAGGTTAGCCTTGGCTAGATGGTGAGTTCAGATCAATTTACACTATATTACAGGAGATAACAGATAACAAATCTGAAAACAAACAACGAAAAGAGCCTCATCTGCTTAAAACATACTACTATCAACTTGAACTCCTGATATATTGATTAGATTTATGTGAATATTGCAGTAAATATAATTTTATTTCAGCTGTGGCATAGTATTGTTTGTTTTAATCTTTTCAATTGAGTACTCAATCTTTCTAGCCTTGAAACCATTGTGCACATGAAAATTTAGAGAAGTCCTCTTTTAAATATTGTAGGGGAAAATGTTATATAGTATAGTTTAACAATTACCTTTGAAAATATTCATATGTACAAAATAGTCCATGACATTTAAAAGTTACACCGAAATCAATTACCATCTTCTTCAATTATATAATCCAAATCTTGCATGTTAGTCAGCTTCACATTTCTGTAACACAATACCAAGTTAAAATTAATTTACACAAAGTAAAGGAGTATCGTGGTTCACTGTTATAGAAGTTCCAATCCCAGACCAGCTTGTTGCTTTGGACCAATGTCAAAGGTAGTATGTCGTTGTACGCCAAATTTCTTGTATCAGCAGGAATCAAAAGAAAGAGATGAGATATGGTTGAGACATTTCCATTAGCTCTATACCCTCAGTGATCTAAGAGTCCACATAAAGCCCTAGCTCTCAAATGTCCTACTACTTACCAATAGGACATCATTCTTGAGACCAGGTCTTTAACACAAAAAAATGAATTGTACCTAATTCCTATGAATTGAAACATTCTTTCCCAGGGAAAGGAGAGGGGATCATGAGTCTCAGAAGGCAAAGGTTACATAAGACTCAGGAAGTACTAGAAACTTAAAATATTCATAAGAGCACTCCCCCAAGATTGTATGAACAGTAAGCAGTTACTGGGAGAAAAAGATACTCCAACTAGCTAAGCTGCGTAAAAGTTGTGCAGGGAGTTCCAAGAATAAAGATTTTATGAATCATCACACATGCTAGGATGGCCTTTTCTGTGATACTTTTTTCAGCTACAGTGCCTTTCCTGTGAGTATCCTCAGCCATACTCCTGTGACTGACCCCAGTATATTCACTGATTCATTAAGCTAGACTTGAGAAGAATCATGTATTAGGTATGGCATCAATGTCCTTTCTGGTATGAAGATGCTTTATCATGTTTTCCCAGAAAAAGTCACAAAACAGGGCTGCATTCAGCATATAAATCATAGCAGTTTTAACTCTGTTTGGGGGCTACTGTGATGGTTTAGTTTCTAAAAGATGCTTAAAGACACATAATGTTCAAGTCCATGGATCACTTAAAAAGTGATCACCTTGTATGTGTGTGTGTCTCTGTGTGTCTCTGTGTGTCCATGTGTGTTCCTAAATATAAAAGTACAACCTTCTCAGCCCATATAATGTTACTTGTATGTATATGAGTTCAGGACCGACCACTTGATACTAGATAAGGGTTTAGAGCTCTTCCCTGAGAATGACTATCTCTCTCTGCACTCCTTCAGGGAAGATTCCTAAAGAGGTAACACAAAGATTGTAAGTGTCAGAGAGACAGGAAATCTGCTGTGAGATTGCATCTCCTAGAACTCTCAGGGAAACCACACCCACAAATCTCAACATTCATTTCTTAATGACTATTGTCCACAAGCCACCATCTGCTCTTGTTTGGTCAGCCTCAGTTCCTTTCCATGTAAGGTTGAACAATATGCCAATTTTCTTCTTTTCTTCATTTTTTATTGGTTATTTTATTTACTTACATTTTAAATGTTATCCCCCTTCCCAGTTTCCCCTCCACAAACCCCATATCCTCTCCTCCCCCTGCCCTCTATGAGAGTGCTCCTCCAACTGCCTACCCACTCCTGCCTCACTGCCCTGGCATTCCCCTACCCTGGGTCATTGAGCCTTCACAGGACAGAGGGGCTCCCCTCCAGTGATGCCTGATAAGGCCTTCCTCTGCTACATATCCAGCTGGAGCCATGAGTCCCTCCATGTGTATTCTTTGGTTGGTGGTTTAGTCCCTGGGAGGTTTGGACGGTCTGGTTGGTTGATATTGTTGTTCTTCCTATGGGGTTACCATCCTCTTCAGCTCCTTCAGTCCCTTCTCTAAATCCTCCATTGGGGGCCTTGTGCTCAGTCCAATGGTTGGCTATGAGCATCCACCTCTGTATTTGTTATTCTCTGGAAGAGCCCTCAGGGACAGCTATACTAGTCAATTTTCTTCTTAAAGCCAATAAAAGAAAACAAGAAAGACTCCCATCAAGATGGGTGCTGTATTTTTATATGTGTTGTTACTTAATTTTGTGTAGCTATATCCCAATACTTGACAGAAACAACTTAAGAGAGAAAATACTTATTTTGGCTCACAATGTCATAGGATCTTCCCAATAATCACTTGACACATTTCCAAGAGAGGCACGGCATCCAGACAGTGGCAGCATGTGCTAGAAGCTGTTCACCGATGGCAGAAAGCATAGAGAAAAAAACCTAAAACTTTCAAAGATATACCTCTACTTGCTCTAGCTAGACCCTATATCCCAATCTCCCAAAATAGTACAACTATCTGGACCAAATATTCAACTTAGGAATCCACGAGTAATATTTCATATATAAACCATAGCATGCTGGGTGTACTGGCACAAGCTAATCCTAGCATTCGAGAGATAAGTAGGTGGATCTCTCTGAGTTTCAGACCAGCCTGGTCTACAAATCCAGTTCCAGGACAGCTATGGCTGTTACACGGAGAAACCCTATCTCAAAAACCCAAACAAACAAACACATAGCAGTAGTTAATCATATACATATCATAGAATTCATTGTATTCTACAAGAAAACTATACAAATGCCTGAATTTTGGGGTCTACCCTAAGATTTGTCTGCTATGAAGAAATGTTTGAAATCTATTTCCCTGGAGAAACTTGTACATGTATGCATCAAGAGAAATGGAGCATCACTATTTGTAATAGAAATCAAAGATTCATAGAGGATTGGTTGTAAAAATGCATTGTAGTCATAAAATAGAGTGTTTCGAGGAATGAAAATGAATGAAATGATAGCTACATGAAACGATATGAACCAACCTTAATAACATGATAGTGAGAGAGAAAACAAATGGGTCTCCTAAAGTACCTGAGTTATGATACTACTTCTATAAAGTTTATACAGATGCAAATAGCTAAAGATGCAATATAATAAATAATATATTCAATATAATAAATTAGGAAGGAAAGCAAAGCAACAATAAGGGCAAATTTTGGCTAGAAGCTATATCTGCAGAGAGAGCAAAGGCAATACAATTTGGCATGGATTCATGATTCTCACAAATTGGGTAGACAGAGTGTTTCAGAAGTATGTGATTTTTGTGGTCGAGATCAAATTTTAGGCTTCATACATGCTAAGTAACTATTTTACAACTGTGCTATGTTCCCAGTCCCAAGAGATACGTGATTCTTTGTTTCTGTATGTATTTTTAAAAACATTGCCAACTCATTATTTAATAAGAACAAGTTTTAAAAACTCAAGTTCCCATTTGTTAATATAATTGCCCATTTTGGTGGTCTTTTTGTGTTGATTTCA
This sequence comes from Mastomys natalensis, assembly GCA_021653895.1. Lineage (NCBI taxonomy): Eukaryota > Metazoa > Chordata > Mammalia > Rodentia > Muridae > Mastomys > Mastomys natalensis. Next base: position 395,178 of record JAJTUV010002410.1, read on the forward strand.
AGAGGATTTAAAACGTTACAGTTTTGCAGGATCATTTCTCTTGTGTTTTCTATCACTCTCTCCAAAAAGAAGGGCAAAGAAAAATGCTTTCTCGATCACTGTCTAAAGGTTCACTTTTAAGTATTCCAATCCCAGAGTAAAAAGAAATAAAAATTTCATTTCTAGAGGATAATGATTTCCCACATCCTTTTCTTAAATCTCCAAGTTCTTTCCACATGGCTCTCCTTGTCTCACATGTTTTAGGCAGTCTACTGACAGATACATAAAATGGCTTAGCAGCGTATGTAGAATAAAATCTTATCTGTAAAAATTCATCACCTATGTGTTCATAGGAGATTTGTGCAGTGACACAGAAGTTCTTAAAACAAGTGAATTTAAAATCCAACAACTTACACATAAAATAATAAAATCAGAAAAATGCACCAGCCTGCAAGGTTACTGTTGATGCTTTCCAATGAAAGCAAGAGCAGCATGTGCGTTATCAGCTGAGTACTCTAAACTAGCTAATTCAGAGCAGGAAAAGTAAGAGACAATTTTCCTAGTGAGTGATCTCATGAATTTTTAATAATTTCATTTCTATACTTCAGGTAATTAAAAGAGTTTAGTGAAATAATCCCACTAATTACTTTTAGCCACAGTGTTGTAAAACTATAGAATGGTTTTTTGAGTCTAGCCATGCATAATGGTGCATGACTATAATCACATTCAGTTGGAGCAGGAAGACTGAGAGTTGGAGGTCAGCCTGGGCTACATGGCCAGACCTATCTCATAGATCAATAACAACAAACTAACCAAAACAAAAAACAAGACCCTTTAAAAGAATCCTGAGTCATAGATTCTTTTATTCACTGAAAAAGAACTTTGTTCAAAGTATATAACATTGCCATCTTTGATCCTGGCTCTCCATTAACAACTATGATTGTCTCTTTTCTCCAGATACACAGGAAATGCAGTTGTTTGGGTTTATGTACACTCTGCTAAATATTAAATAATGTCTCCCTGTAAAGTAAGAGTCCTTTGATTTTTTTTCCAAGTAAGTTAGATTCTGATCCTTTCAAACAATAATGATATGTCAGACAAACAAATTAGTACTTGAGATTCTTCTATTTAAAAGCTTAACCCATCAACACAAGTGCAATTAAACTACCACCTTGAAAACTAACTAGCCTTATGTCTGTTTCTACTGGAAGATTATTTCCATCTAGGCATGGTAGTACACCTCTAATCCTAGCACTTAGAAGGCTGAGGTAAGAGGAATGCTGTGAGTGTGAGGCCAAGCTAGGCTATGGGTTTGAAAAAAAATCTATCACTGCTTTAAATAGTTTGAACATAGATATTCTACAGCCTGGAATAATTGTAAAGATCTGTAACCTCCCCCCTTGGGAGGCTGAGACAAGATCAGGAGGCCAGCATGGACCTGTCTTTAAAAAAAAAAGCAACATTAACATCCTTGTACATTGTGATGTGATAGAGATCATCTATATCAAATATTCCTTAGTGAAAAATATCCAAAAGACACAATTATTTAGTGATATAATGCCTTATGTAGATGCCAAACTGTTTTAGATAATTGGTAAGAATAGTTACTATTTAATTTCATCCATGAATACTATTACAATGTCTTTTGAATGTTTAGTATTGTTTTAATACAAGGATTTTTTAAAATTACATTTATTTCCAGGTGTGGTGATACATGCCATTTTTTCTCCAACATTCAAGAAAAAGATGGATTTCTGTGAGTTCAAGGCTAGTCTGGTCTACATAATGACTTCCAGAACAGCCAGAGTGCTCTATGGGACTCTGTCTCAAAAAACAAACTAGAACTTACATTTATTTATTTATTTATTTATTTATTTATTTATTTATTATTTATTTATTTATTTATTATGTTTTCATATTATGCAAATCAGAGGTTAACTTGTAAGAGTCAGTTCTTCTATCATGTGACATGGGATCTGGAGACTGGAACTCAAGTCAACAGGTTTGCCAGCAATGCTTTTACAGTTTTCAGAGTAGTATTTTCTTTTGGCCACAAGAATATATCACTCTTAGGGATTAAGAGAATAAGAATAAGATACAGCTGGGCAGTGGTGGCGCACACCTTTAATCCCAGCACTTGGGAGGCAGAGACAGGCAGATTTCTGGGTTCGAGGCCAGCCTGGTCTACAGAGTGAGTTCCAGGACAGCCAGGGCTATACAAAGAAACCCTGTCTCGAAAAACCAAAAAAAAAAAGAGGACAAGATACTGGGATTTCAGGAGAAGTAATTATATTTGGATATCTTTCCTGCAGAACTCATTACATAGAACATTTCTAGAATGTAAGTAGAATGACCAAAACAAACAAAACCATCACACATCCTGCTCATGCAAGCGACCATAATTAAACAGGAAAAAAGTCACTAATGTAGGAGTGGGCTGGTTGGGAAGAAGGAAGGTTTTAGTTCCAACCCTCTGTAACCTTGGACCATTGCTTTACCATTCTGAGACACAAGTGCCTCTTCTTAAACAAAACAGCCAACCTTAAAAGTCTTTCCTAGCCCTAACAATTTTGAACTTTTAATGATGTAATTTTCTTATTTCTATGGTATCTGCATTGTACTTGGGAATCAGTGCCTCACTTTGCTTGGTTTATAGTGGGAGTATACTAGATAAATATTGTCAGGTTGAAATGCTTTAAATCTGAGTTACAATGATGATTTAAATCATTGGATTACATGGATATTAATATGTAGTTAGAGTTTCCTTAGGTGGCTTTGGTAACAGCAGGTAATGTCAGCAATGTTCCTAATATTTAATGTCTTTCGGAGATTGATATGATGAGCTAGTGGAAGAAAAGTGATAGTCCATGAATTTATTCATCTGTATCATTTATCAGAAGCTTGACAGCACCCATCACTATAATACATACTCACCGGGACAAATGTGTTATTTTTGTGTAAAATGGCTCCAAAGGTATTTTTCTTTGCCTCAAATTCCATCACACATTCCATAATCAAATTTACAGAAGAATTTTATAGTATAAATCTAGTAGAATGTCACATATAGACAAATCTTGGTTATTCTTTCAGAGAAATCTAGTCTCCTTTATAGTATTAGAGAGAAAGAGAATGACCATAGTCAAAGGCATTCTCATGTGTCCAAGTTAAGTTGGTTAGAAGGCAATTATAAATTTATAATTATAAGTTATAAATATAAATAATAAATTTATTTGCATGAATTTTTTTATCCATCAAATACTTATAGTTATACAGGTACCTGAGACTAGAATCAAACAGATTGGATGTGAGACACAATTTTATAGTTTTAGATCCTCTAGTGTTCCAGCATAGCATATATGCAGGCAAGAGTTCAATACAGTAGAGCACAGCCTGAGCTTTTTCAGTAAGAACTGCTTACAGAGTTGTGCCTTCTCTTGTATCTGGCAGTTTAGACTTCTGTTAGGTTTCCATAATACCTTAGCTGATTAGGCTGGCTTAGTGTGCCTAAAATGTACAAACCTTAGCTCCCTGAGCTCCTTTCTGGAAAACAGAAGTCCTGTTTTGTACATGTTCGGCAGTGAATATCTATATCACCAGCTCCCAAGAGAAAACGTTGCCACTGAGGAATGGGCTGCCTTGATTAATTCTTTGTGTATACAGTGATAATTCAGTATTGGAAGAATCACATAGGTCTATACAACTCTACTTGGAGATTCTGAGAAGTTTGTGCTTGTTTTCCTTCATATTTCACCCTGTGAATTTTTCCCTCTGTTACTTTGCTCAATCACTTTGCTTTTATAAATGTCAGCCATAAATACAACTATGTTTTGAGTCTTGTGAATATTTCTAGCTAATCCCTGATCTTGAGGGTGGTTTTGTGGACCCCTACACATTGTACTATTTTTAAATTCTGAAATTCCAGTGTGTTCGTTAGCATTTAAAAATACATGAACTCTGAATCATTTCTATATTGAGATGTACCCATCTATTATGTACCCATAATTGAGATAATTACATAGTACATTAAAATTTTGAATCAAACAACCGTGAACTGAATTATAAAATACTCTGGTATGGTTTTCACATTCTAAAAGCTTTCCAAAGTAAAAATAATTAATTTTAAATTTCCTGATTATCTGTATTTCCTTAGAGCTCAGAAATGGGCAGGAGGAGGCCTAAGAAGGATCATTTGTATACTTCAGGTGTGATAAAGGGTTTACATCAGGGAAAAAAGAAGAAAACTTCCCAAGTTTAAATATAAGAACTATTATGTATAACCTAATAACTATGCCCCCTCAGAACCAGACTCTGATGCTTGAGCTCCTCTTCTGTGCAATGGAAACGATAGCAGTATTAATCTCATGATTGCTATGAAATTTAAATATGTTTACGTGTATAAAGGACTTAGCACAATGCTGAGCACACACGTTTTCCCCATTTCTGATATTGCTAACTAAGGATAGGCCCTTATCACTTAACGCTGAATGACTACTACAGCCTCCTTCAGATTACCTTTTCTCTGGTCAGCTATTGCAGTAATAATTTTACTTGCTTTCTCCAAACCCCCAAGCAATTATTTGCTAGTACATCAAAGGAAATATCCCCTGCTCGACTTTCAAGGCCCATATCCTATCATAATCCTCATTTCTCTATATCAGTTTTCCACTCTTCCACATTAGGGGCTTTCAAACTTAAGCATTGGCCAAAGTCATTTGGATAACTTGGTAAGGCAGAATTTACTGTCCTCTCTCCCAGTTTCTGATTGTGATAGTTATTCTTGATTGTTAACTTGCATGCATCTGGAATCAAGGAGTGGAAAAGGGAATAGTTCTATTCACTATCACCCCTAGTGAATCACTAGGAAAATTTTTGCTTCCTGATCCCATGACCTCACGTTCTGCCAGCTTAGAAGTTTTGGTCCCAGAGGTGGGAGTGTTCCTACCAGGAGACACAACAAATATTTTATTGGGCTGGAAGTTCAGACTTCCACCTGTCCACTTTGGCCTTAAGCTGACAGGTTCAGAAAGGAATAATAGTGTTAGAAGGGATGATTTATCCAGATTACCAAGAGGAAATTGGATTGCTTCTCCACAATGGAGGTAAGAAAAATTATATCTGGAGTGCAGGAGATCCTTCAGTGTGTCTCTTGGTGCTATCATGTCTGGTGATTAAAGTCAACAGGAAACTACAACAACCCAATGTAGGCAGGATGAAAAATGGCACAGATCCTTCAGGAATGAAGGTCTGGTCACTACTTCAGGTAAAAGACCAAGACCTGCTGAGGTGCTTTCTGGCTGTGGAGGAAATACTGGATGGGCAGTGGAGGAAAGTAGTTATAAATGCCAGCAGAATGAGGATTGTAGATGACACAAGTGTCATATTTAGTTAAGAATGTGTTCATATAGATATTTATGTTCTTTCCTTGATTTCTTTATTATGTGATAAAACATAAATTAGGAGAACATCAGTAATTATCATATGTAAGTTTGAGATATCTTTAAAAATGTCCCTCAAAGAGCATCACCACCTAGTCTAAAATATACAACTTGATTATTATTGTATGAGGAATAGTTATATCATGTTATGCATAATTATGATGTGGTTATTACTTCCATTTGGAAATTAGTTTAACATAAGGAGATATGATTGTGTGTCAAGTTGACAAGGGGTGGACTTGTGATGTCTATAAAGGACATGGAAGAAAGAAGCTTGCCCTCTACCTGTTTGCTCTTACTCTTGCTATTCCTTCACTGGCATAAGAGCCTATTTCTTTGGAATTATGGCATATCATAAAGACAGCAGAGGTATCCATCCGTGTGGACTGAACAACCACTAGATTCTTAGACTTTCCATTAGTAAACAGACATTGTTGTACCAGCTGGATCACAGCCTGTAAGCCATTCTAATAAATTCTCTTTCTCTCTTTCTTTCTGTAATTTCTGTTCCTCTAGAGAACTTGTGGTGATTTGAATATGCTGACACCATGGGAAGTGGCACTATTAGGAAGTGTGGCCTTATTGGAATAGGTGTGGCCTTGCTGGAATAGGTATGGCCTTGTTGGAGGAAGAGTGTCATTGTGTAGGCTCCCTTTGAGGGCTCCTACTGCTCAAGCTCTGCCCAGTACAGAAGAGTCAGTCTCTTCCTGGCTGCCTTCAGATCAAGATATAGAATTTTCAACTCTTTCTTCAGCATACAAGTCTGACTGCCTGCATGATGCCATGCTTCCCATCATGATGATAATGAACTGAACCTCTGAAACTATAAGCCATCCCCAATTAAATGTTGTCCTTTATAAGAGTTTCCTTGGTCATGGTGTCTGTTCACAGCAGTAAAACCCTAACTAAGACAAACCCTAACACACACACACACACACACACACACACACACACACACACACACGAGATATATATGTATGTATGTTCTGGAGATCACTTTTGAAAGAGCTACTACTATATCTGGTTATCTGGTTATACTGGTACACACCTGTAATCCTAGAACTTGAGAGTCTGGGCAGGAGGATCAAGAGTTCCTGACTACCTTGAACTAGGTAGCAAATTTGAGGTTGTTGTGGATAGCCTCAGCCTTATATTTTGATCCTAGTTCCCAGTGGATAGCCCCAGGCTTGTATTTTGATTCTAGTTCCACCCTCCTGGGAGGGGCTGCAGATGAAGATTGAATCCCTGTTGTGGATAGCCCCAGCCTTGTATTTTGATCCTAGTTCCACCCTCCTGGGAGGGGCTGCAGAGGATGATTGAATCTGTACACAGAGACGTCTTGCAAACCTTCTGTCCAATTAAAACCTGTAAAATAAAGGCTAGAGCCAGAGATTGGGCAGTAGAAGGGGAAGCTGAGAAAAAGGCTTAGGGGAGGAGAGAGTGAGAGGAATTCGATATAAAAGGAGGCAGAGGCAGAAGCAGAGGCAGAAGAGAAGTAGAAGCAGGAGGAAGCAGGCAGAAGGAAGCCGGAGATAGGAGGACAAAGACGCGGCCTGGGATAACCGCAAGTTATAAGGGATCTCATAGCCCGGGATTAGAGTAGTGTAGTGGTAAATCTGCCAAATCTATTTATACCATAATTATTGAGTTGTGTCTTCCTTTACTGGTCTCATTTGGGTAGGAGATTTTACAGCGGCAAATTTGGGGTTAAATAATTCCTTCTACTACAGAGGTCATTTTGCTTATTATTAATTATGTTAATTCATTCTTCCTTCTTACATCCACCTATCCTATTGTCTTTGTTTACAACTTCTTTGCTAGCTCAGACTGCATCCAGTCCAGCTTAAAATCTTAGCAATTGTTTCTGTTTTTCAAATTAGTATTAGTTAATATAACCTACATTACAGTTTAACTCTATTATTTGCCCTTATTTAATGCATATAATGTGTATGTCTAACTATATAGTTTTTGGTGCTTAAGCTTTTTTATATCTTTTTATTTTTAACAGACATGGTGTATTTGTACATATTTGTGTGATTCTGTGTTGGCATATCAATGTATATATATAATCTGTAATGATCTTATCAGGGTAATTTTCATATCACATCAAACATTTGCTATTGTGCAGAGATTATGCTAATCTTCTGTGTATCTTTCTTTCTTAGTATGTGTGCTGACAAAGTGAGCATAATGCCAATATTTTGTGGCAAGAATATTTTTCTGCATTTTGCTCATAAGTCCAGCACTAGATTGAATATGTGTGTGTATATTTAATAATTATTTAACTGGTTGGTTTGTGTGTCCAGTTAATACATTTGATAGTGAGATCTTATGCTTTTTATTCTATCACTAAGCAATGATGAAGGAAAAAAATTGCAGAGGTGTCTTCAGCCTCATATACAGAAGCCACATTACAACTCTTGTGCCTATGCTGTGAATGTTACCTGCCATGTCTTTCCAAATCTGTATTCATCTTAATGCACTCAGAATTACAGGGCAATGATTATTACAGCAGATTCTACATAGAACACTGTTCATGATTGCAGCTCTGTACTTAATGGCAAATGGCAGCTGATTGTTTTGCTCTGCCTTAAAGTAGGAAGCACTCCGTAAAAAACAATTTGATGCTGACTGCTGCTTCTGAAGCTTTGTTATACTTCAAGTGCCTTCAACATTTATGGCTCTGGCAGACAGTTGAGAGACATACAATGTTTTATTTCACTCTGTATTAAAAGCAGTATTTGTTGCTTCAACCTGCTGCTGATGCTTCTAAACAGAAGATGTGGCTGGCTCTTTACAGATTTCAAATATGAATATCTAGCTTAATTTATGACTGTTTGGGTTGTGATTTTCATAAAACATTTAATATAAAATTTAAAGATGTGAAGTTATTCATGAAGCTTGAGTATTTGTTTTTATATTTGTCATCAATGTAATAAAGCTCAATAGTGACTAGAAAAGGTACATCAATATCCCACTGAAGAACAATGGTATGCTCTCAATTATTTCTGAATAGATTATTTGCAAGATGGGGATTCTTTTAACTGTAATAAAGCAGAGGAGCTTCATTTTAGCCCCCTGTGTCTTCTGACTGGAAACTCCTGACTTTTGATGGCATTTATTTAATTGTTAAGTCTTGAAACTTCAATTTTTCAAAAAATTATGTTGAGATATGTTTTTGTAAAATACATAAATGAAAACAGTAGCAATCTGGGGCTATATCTCAATGGTAGAGTGCTTGCATAATATTCACAAAGTCCTGCATTCAATCTCCAGCGCTGCAAAACAAAACAATAGCAACATAAAAATAGGAAGCATTGCTATTCGTTCATAAAGCAATGTTGGCTTTGTAGTGATGTAAAAAGAGAGCCTTCTTTTTTTTATCATTTGCTAAAGAGTTGAGTTGATCACCTCATGGGTTGTGGAATTGTAAAAGACAATGCTGCCACATAGATGGTTCACAGTGTTTGCTGATAGAATCCTGCCCACTAGGTCACTTACAGCCCTGTACACAAACTCGAAGTCTAGAGATACTCTAGTTTTGTGTGGTGACTGTCAAAAACTGGGAGACTTGAGGAAAAAGCTTAGCTTGGGGCCACAGGGAAAGATTCTGTCCCACAAATGAGAAAATAACATGGACTTACGGGTTATTTTTCTAAATAGGTGCTGGTATTCCTTCAAATATCATCTCAAAAATTTGTCATGCATTTATAATATAATTATGGTGTTTTATAATAAGAACTATTAACCCTTATTATATGCTTTTCACTTCACATGTATTTAGAAATTGGATCCTGACAACAACTCTGTGATAAAGGGAGGATTATTAGAGCTCAAGAAAATATCCAAAAGCAAGGGCGGGGAGGCAGGAATGGGTGGGTGGATGGGTGGGTAAGCACCCTCATAGAAGTAAGGGGAGGAAGGGTGGGATAGGGGTTTTCGGGGGCGGAGAGGAACCGGAGAAGGGGATAACATTTGAAATGTAAATAAAGAAAATATCCAATAAAAATGGCATTTCAAATAGAAAATATAAACAAGAGCTTGTATTAAGTACAAGAAGGTGAGTGACAAGAGATAAGATTAGAAAGGATTCAGTATGAGTGTCAGGCCCACAAAGTCATGCTCCCATTTTAGAAATTATCAAACTGAGCTACAGAAGTTGTTTCAGCCTCTTATAGGGAACATCTTCATAGGTTGCTGACCACCGAGTTCTGACAACGAGTTCTGTTGTATTGGAAAAGCATATTTGAAGTGAAAAACAGAATCCTTTCTTTTCTTCAGTAAATTATGTCTAGATGTTGAAACCATATGACGATAAAGAAATTACTACCATTTACTTGATGACAGTATGTTCTAATTGAAGACAAAGTATATGGAAGAAAATTAGCAGCTTTCTCAAGTGCTTGCTTTCTCAGACCTGAACATATAAATTGTTACAATCTAAAAGGAAGAAAAAAAGCAAATGTCAGTCTGTTGCTAACAATCACACTCCTCCAGCAGGGGTTAAACCAGACCTCCTGGGCTACTAATTATAGTATAACAAAGGAAAACTAGGTCCTCTCTCCAGCACACATTCCCATTTAATTTAGGCCTTGGAGATGGTGGTAAATATAATAACTGTGTATTTAAGAATATGAACTCCAGAGTGATATTAAATTGCATTCAAATCCCAAAGCTATTGCTAAGTCTATCCCCTATGCTGAGTCAGTTTATCTCTTTTGGCAACAGCTTCTTCATCTGTAAAGATAGGGAAAGGATAGGTAATTATATGATACCCAATCACAGTAAACACTTAGGAAGATTATTTGAGATTTCATGCATGAAAAATGCTTAGTCCAGGAAAATACCCCAAAGGCACTGATTAAGAAATGGCATTCCAAATAGAAAATATAAACAAGACTTTGTATTGTGAACATGAAAGTAACTAATAAGAGATAAGACTTGAAATGAATCAGTATGGGTGACTGGCCCACAAAGTCATGCTTAAGAATTAGTTTGAAATCCGCGAGATGGCTCAGTGAGTAAAGGCACTTGTTGCTAGGCCTGACAACCTGAGTTTAATCTTTGGGACCCACAGGATGGAAGGAAAGAGCTAACTGCCACAAGTTAACCTCTGACCTTTGTATGCATAAATCCCTCCCCCACACACAAATGCAACTTTTTTTCCCTTCAAGAATTAGTTTTGGGAGTTGAGCTATAACCACAATCCAAAGTGTCAGTTTTAATATGGACGAACAAGTGAATTGGTTTGGCCAGTTTGGAATCATATCTTCCCAGATACACTAGCAGCACTGGTTATGTCTGTTAACATATTCCATTTTTATTGTTTTATAATTATGCAATTATAGTTACAATAAAAATTCACATTTAGATTTTATATCTTGTACTGAAACCTGAAAGCATTATCTATTAGATTTGACTGTGAATCTACAGTCATTGAAGAACCGTCATTGTTACTCTGACATTCTAAATTATTCCCCAGAGTCGGATAATGCAAAGGAATAAAATTCAAATGAAAGTGGTGTTTGGAGAAAAGGTTGATTTATGGAGAAGTGAAGAAAATATGTTTCAGCACCTGATCTTTCAGGGATCAGGGAGGCTGGCACTCTTTGACAAGAGGGACATCTTTGACATAACTCTGAGGCCAACCAGCTAGGTCCAAACCTGAGGAGTCGATCTGAGGACGATTAAGTCAGGAAAGCAGAAGATGGGAAGCAGAGAGAACAAATGAACCATAAATGCAGGAACAAAGCAGTGGGTTGAAAACACAGTAACAGATAAAGAGCTCAAACTGGAGCTGAGACTAAAGCCACATAAGCTGAAGAAGGAGAGATTTTTAAAATTGTATTGGGTGCTGTCTTAGAGTTACCATTGCTTTGATGATACACCATGATCAAAAAGCAAGTTGTACATGTGGAGGTTATTCAGCTTATACTTACTTCTACACTGTAGTCCATCATTGACAGGGCAGGAACCTGGAGGCAGGAGCTCGTATAGAAGCCATGGACGAGTGCTGATTACTGGCTTTGTTCCTCATGACTTGCTCAGCTTGTTCTTTTATAAAACCCAAGGCCTAGAGATGATAACACCCACAGTGTGGTAGGCTCTTTGTTATCAATCTCTAATTAAGAAAATGCCTGACAGACCTGCTTACAGTCAGATCTTATGGAGTCATTCGCTCAATTGAACTGTCAATGTGTTTTAATGACTCCAGTTTGTGTCAACTTGGTATAAAAGTAGCCAGCACAGGGGCTTATGTCAGAAGCTAGGTGTCAAGCTGTATGTCAAGCTTCGTTTTGATTTCGATGGCATGGCCAGTGGTTTTATGACTTAATCTGAAGTTCTGTAACAGAAAAGTGGCATGAATTAGAGGTTGTTCAAAAGCCTTAAATAAAATTTCAGAGAAGTAGAGGTTTTGGCCTTATCCTTGAACTGTGGATACTTGAAGAAGGAACTTTTTACTCACAGGCAGAGATTGAATGCAAACACTGATCCTGGGAATCATGATTATACTACTGTTTATGTCCTGAAAAGATTTACCAAACAGTAGTCCTAAACATTTCAGATCTGTGTCCCCATGCTTCCTGCCATTGTCCTGAGGAAAGAATTAAGGAGAGTGTCAGTCAAGTTCTTACTGATGATTTGAAATATTTGGACCAATAGGAAAATAGCTAAATAAATTATGATATATCAATCAGATGGAATTGCATAGCTTATGAAAGAGAGATAAAAGAAAAATGAATTAAAATGGAAAACTAAATTGAATAAAGGAGAAAATAGCATATAATTTTCAGTTGCAGCCATCTAAGTGTGTCTTTAGAAATACATTGATAAAGACTGGAAAGAAACACGAATAAATAAAACACAATATTGATGTAGTGTAGAACAGGTATTTTTCTGAAAATTTAGAATGTGTTCCTTTGACACAATGCTTTTATTTAATTTTTAAAATGTATAAATGCTTATGACTAAAAGTTTAAGCAGTAAATAACTGTGGAAATGAAAAAGCAAAAGTTGCATTATTCAGTTTTCATCAACCTTCATTTACACATCCTTTCATATAGTAGAAAAGGAGCCCAGATTCTAGTTTTGTATGATCATTGAAGACTTCAGTTCTGTCTCTTTCCAGGAGATAGATGTCATGACTTTAGGAGCTAGCTCTTTATTTTGAGACAGCATTTAATTTTATTTCAGACTAACCAGATATTCCTTCTCCTCCAGTCTCCACTCTGAAGTACTAGGATTACAGATATGCTCCATTACATCCAGCTCAACTCTGTTTTAATAACTATCACATCATTTAAAAAATATATTACAACCAGAGGTGGTGACATATCCTTCAATTCCAGCACTCAGGAGGCAGAGGAGGTAGATCTTTGTAAGTTCAAGGCCAGCCTGGTGTACATAGTAAGTTCTAAGACAGCCAGGACTATGTAGTGAGTCCTTGTCTCAAACAAAAACAAATCAAACAAATAAAAAACATTACATTTTTATGTATGGTGGGGGTATTTCACAGGGTGTGTGGGGGGGTCAGAAGTTGTGGAAGTGGGTTCTCTCAGGTTGAATTCATGTTATCAGGCTTGTCAGCTCCTTAATGCCTGCCTAGGACTCCCATCTTGAATTCCAGCCTTCTTGCCTGAACTTTATACTTTTATGTTTATAAAACTTGGAATTTTATCATTTTCTATCATCTTCCCATCTCCCAAATAGGTTTTTCTCCCTTATTCCCTACTTTGGCTAATGACAATTCAATTGGTCATTCAGGTGAAATCCTTTGGTTTTTCCTTTTCCTAGCAGCCAGAGCAATTTGTCTACTTCATCCATTCTATTTCTGGAATATGGTCATAATCTATTTTCTTCCATTTTCATTGCACTTGTCCTTACCTCTGCCACCACTGGACTCTTATAGTAGCTTGTTTTTGTTCCTAGTCCTCATATGTTGTGCTACAAGCCCCACACTGCTGTTGAAAGAATTCCATTTTTATTTTGTTTTATTTTTTTGGAAGTGTCTCCATATAGCATAGGCTGGCCTCGAATTTTCAATCCTTCTGCTTCTTTCTCTGAGTGCTGTGACAATAGGAGCACACCATTATTAAGAATAAAATATTAAGAATATTCGTGGTGCTGGGGTAAAACTCAGAGCCTCACATAGTCCAGGATGTCAAGCTGCATACCCAGCTTTAAAGTATTCCTTTAAAGTAGTTTTTGACACAGCATTCTTTTTCTAAAAATATCTGCATATATTTAAGTCCAAACATTTAATGTACATGGCTTTTAGGTTTTTTTTTTTTTAATGGCCTAGCCTTGCCAGAGTCACATGTAATAAGTCTGCACTTAACCTAAATGTCTATAATTCCTGTTTGTAGCAAAGTCAATTCCTTTAACACCCCCTAGTCTCTGTCTTCTGTGGTTCTTAAGTGCAAAGTGTCCTTTTACTTGTTCTGTAATCAACAAAATCCTTACCTTTCACAGCCCAACTAAATGCCATCTTTCTTTGAAGCCAATTTTATCTGCTTCACTGGAAAGTAATTGTTAGTAATTATTACTCCTTTTCTGTTCCTACAGCAGACTATTTAGGCTTCTTCTGTAACACCTATTCCAAACCCCCTCTATCATAAAGATTTGTTCTTGTGGCAGTGAATGTAAGTAGATTTTAGGTGCCTTGAAGACAGAGACAGTGTTATAGTTATTGCTGTGTGCATGGGCTTTGGACATACTCTTTGGGAGAGGATTTAATTCTTAGACTGGAATTATCTTTCATTGCCTCTTTTCATAGCTACAATGACCCAGGATACAGTCTGGTTATAAACAAACTTTTACTTTGGAGAATTATTTTTTGTTTTTTTCTTTTTTTAGATAAGAGTCATAGCTATGCTTGTCCTGGAACTAGCTATGTAGATCAGGCTGGCCTCAGAGATCCACCTGCCTCTGCCTCTGCCTCTGCCTCTGGAGTGTGGGACCCTAGGGAACTATTTTTAACCAAAATATGCTTTGTTGTCCTCGGATGTGGAGGAAAGTGAAGAAGCCAAGTCTCAGACCCATTTATCTTCTCTTTTCTAATGAACATAGCCTAAATTTAGGCAAGCCAGAAGTAGTAGTATCAAACTGGACTTTATAAAGGGATTGAGAGATCCATCTGTTGAAATCGCATTGTCGTCTACCAGGCAGCTCTTTCAACTATTTACTAATTTTAGTTTGTTTTGTTCTTCTCAAAAAGTTTCATGGGTTACTTACAGACTATATAGAAAGTATAGAAAATCCATAATAAACTTTGAAATTCTCATTGGCCCAAATGTTAAGGTACCTAAGTTCTTATGAATCTGCTGTTAATTTACTATGGAATATTGGGTAAGTGTATGCCTTTCTTTTGGCTTATTTCTTTTAGTTTGTCAAAATGATACGGTCAAACCAGGTCATATCCCAACTGTTTTTTTTTTTTATGCTGTGATATTATATGGTGTGATTGTGATAAGGCCTCCCACAGGTCAGCCTGTGCTCAATAAATTCTTATGTAAACAAATGTGTAAAAATGACTTAAGTATTTAAAAGTGTGGCATAGTTATAAAGATAGAATACATTTAGACAGAATAAGGTATGATAAAATAGAGACTAAGAGGAGCATATTTCAACCAAGATTATAGTTTCTATGTTTAGCTTTGTGTTTTAGAATAAATTCTGAAATGGCTTCTGAAAGCCCAGAATATGAGTAATTATTTTATTACTTCTTTTTTTTTTCCCCAAGAGAGAGCTTTAGTAGCCCTAGCCGTTCTGGAACTCACTATGTTGATCAGACTGGCCTCCAATTCACATTGATCCTTCTGTCTCTGCCTCCCAAGTGCTGGGTTTAAAAAGGCATGTATCACTATACCTGGCTTTATTACTCATTTCTATAATTTTTATTTTTCTCACTGTTTTCTTTAATGAGGAGTAAAATGAAAGGATGAGATAAAATTTCCATTCATTAGAAACACAGACACACACATACACACACACACACACACACACACACACACAGAGAAAGAGAGGTGGTGGGATGGGTGGAGTTCCTAATTTAATCTTCATAGCAACCTGTCAGAAAATCGACTTTATTTATATCTTTATGGATAAAAAATAAACCGGAAAGAGTTTCAGAAAATTCATCGAATTCACTTTTTTAGTAAGAGGACAATCTAAGGCTGAGAGTCAGCTATTTATTGCAAACTGTTATTCCTTCTGCTACTATGCCACTCCCAGCCCTAGTATATATACTTCCCAGGGACATTCTTCTCATACCATTGCACTGTGAACAACAACCAAGATCTTCAGAGTTTTGGAGTTGAGGAACTAGCAGTTTTAGTTACATAAACCTTTCACTCAGTAAGGTTATTTGAAACCTTGATACCTTGTGTATGATTCCTGAACCTTCTCCTGGAGATCCTAAGATTACATAGAATCTGTATTCAGCAGTTGGGGGTTTCTCATAGTTCCCTGGCATGTGGCCTTTACTATTACATATTCATCATCAAGACTAGCAAAACCCAAACGAAAACCAAAACAAAAACTCAATATGCACAGCTAGTAGATGAAATAATACAGAATAATCATGGACGTGACATCCCATTAACTTTTTCATACTCTTATCTTATTCTATTAAATAGAGGAAATTTCCTGAACATGCCTACAGTCAGGGGAAGGGAATTACACAAAGGTATGAACCTCAGGAGGCAGAGATCACAGCACAGCCTTTGAGTCTTATTGTCTCAAGCACTGTGTAGCTGTCAAAAAGAATGAAGAAGGTAGTTACTGTCGTGGCATAATTTCTAGTACATGCTGTTAAATTAAGAAACAACATATAAAAGAATATAGAGAGAGCATTTCCCTTTATAAAAGTAAAGGAAATATTAGAACTTCAGTATGTCATTTGTGTAAAGAAGTACAAAAAGTAGAGAACAGTGAAATGATTTGTTACATGTATGGTACAGTTGTGAATGAGATTTACATAATGGGCAAATCAGAATATGTAGGATGAGGGGAGTACTCCCTGTCTGACTATGCCTTTTTATATAACATTAACACTTAATAACATAGTAAGGTTTCACATCCTTTCAAATTAAATAATTAAAATCAGTCATCTTGGAAGTAGAGACAGGAATGGCCTAAGACGAAGTCCAGAGAGTAGCAACTATACGTGGCTGGATTGCAAAGACTGCTAGGATCAAATTAGAATCTAGAATGCATGAAACAGATTCTACTTCATGGCTCACAGAAAGAATCAATGTAGCCAACATGTGGATTTTAAACTTACTTGTTTGTTTTACTTTTAGATGATATGTTGTTCTTTTATTGAAAATAGATTTATTTTCATGCATTATATTCTGATTGTTTCCCATCCCCCAACTCCTCCAAGATCCTCCCACCTCTCCCTCCCAACTGAATTCACATTCTTTCTGTCTCTCTTTAGATGTCAGGCATCTAAAGAATAATAAAGTAAGATAACATAAGAACAAATGAGTCAGAACAGGACAAAGCAAACAAACATCTGTGTGTGTGTGGTGTGTGTGTGTGTGTGTGTGTCACAAAAGTAGAGAGGAGAGCATGAAAGAGAAAGGAAAGAGCCTAAAGAGGGCAAACACTGAGTAATGGAATGTGTGTGACACAAAATTGGAAGTTGAGATTATCTAGAGGAAGGAAAGAAGCTAGTCAGGGAATGCCCTAAAGGACATGGGAAAGGGCAGTGAGATAGGTAAAGGATTGAGAACAGTATGACACATATGTATAAAATACCATGATGAAACTCAATACTCTATATGCTAATCACAATTGGGAAAATATCCAAGTAATAATTGTTATATACAA